>VZQC01001015.1:125020-159906 GCA_009823505.1 Rhizomys pruinosus
GTCTCAAAAAGACAAAAAAAAAAAAGGGCCTGCCAGGTGTTGTGGTATAAGTTTAATCTAAGCATTTGAAAGACAGAGCAAGAAGACCCATGAGTTCAGACTTCTTGGTCTACAATGTAAGTTGTAGACCACGCCTGGCTATTTTTTATTTCTTTAAAAAATATGAATGCTTCAGCCAGGCATGGTGGCACATGCCTTTATTTTTTTTTTTATTTTTTTTTTTTAAATGTGTATGAATGTACTGTCTGCATGTAGGTCTGTGCACCCGTGTCGTGCAATGCCGCGGAGGTCAGAAGAGGGCATTGGATTCCCCTGGAACTGGAGTTCTCCCGGAATTGGAGTTTCAGACGGTTCTCAACCGCCATGTGGGTGCTGGGGATCGAACCCGGGTCCTCTGCAAGAGCAGTCGGTGCTCTTAACCGCTAGGCCATCTCTCCAGCCCCAAGTGGCACATGCCTTTAATCCTAGCACTTGGGAGGCAGAGGCAGGCAGATCTCTGTGAGTTTGAGGCCAGCCTGGTCTACAGAGCGAGCTCCAGGATAGCTGGGACTAAAGGGAGACACTGTCTCAAAATACCCCTCTCAATTAAATAAATAAAAATATGGAATGTTTCACGATTAGTATGTGTGCTGCCAAAGTGAGCACAGAACATAAATTTTTTTACCTGTACATTCTTTTTAGGCTGCCAGTCTTTAAAGGGGCAGAATTATAAAGAAGACTCATAAAGCATGCTTAAGGGCTGTGGGGTTGTATTGTGATTTATTTTGCTTCAAGAACATAATTATAGTAGCTATTGATTGCTTCATCTATTCTATGTACTTTTTTTTTTTGGTCTTTTCGAGACAGGGTCTCCCTGTAGCCCCAGCTGTCCTGGAACTCACTCTGTAGCCCAGGCTGTCCTTGAACTTACAGAAATCCACCTGCCTCTGCCTCCCAAGTGCTAGGATTAAAGGCGTGTGCCAGGTCTTTAATCCATCTGGAGTTGACTTTTGTACAGGGTGAGAGGTAGGGGTTTAATTTCATTTTTCTAAAAGTGGTGATCCAGTTTTTCCAACACCACTTGCTGAAGATGCTGTCTTTTCTCCATTGTGTCTTCTTGGCCCCCTTGTCGAATATGAGATGGCTGAAATTGTATGTGCTCAAGTTTGGATCTTCAGTTTTGTTCCATTGGTCAACAGGTCTGTTTTTGTGCCAGTACCAGGCTGTTTTTATGAGTATAGCCCTGTAGTAGTTTTAAGTCTGGTATAGAGATCTCCCCCCTGTGTTGCTCTTTTCACTCAGGGTTTTTTTTTTGGCTATTCAGGGTCTTTTGTTTTTCCAGATGAATTTAAGGACTTTTTTTGCCCACTCTCTAGTACCAAATAACTGTATTAGTCACTTTTCTGTTGCTGTGATAAAACCACCATCAGCAAGGGAATTCATAAAAGGAAGAGTTTATTTGAGCTTATGATTGACAGTTCCAGGGAATTAGAGTCCATTGTGGTGGGAGGCATGGCGGCTGGAACTGGAGCAGGAAGCCGAGGGTCACATCTTGCAAAGAGCACAGGAAGCAGAGAGTGAGGGACTGGAGACTGCAAGGCTTGTTAAACTCACTAAGCCTGCCCCCAGTGACATACTACCTCTAGCGTGGCCACACCTTCTAAGACCTCCAAGAACAGTGCCACCAACTGGAGACAAAATGTCTGAATACTTAAAGCCTATGGGGGACACTATCATTCAAACCACCACACTCTCCCATGTGTTTGCTTAAATTCTCTGGAATAGATACAAAGGAGCTATGAGTTCCTGTCATACATACATCTCTCTCAAAGCGGAGTCTAAGTGCCCATCCAAGTTAATTCTGGTGAGAAAATTTCCTTTGTCTAATGGATTACTCTGTTCATTGTGATGAGCCATGCAAACTGAACTGGAGAATCACCTGCCCATGATGCTGCTTCACTGGGATTCTGTGCTGACACTGGGTGCTGCAAGGACACCTTTCTGGCTAGTAAATAAAGCAGAACCAGGCATTAACTAATAGCCAGCAGAAAGGCGGGATGATGAGTGAGATGATGCGTGAAGCCATGATGAATACCTGCCCAATTGTTGCATAGAGTTGTATGAATATACCTAAACAAAAGCACCAGACAACCTGGACTGCAATGGACTGTGGAACTGTCTCATTGTCACTAGGCTTCTGGAACAGTGCATGGGAGACTAGATGAGAGAAGTTAATATGCAGGGCATCTTCCATTCACACCAGGAGTTCAGAGTCTTTGCTTCTTGTTATCCTTGCTCTGAACTTTACTAGTGAATTTTTCTTAAGCCAAGAGTTCAAGTGCATTCTCTGCTCAATGTGACTGTGTAATTTAATGGTATTTCCACAATCAATGTGGGTGTTAACTCAATCAGGCATAGAAGAAGTGGGACTCTAGGTCAATTAAACTTATTTGCTGCCTCTTTCTTGGGGTAATTAAGGTGGGAGATCAAGGCAGGAAAGCACTTTAAAACTGTACATTTTCTTTGTGTTGGGAAGCTGGAGAGCTGGCTCCTCAGTTGAGAATATAGCTTCTACTGTAGAGGACTCAGGTTCCATTCCCAGCACCCACATAGTGGCTAACAACTGTCTGTAATTCCAGTTCCAGGGGAATTTGACACTTTATTCTGACCTCCTTGGTCATTGCACGACACAGGTGTACTTAGACACATTGCAGGGAATACATTCATATGTGCAAAATAAACATAATAAACAAAACTATGCATCATATACAATAATGGCTTCTGTTTATTCAGGACCTGCACTGAGGCTGTGTATGCATCATCTTCACAATTGACATCAGTTCTAGCTCACAGAGAACACTGAAGTTCACATCATAATTTGAAGTTCACACAAATAACTTGTCCATAATTGTTCAGTCAGGAAGTGGCAAAGCGGGGGGGGGGGTTGGAACTTGTTGGGATGATTCGAGATCTGCTATGAGGCTCAGACTTCACATAGGTGAGAATCTCAGGGCGGGAATGAGGACAGACTCATTCATAAATGCCAGCTTCTTTTTCACTAGAATAGCACTAGTGTTGGCCCCTTGGGACCTACAGTTTCTCCCCGTTAGAGCCATTGTTCTGGTTAGTCATAGCCCAGAACCTTGTAGGATATGGAACTGATCCAGTGGGAAGATTGATAACCAATATAGAGAGGGTCCGCCTCAGAGCTAATAAACATCACATCAATTTTAAGGAGAATGGAAGCTCAGAGGTGGGTAGATGGGGCAGAAGGTTCAGGAGGCCCAGGAAGGAGGACATAGGAGCTCACTGATCTGTGGCTGTGTTACTGAGTATACACTGACTTCAGAGTCTTCTGCATATCCTCCATTTCATCCACGCAGGGCTTGATGAGGTGGCAACAGTTGTGATCTCATCTTCACATGAAGATTTCAATGGATGCAAAAGCCAGAGTCCTTGCCTGAAATTGCACAGTCAGGTTTTGGCAGATCTGGGCTGTGAAATGTTGGTGGTCTGAATCCAGCCTCAGAGAACATCATTACCCCTCCAAAGTACAACATCCTGAAGATGAATGCTGTGTAGGGAAATCAGATCACTGTTGGAGTGAGTGTGTGTGTGTGTGTGTGTGTGGGTGTGGGTGTGTGTGTGTGGGTGTTGTTTCTGCATTTATTGATTGTGAGTAAATGTCCACGACTAGAAATCTACAGAGAATTCTGTAGAAAAATAACAATTGTTCTGATGAAGCTGGGGGAGGGGATGGCAGAGTGGCAGAGATTCTGATGATGGGGCAGCTCTGAGCATGTGAGGAAGCTGGCACCAATCGTTCGCTACCATTGTTTATCCAGTGCCAATGTTCTGTTTGTTTTAGAGCAGCACTAGGGTTGGCTTCTTGAAACACACAATCTCTCCCTCTTCCAGCCATTGGCCCGGCCAGTCAGAGCCTTCTAGGATATAGGTATTAGTTGACATACAGGGCTCTGAAGCAATCAACCCAGAGGGTGTAGGAATTAAGCGGAATGGGATGCAGTCCTGGAGAGGCTGGCAGCCATTTTGGTATCATGCAGACCCTGGGACTAAAGCCAGGGGAGAAGCTCTGCTGAGAAGTAGCAGGAATTCCATTCGGAGGACACAGCTCCAGGCCCTTTAAGACACAGCCAGTCCTGAACTATAAAGTCTGCCTGTAAAATTTCCAGTCACGTTGGCCAACAGTGTCCCATTAATAATTAGCCAAGTTGAGGTAAAAGTTTCTGTCATTGGATATGGAAAACAGTCTTAATGTTAAGTTTTTAAAAAGTAAATTGTGATTTTTAAATTATTAGATTATGGCAAAGAGACGGAAAGATTGGCTTAGAGGTGCAACTAAATGAGCCCCGTGTAGGACATTATTAAGGATGTGTTAGTCAGGGTTCCTAAAGAAACAGAATCAGAATGAACATATACGTACATACATATACATATATATGTATATGCATGTATATTCAATTAGATTAGCTTACAGTATAGGGTCTAAGTAGTCCAACAATGTCTGCACCACACTGGAGAGGCTGAGAATCCAGAAGTTTCTCAGTAGTACCAATGGTACTACTGGATGTCTCAGTAGTGCCAGTCTGGTGCTGAAGGCCTGATGGATTCTGGGAGATCTCCTAGCCTTCAGTCTACATAGGGAATCTAGGAAGTTGGTCCCAGCAGCAAGGCAAACTCACTAGGGAGAGAGAAGGCAAGCGGAAAAAAGCAAGAACTCCCTCTGCCGAGGTCTTTTTTATGGTAACACCCACATTTAGGGTGGGTCTTCCAGCATCAAAGGATCGAATCAAGAAGGCCTTTCACTCCTTATAGTAATCCCAAATCCCTTCAAGTTGACGTCCAGGATTAGCCACCACAAGGAGCAAGGAGAATGGAGAAGATCACAGTCTTTGAAGTCAGTAGTCTTGTGTTAAATGGCCTGATCATTGACTCACATATAAATCTTAGCAGACCTTTGCTGAATGTCCTCTGTGTGCTAAGAACTGATTCCATTGAGCATATAAAATGATCACCTATGCGATTTGGGGCAAGTTGCTCCACTTTTCTAAGTTATGGTTTCTTCATTTGTAAAATAACTATAATCTTATCAATGGAGGCGTGGGTGCTATTTTGAGTCATATTTTGTCTCTCACAGAGAGAAGGTTATTTGAGAAAAGAGTTTACCTGTATGATTGAAAACAGAGACACCCATGTCCTAGATTGAAACCACTCACCTGTCTGCCAAAGACTGGGTCAGATCTGGGGGTCATTTCCAAGGTTTGACATTGGTTAGAATAGCCTTGACAACACATCACCAGACTTTCCCTAGTAATAGCCCAGAAGGGGCTGGAGAGATGGCCTACTGGTTAAGAGTGCTGACCACTCTTACAGAGGACCCGGGTTCGATCCCCGGTACCCACATGGTGGCCGAGAACCGTCTGAAACTCCAATTCCAGGAGAACTCCAGTTCCGGGGGAATCCGACACCCTCTTCTGACCTCCGCAGCATTGCACGACATGGGTGCACAAACCTACATGCAGACAGTACATTCATACACATACAGAAATAAATAAAATTAAAAAAATAAAAAATAAATAGCCCAGAAGTTCACACCATGTCAGCAGAGTGACTCAAGGATGGCAGGGATGTTGCTTTACCTTGCTGTTGTGTCATCTATAAAGTCAAATTTCTTCATGATTCATATAAATCTACCTTACCTTACATGTTTGCACTGAGGTGCAGGGGAGCCTGGGAAATGTAGTCTTTATCTGAATGACCCTGTGCTGAAGAAAAAAGCCTAGTACTATTGAAGAAGGAGAGATATTTTTCTGCATCAGAAGTAACTGCACCTCCATGCTCCCTGGCTCCCAAACTGCTGTTGGTTCCGGGTTTCCAGCATTCCTTGGGCAGCCAAGTGGGTCCTTTTCCATCTGGCCTGAGCTGTGAAGCCCCTTTCAAACAAAAGAAGCACAGAAAGCCGAGCCGCTGGTCTCTCCTGAGTGTGGGCCTGGGCCCTTCTCTCTGCTGTGTGTGCACACCCAACACATGTCCAAAGTCCTTCTTCAGTGGAGGGCTACTTCTCTGAGAATCACACTTTATATTAGCTTCTGCCTTATTTCATAATTTTTAAAGGAAACTCTTTCCTCTCATGCAGGGAAATCTAATTATGCAGTGACAGCAGTTGGCTGGCTTGGGCACAACACAACATGTCAATTTTCAGTTGCTTACACGGTCTCACAGAAACTGTTAGAGATTGTTTTGAAATCTGGCATACATTTCAGTCATGTTAATTCCTACAACTGAGCCAAACTTGATGAAATTTGGCTCCTCCATACTCTAGGGAAGGTGGGGGGGACGATTGGGAAAGGCAAGCCTTTTCTTTATTTTTTTTCTTTCCTAACAGTGACATCATCTTCCTCACCCTCCTCCCTAATGAACAGTGTCCTCAAATAAGCCAAGAAGTAATATCACTTCATATTTACAAGACTGTGTGACAAAATGACTACAAGAGACTGGGACTGTGCTAGAAAATGACTGAAGAAATACAGATGGCATAATGCTTTTTTTTTTCCTTCCAACAGATTTGTGCCAGATGTGTGAATATTGATAATTTCTCTGGGGCTCAACTCAAGGCACAATATAGATTTCTGTTTGATGGGGGGGGGTGAGAGAGTGAGAATCCATCCAGGGATGGTATTTACAGGAAATGTTTTGCCTCTCCTTCCAAATCTGTCAAAGCAGAACCAGAAATTCCAAATTTCCAAAAGAGACACTGACTCACCCTTTGTTCTGAACCCAGTTTATCTCCCTAGTAATTGACAGACTGGAAAATTCATTTATGAAAGCATGTGGTAGAATTCTGAAAGTGGAGCCTCTTGCCTGGCTGAGCGGATCCTGGCCATCAGTTTGGAGCACAAGGGTGAAAACTCCCCCAAAAGCATATTAGAAAGGGGTCTGTTATGGTGTAAGGTCTTCCCCTTAGACACCTAATAAAAACGTTTCAACAGAATGGGAATTTTCGGTGGCTTTAGGAATACATGAAATTCAAAGGAATACATGAAAAAGCAAAACCCATAACTATTTCCAGAGATCCCCTATATTTTTTCCCTATACCTTTTTCTTTCTTTTATTTTTTGTTAGTTTATTTTTTGAGACAAGGTCTCACATAGCCCAGGCTAGCCTAGGAACTTGGTAGATAGCTGGGAATGACCTTGAGCTTGCTTGTTTTTGCTTTATTCTTTTCCATTTTCTACTGTACCCATTTTAAAATATGATTCTGGAGACAGAAAAACTCTGTGAAGTTCAGCTTCTTATTCAACTTTTTTTTTTTTAACATCAGAGAGAATCATTGAAAAGAGTTAAAAAGAAACAGGAATATTTAACATTTCTAGAAAGCTTCAGCTTTGATCAAATAATTATGTTTGAAGTCAATTTTAAAATCAGTATAAAATGTTTATACCTTGCTATCTGTGTGAAATATTTCAAATAGCTTTAAATCTGGGGGGACAGACTATGCTGGGGGAAATAGAAGAGAAGAGGGAAAAGTGGACAAGAAACAATGCACGTCAAGGAGGAGAAAATGACAGATGGGGGCTGGGCAGGTGGCTCAGCTGCTTGTTTAGCTTGCAGGAAGCCTGGGGTTTGATGGAGCACCCCTATACTCCCAGCACTGGAAGGTAGTGGCAGGAAGATCAGAAATTCAAGGTCATCCATGGCTACATAGTGAGTTAAGGACCAGCCTGGGTACATGAGACCTTTTTTGTTGTTGTTAAAGTTAATAAGAAGGAAGGAGGGGGGGAAGAAGGGGGGGGAAGGGGAAGAAGGGGAGGGAGGGAGGGAGGGAGGGAGAAGAGGGACTTTTCAAGACAGGGTCTTCCTGTAGCCCCAGCTGGCCTGGAACTCACTATGTAGACCAGGCTGGCCTTGAACTCACAGAGATCTTCTTGTCTCTGCCTCCCAAATGCTGGGATTCCAGGCATGTGCCACCATGCCCGGCCCTGAGACATAGTCTCTTACATCACAAAGGACAACACCAGGGCTGGAGAGATGGCCTAGTGGTTAAGAGCGCCGACCGCTCTTACAGAGGACCTGGGTTCGATCCCCAGCACCCACATGGCGGTTGAGAACCGTCTGAAACTCCAATTCCAGGAGAACTCCACTTCCAGGGGAATCTGACACCCTCTTCTGACCTCCTCAGCATTGCAGGACACAGGTGCACAGATCTACATGCAGACAGTACATTCATACACATACAGAAATAAAAAAAAAATTTTTTAAAGTTAAAAAGAAAACAAAGGACTACACTGGTTTTTAAGGAGAAGAAAACATATTTCTAATATTAAATTATAGTTTGTACACTTGCATGAAGGTGATACTGTCCTCAGGAAACACTGGTCAGTGGCTGGAGATACTTGTGGTTGTTACAACTGGGAGAGACATAGTGCCCTCCAGTGTGCAGAGGCCAGGGACGCTGCTGGACCACCCACCAAACATGAGATGGTCCCTCGAAACAATCAACAATCTGGCCCAAATGCCCATCATGGAAGAATAAGAACCCCTGGGTCTTCCAACATGGGTTTCATGTAAATGTTCCTAGTGTGCTCCAGGTTATCCTCAACACATGGATTTGCAGTGAGGTGAGTTTGCCTTCATGTGCCATGACATGCCCACTGTGTTAAGGCCTTAAGTCTCAGCTTCCTGGAGATAATTATGCAAATCTATAGGATGGTTATAAAGAAGGCATCACGTTGATGGAACATCTTGTATAGTTCTTGACAGAAATTAGGAGCTCCATTAAGATAATTCCATAGGAAGAGGGTAACAAAGTTACCCTGGATGATTCAGTCTTGGGATGAAATTTTGTTGTGAGCTATAAGATGGAAGGAAGCCTGGGAATATGTGTGATATATGTACATACATATGTCTATGCATGTGAACATACAGATAGGAACAGATGTTTTTGTAGAAGCAGTGGCAGCTTGAGGCTGGACTCTTAGTGGTTCAGAGTGCGGGCACCTGTAGTTGTTGGGTGAGACCCCACCGTGTTTCCAGCTGTCAGACAAGCATGTGGCAGAATGACATCAGAAATACCTGCTCAGTGCCTGTGTCAGTTGTCAAGGAGTTTACACCATCTCTATGAGATTTGTCACCTGCTAAACAGCATAGAACCCTGTCATGCCTCACCTTTGGAAAACACATCCAGGGATGCACCTCAGAATTAAGGTGGTTTTGAACAACCACAAAACAAGCAAACAAACAACCAAATCAACCAATCGGGTATCCTGGAGGAAAAAAAAAAGTACGAAAACAATGTTTTGCTGCTACTTAAATTGCGATGGTTCACTGCATTAGTTGGAGGACTGCAGCTTTGGAACTGCATTGTCTGATTTGATGGCTGAACCCAGTAGAGGTGCAGTTCTGGACGTACACTCAAGCAGCATGCAGCTTGCTTCACTAGGAAGCAGTGCAGACTCCCAGCGTTGGCTTATAGTGTCATCATTCCTCAATTTTCAGCAAGAAAATGAGAGAGAAGAGAGAGCGAGCGAGAGAGAGAGAGAGAGAGAGAGAGAGAGAAAGAGAGAGAGAGAGAGAGAACAGAAGATGATGCATGGGCTCCATAAAACCTCTTCCCAGAAGGGACTTGTGTCAAATTTCCTTACATTTCGCTGGCCATCCTCATCTCCTGGCTTTCCCTGCATCTGGGTAGCAGAAGTGAGGCTCTACGGGCCAGGTACCAATACACACCAGGGAAGGGGATGCTTTAATGGAGGGACATCCTGTACCACTGCATCCAGATACTAGCATGGCTTTTGGCATCAACTTGTTTTCAAAACATGTTCCATTTTGAAAGCAATGATAAAATACCCACGTCTAGAAATTATGGAAAGATTTAGCTCAGCTCCTTTCTTTTCAGCAGTAGGAAAAGTGGAAAAGGTGGGCAAGCAACAAGCTTGATAGACTGGCAAAACTCTAAAAAGGCCATTATTCAAATATTTATGGATCCTTTTAGCTAATGGATTCAGATTTATAATGCGGCACTTGTCAACAAGATAATTTTGCAAAAAAAAAAACATTAAAGGCTGAGCAGTTAGGTCCCTTCTAACCCCGAGGCCTCTCTTCTCCCCAGCAAATGAGCAGCTGTTCTCAATGAAAATGGAATACCCACTCTGCATTCTGCTGAGACCCAGCTCACGTCATTGCATGCCAGCCCCTGAGCTGTGCTTCCAAGAGAGGAATCTTGCATGATTGGAGATGCCCGAGACAAGATGGAGGCAACTATTTTATCACAGGAAGAAAGAAAGGTGGCTTGGTGTGGACGCAGATACCTTGAATAAGATGTGTTGTAATTGGAATTGAACCAGATGCATGAAGGTATGGTAGATCGTGTTCATAATCTAGCATACCTTAGAGCACTCTGGAGGCTGAAACAGGAGGACTGCTTCAAGTTTGAATCCAGTTAGGGCTACAGTGTGAAACCCTGTCTTGAAAAGTAAAAGGAAGGAGAAGAAATATTGAATCATAAGCTTCTATGCCTGACAGAAGGTCATGACCTCAGTCCCTTGAGCCACCCAGGATGCTAACAAAGTGACAAAGTATCTTGCCTGTGTTTGTTACTAACCTGTCAATCAAAGATGGAATACAAAGCACCTGTGTGAAAATGATCATGAAACAACCAATGGACTTAAATAATATCTGTGGAAGAACAGGTCTTATAGAATGAGTCTGTAAATAAGCTTGTGGGTTATTGTTTGATATTTGGCTTAAATATTAAATTGAATTAAAAATTGAATCAATGGAATTCAATAACCTGGTCTTTGTAAACATGCTGTCTTGAGAATTAAGAAATAAAAAAAAATGAGACTTACTAGCAAAGCAGTATAGTTCTCTGGTACTAGCCAGAGGCATGTGAAATGATAGTTAAGCACAGAGAGCAATTGGGTTTTCAGGAATATTCTGAAGGGAGCACTAGAGTGCTCCCAGAGTCAGTATCTTCCTGCCCTTCTCCCTGAGAAAAACAAATAGTGCAGATCATCTAAGAGAACTGAGAGAACTGCGGGGGGGGGGACCTCACTGTGCTGCCCATGGGATTATGGGTAGCACCTATGTGGAGAGAGACCTCCTTCTGCAGATGTCCATGAGCAGACCTGGGTGGCTGGACAACATCGCTGGGGTTCCGTGCTCTCTGAGCGTTACAGTTCTCATGTGACATGTCCTCTAAAGCTCATTGATAAAGGTCTGGTCCTCAGCTGGCAGAAGCCCTGAGGAGCCAGGGCCTCACAGAAGGAATTTGGGCTATGGACAGCATGTCCAAGAAGGGGATATTGGAACCCTGCCTCTCCCCCACTTCCTGCCTCTCCCCCACTTCCTGCCTCTCCCCCACTTCCTGCCTCTCCCAACTTTCTGCCTCCCCCCACTTCCTGGGTGCCAGGACTTGAGCACTTTTCTCTCACCACCTGCTCTCACCATTCTGCCCTGCTCCATTACAGGTCCGAAGCAACAGGCCCAAGTGACCGTGACTGTAACCTCTGAAATGATGGGTGCAAATCAATCTTCCCTCTTTGTCTTGGGTATTCTCTCACAGCAGTGGAAAGCTGGCTAGCACACTCCACCCTTTTTTACTAAGAAAACTGCAATAGGGCTGTTTGGCTTCCGTTGCTGTGACAAAACACTCTGACCGACACCAACCTGGGGAGGAAAGGGTTTATTCAGCTCACCTCTCCTGGGTCACAGTTCATCACTCAGGGAGCCCAAGGCAGGAACTCAGGACAGAAACCTGGAGGCAGGAGCTGAAGCACAGGCCATGGAGGAATGCTGTTCATTGGCTTGCTCCCCTGGCTCATGCACAGCCTTCCTTCGTATATGGTACACAACAACCTGCCCAGGGTGGCACTATTCATTGTGGGCTGGGCCCTCCCACATTGCCCAACAATCAAGACAATACTCCACAGACGTGGCCACAGGCCAATCCAATGGAGCCAATTCCCCAGCTGAGGCTTCCTCAACCCAGGTGTGTCAAGTTGACACTAACACTCTCCAGCAGGGGTGAGATTGGAGCTGTAAACAGCACATGTTTTGGAATCAAGCTATCTAAAACACTCTTTATGTTGGGCATGGTGGATGGCTCAATTAATCCCAGCACTCTGGGAGGCAGAGGCAGCCAAATGTCTGTAACATAAAGGCCAGCCTGGTCTACATAGTGATTTTTAGGGCGAGTCAGGGGTGGGGTCAGGGGGGAGCGTCTACAGGGAGATCACATCTCCAAAAAAGACCAATAAAATAAAATAAAAACTAGAAAGCTCTTTATTCTGCCATTGACTAACCATAAGAGTCCAGATGAATCGTTTCCCCTCCTTACACCCTCAGTTCTAAAAGAAAAGTCAGAAACATTTCTTTCTTCTCAGAGCACAAAGGATAAAATGAGCCCCCAGTCAGTAGTGAGAAGCTTGAAGCTCAACAAAGGGGCTAAGATACTATATTTTGCCATCATTGAAATGTTGTCTACAAAGAATTTTATTAACCTCGGGAAACTTTAAATAATTTTATTGCAATACTAAATGAAAGGTGCAAAATGTGTAGCTGGTATGAATATAATTGCAACATAAAGAAATGTTACAGACAGAGAAGGTTCTAGAGTGCTTCCAGTTAGCTGGGCAGGTACAAATAATAGGTGAAGTTCACCTTTAGCATAGAAATGCTGAAAAGTTTGGATTTAAATACACAGGCATATTAAATACAGACAGTAAAAGGAGCGTTCTTAGGATTGAGTCTCAAGCAAAGTGTTTCACTTGTTGATGCCTAATGTTTGAGAGGGGCTGGGGGATGAAGCTGTGGCTCTGTGTCACGTGCAGGTATGGAAAATAACCAGCCTGTATGAAGGCAGAAGCCACCCACCAGTGATAGGAAAGCCTACTCCCCACCCTCCAGAGCCACTGTAAGGAACCTTAGTATCCAGTGTCCCAGTAGGGAGAAGTGTATAATGTTAATTTGGAATTGCAAACATGTACCCTGTGTGGCAATGGGGTCCACATCACACTATCTATAGGTTTGAGATCTAGAAACCAGAAAGCCGCATAAAGCTGATCTAATGCAGCAAAAAACATTGGATCCCATGTGAATTCCTCCCTTTCCCCTAGAGAGGTGTGAGATTTTATATATATATATATATATATATATATATATATTCAGGAAACTGGTAGGGAAACTGCTAAGATATTCTCTTCCAGGAAGGAAATGCTCTGTAGCTTCAGACATAAATTCATTTTGCCACCGTCACAAATGCCCCGTAGGATATAGACTAATTTTATTCCAATATTTAAAGGAGAAAATAAAGTGCAACTGGCGTAAACGTCTAGAAAAGAATCACAGTTCTTTCCGAATCTGGAGTCTCATGTAAAAGGTTTTCTCCTGCATTGTGCATCTCACAGAATTTCTTGAAGTGCCCAGCATATAATGACGTCATTCTGCTTTCTGCTTTCCCCTTCATGGGATAATAAAGCACTCAGGTACACTCCTGGGGTGGTTTTAATCGTCATCAACCCAAACAGGAAGAAGTCTTAGAACTACTTAGAAGGCATTCGAGGAACTTCATGTTAATAAGGGCTCCCTGGCAGGAACAATCTTTTCAGAGATTAAACATAGGGATCCATAATTATTAATTTGTCTAAATAGGCAGGATAATTGTAAAAACATCAAGATTGCACTAGATAAGAATCCTATCTCCCTCTTGCTCTGTGAGCTAAGGAAACTGAGTCTTCTTGTTTTCCTGTTTTCTAAGAGGCAGGGACCAGAAATGGAGAAGAAGCCTTTATCACCTCTACTCCTGCCTTCAAAACATCTACGTGTGCCTGGCATTGTGTTAGAAGCTGGAGTTGTGGGGCTGGAGAGATGGCTTAGCAGTTAAGAGCACTGACTGCTCTTGCAGAGGACCGGGGTTCGATTCCCAGCACCCACAGGCACAACACAGGTACACTTAAAAAACATGTAGATAAGCCAGGCCTGGTGACACACACTTTTAATTCCAGCACTGGGAGGAGAGGCCAGGGGATCTCTGTGAGGTTCAAGAGCCAGCCTGGTCTACACAGCATTCCAAGGCCACTTGAAGGAAGAAAGGGAGAACCGCTGCCTCAAAAAAACCAAAAAAAAAAAAAAAAAAAAAGAAAAAAGGATAGAAACCAGAGTTGTGATAGAGTCGAGAGAAATGCATGCCTTGCAAAATGGACTCAGGTAAGAACATGAGGCTTATTAATTAGACAGATGCAAACAAAAAGGATAGCACTCAGCTGTCCAGAAAACCTAGGGTTTGCTTGCATGGTGACTGACACTAGGAAGATACAGTTTGACCTGTGAGCAAGCTCAACTACAAAGAACCAAGTTTTAGAGTAAACATTTCCTCTTTTGTTTACATTATTTGCACTTCTGTAAGTACATCTGGTTTGCCCTTCTTTCATGTTGATTAGGAAGTGTTTTTATTGATATGTGACAGTCTTTTGATTTTTGTTGTTGTTTGTTTTGAGATAAGGACCAGCTGGCCTGGAATTCACTCTTTATGTAGACTGCGGTGGGGTTGATTTCACAGAGATCTGCCTGCTTCTGCCTCTGGGAATGCTGGGATTAAAGGCTTGTCACACCCAGCTGATATGTGACAATCTATGTCTTCATAAAAATTAAAAAAAAAAATCCACAGACAAAAGCCACTTTAAGAATGCATTGAAATGTTTAAAATCATTATTTGGGGGTGAAAATGTTTTTCTTTAAAATGTTTTCTTCTTCATAGCTTTTCTGTGTTAAAAATATCTTATTTTATTTGTGTGTGTGCGTGCGCGCGCGCGTGTGTGTGTGTGTGTGTGTGTGTGTGTGTGTGTGTGTGCCACTTATATACAGGTGCCACAGAGGGCAGAGAGGGTGTTACGTCCCCTGGAGTTGGAGTTACAGGGAGTTGTGAGCCACCTGATCCAAGTGCCTGAGCTGAATTCAGGGCCTCAAGAAGAGTAACAAGTGCCCTGAAAATGTTTTATCAACTCTACATATATTGCTTTCTCTTTTTTTAATAGTGTTTCTAGAGGAATCCCATGTGACTTATTGGGACCCCTGGAAGAAGGGTCACATATGCACATTTAGGACATGTTAGGATGTTTCTCGTACTTACCCATCACTCCATGGAGAGCAGTGTGGAAAAATCAATGAGAAACCGAACCATGCTAAATTTTAATATCAAAGTTGGGCCAATGGAAAAGTGATTGCAAAGAGGCAGGAGGGGATGATAGATTCTGATTAGAGAGTGGTTCGATGTCTGACATACAGAAAGACCATTGTGTGAGTTCAGAGAGAGGCGATGATGTAGAGAGAAGTTTGCATAGGGAGCTTAATAAATAAGTAATGGCCACCAAGGGCTTAGACAGTTTCATATTTAAAGAGATATTTATGAACTATTGCGGGACTCGGAGAAGCTCTCTGCTTCTCTCTTCCCCTCTCATTACAGCCGAAGGGGAGAAATGAGTTCTAAGGAAAAATGCAGACACTCTTAGAACCACATACGATCTGTTCATTAAAAGTCAATGTAAGAGTGAGCACAAGTTTTTATTGAAAAGTTCATTTTGATTTCTCCCTCCCATAACAGCTTCCAAGAAGATTCCCAAATGGACAGGCTAAATGCATTACAAGGCGTCACAAGGGCTTTGAAATGGAGGCTGTGTTAGGCATTTAGATGAAGAGTCCATACACCCAAACACCAAACCCTCTCCCAGGGCTCTGAGTTGGTTATTGAAAAGACAGAAAAGTAGAGACACTGTAAAGTCACCATTGTATTGGCATATTTTGTTCCGCATTGCTTATTTTAGCCAGAAGGCCTGTTGATGGCCCCCATGAAGATTATTGCTATGTGCGATGCAGCTCCACTACTCCCGAACCTCGCATTATCTAGGGGAGCCCAGAGAGCAATCCAAAAACATATATGAGACTCTGGGGGTGCGGATGCAAATGCAGTGAGTGCTTGATGCTGTGTGAGGGGCTGATTATAGAGTGTGATTTTAAGAGCACAAAGTCACAGAGGACTAGGGAGATGGCTCCGTGGATAAAGTGGCTGTGCTGCAAGGCTAGGACCTGGTCTCAGAGCCTAGAACCCACAGAAATGCCCTGTGTGCTTTGGTAAGCTCAGCGTTGGGGGAACAGGGACCTGCTGCTCCCTAGAGCTTATTGGTCAGTTAACACAGCTGAACTGTTGATCTCTAGATTCAGGGAGAGACACTCTGTCTCAAAAAATAAGGCAGAGAATGATTATAGAAGACACCTGATATATCAATCTCTGGCTCCCACAGGCAGACATATGCATGCAGTACACCCTTCTACACAGGTGCATATACCTCACAAACAAATACATGGCACACAGTCATACTCTCTCATTCTCTCTCTCTCTCTCTCTCTCTCTCTCTCTCTCTCTCTCTCTCTCTCTCCAGAGAGAGTACTTGTCTCATCCCAACTCTCCTCCTTACCAACACTGCTACATTTGCTACATTGTGCAAAAACCGCACCTTCTCCCAGCCTTAGGTTCCTATTCATAAAATGTGAATAGCAATTCTGTTCTTACAGAGCTGCTTTCTGTCAGGGTAAAGTTGGGCAGGCTATGTAAGTAACTTAGAATGTTGCCTGGCATACAGTGAGTGTTCATTAAACATTGCCTACTATTTTAGTTGGCTTTATATTATTGTACATCAATACAAATAAATGTTTATGCGTATACCGATGGTAAGATTTGCATTTTAACTTTATTCTCTTATATCTGCATTGCAATTTTAAAATAAATCTATTGCTTATCATTATCTATATTGATTTTTCTCCCAATGTTGCCTTGAACCCATTTTGTACACAGAATTATTTCGCTCATTTCTCTGACACATAATTTAGTGTCCATGATGAGGGAGCATGGAGAATTCAAGATGACGCTGGCTCTTGGTTACAGCTGACCGTCTTTCTCTGTTCTTGCAGGGGAAGACAATTTGCCTAGAAGAGATGTGAGCATCCATTTCTACCCCAGCCATGGCAGGGGTTGCACCTGTAATTCCTCTTCCTGGGTGTTGGAAGACACTTGTATTTCACAATCAGTTATCTGCAGACAGGTGTCTTAGAAAAGTGTCTTGACTTGAAATTGTCTGTTCCATCATCCTGTCGGTAGAATAGTACACAGAAAGAGAATCGAGGGGGCAAGCACACTTTTCTTTAAGTAAATTAGGTTTTTTTTGAGAGGTGTTCTCAGTTTTCTCCCCGACAGCTGTGACTTCCAAAAGACACAAAGTCTTCAGAGGTAAGTGGCTTGATCTAGTGGTAAACGGACTTCATCCTCAAACCATCTACTGGACCTCTGTGAGCGAGCCTTCCCTGAGTCTAGGATTAGCCAAAGGATGACATTATCCCTTTATCAACCATTGTTGATTTCAATCTAAGGATTGGATAGTTTCGATAAACAACATCACAGAGTGAGTGATACTTTTAAGGCTAATGGTTTAATCTAGAAGAATCTGATGATGATAAACTATGACTTGACTCCCTGAAGACATTTCCAAGCTGAATCAACTTCCATTGATATTTAATGATAACTGTAAGTTTGCACTGTGTTTCTTTCTTTCTTTTTTTTTTTTTTTTTTTTTTTTTTTTTTTGGTCTTTTTGAGACAGGGTCTCCCTGTAGTCCCAGCTGTACTGGAACTCACTCTGTAGACCAGGCTGGCCTTGAACTCACAAAGATCCACCTGCCTCTGCCTCCCAAGTGCTAGGATTAAAGGCGTGCACCACTACTGTGTTTCATTCTCAAACTAAAGACATTATACTCTGAACAAAATGCCACTGTGGGTCCCAGAACTAACTACAAGTTAGACTGAAAGTCCAATATTTATAATGACTGCATGACAAAATGTGTTCGATACCTAAATGTGGGTAAGTAGAAGAGAATGGAAACAATGCAAAAACGCTTGATCCAAACTGCATAAAAATAAACTCAAGGATGGTGTTGGTCTAAGACAGAAGTCAGGAGAATGAGGCCAAGGTGAAAGTCAACCAAAACCATCATAAACCAAGAGCAAAGGAGATGTTAGCAGGATATCCAAGTGTCGGCAATAAGAGAGCACTTATGAGCACTTACTGCATGCTAATACTGTGTTAAGTGCTTACAAACCTGGTTTTGTTTAATAATCACAAGAGCCCACCACAGAGTCCACACAGGGCAATGACCAGATGGCTGGAGCCTGAGTTCAAAGGCAACAGAAGTCCATCCCGACACATGACACCTTATTAACAACATCATCCCAGACAGCATACAACCTCTCCCAGCATGGCATTTTGCTCTTGAAATAGCGCCCACGTGTGATTGAGTGACTCAGAGATGGTTGCATAAAATGGTCCATGACAAGTATCTATCTTGATTTAAAGTAATTTCTCAATAAATGCTAAGATGAAAAACTTACAGATGACAAAACTGTATCTCACAATGATTCAGTAACTTTTTCAAGCCTGCCTAGTGCGTCAGTGTCAGTGCTGGAACCAAGATATCACCCCAGATCTGTATTGTGCATGCAAGATCAGGGGCCAAGGACACACAAGGGAGGGGTCGTAGTCAATTTTCTATTACCCGAGGCTGGGAAACATATGAAGAGGTTTCTTTGGCTCATTGTGTTGGAGGCTGATAGTCTAAACCACAGCACTAGCTCTGGCAAGGACTTCTTGGCTGTCGTCTATCACAGAGGGTCGTACCACAGTTGAAGCATGCGGAGGACAGAGTTGTGCAGACAGGAAGTCAGAGTTGGGGAGCATCCAAGAATTGGTCTTTTACAATTTCTGTGATAACTAGTTAATTTTAGGAGAACTTCGGTTGCTTATGAAGATAAGACCAAAGACCTCTCATGAGGCTCCTCCGTGTCCTAAAGTTTCTACAATGATATCATGATGTGGATGGAGCTTTCAATACATGAATACTTGGGGACCCACAAAACCATACCATATGCTTAGAACTGGCCCCGGCCAGTACAGCTTACATTAGTCATTGAGTTAATGGCTGGAGAAAACCAACAATAGAAAATGGGACCCCTTATAAATTTAGTCCTGAGGCTTGAAAATATAAGTTGCCTCTGCTGGTCATCTGACAACTGTCCTCTCTATTAAACAGCAGAGACAGGCCAGTTTGAACAGTCTGAAAGGGATTGCTAGAAGAACGTCATTCTATGACTTGAACTTGGACTAAAAATAACTATGTCTTTCATTAGTTCCAACTAATTATTTGGAACCACATAAGCATTCACAATTAGAAACCTCAGCACATCTCTTTGGCAAGCTTCCCTGACCTCACATCATAGACCCCTCAAGCCTCTCCTCCCTGTATAAGAATGGTTCTCGAGTTCCAGGGGCCACTTGCATTTCATGGAGTTACCCTTGCTTCAAAGGTGTCATAGGATGAGGAAAGAGGTTGGGAAGTCTAGAAATGGGCCTTAGTTTCCTGCCTTTGTTTCTAATCTTCCACACAGCGTCACTGTCGCCACCTAGGGTCCCACAGAGCTCATGGGCTTTTGTCCTCCATCCATGTCCAGGGATGGATCTGCTTACAATCCTAGCTGCTTTGAATCCTAGGGTCTAAACCCTCCTTGGTGTAATTCTAAACCCTCCTTGGTGTCCTCTGTGTTGGAGTGGAAAGATCTGAGCTCTCTCTGGCTTAAGTTGCCCTTAGGCTAACTCTGAATCACCACCCAGAAAGCTCTTCCCTGGAAAGCCTCTGCCTGGCCCTGCACAGAGACCTTATCACCAAATGGAGAATGTCTGTCGAGAATGGGTCTCCAGAGAAAGGGGTAAGGAAGCTTGTCTTTGCCTGAGGTTTCTTCCCTCTTCTTTTCCAGAACAAACCCGAATGGCGAGTGACCCTGAAGGACACAGTTGCCTGGGGCCCACATCCTTCCTGCTTTGAGCACATGAGTACCCACTAGAACTCCTCTGGGTGGCAAGGCAATGCCCTTCTTTGCCCCCCCGCCCCCCCTTGGCACGAGTGAGTGACTCTTTCTTTGCCCAATTTGACTTCTCCTCTGTTCAACACAACCCCAGGACTTCTTCATAGGTCAGCCCTGGTGCTCAACTCTGGGATTCTTAGTTTGAATAAGTTGTGTTATTTCCTGAAATAGTTCCCTTTAGTTAGTTCGTGGCTGATACTCTTACAGGATGTCAGAACCTTCCTCTCAGCTCTTAGAAATATTGAGTCTTCTCAACCATGCCTCTGTGGACACTTGAGTCTAGTGGTTGGGGCTGTCCTGTGCATTGTAGAATGTTAGCAGCATAGTAGAGAGGAAAAATACCCACACTTCCTCTGTGTCTCCACAGCAGAGTCCCAGCCCACAGCTTCTCATGAAAATACAAAGGTACCTATGCGGGTCATCCTTTTACAGAATTCTTCATTTTTTCCCCACTTAACATCAAGATCCAGACTGCAGCAAATGACACTCCATCTTTGAAACCTTCGAGCCCCCAAATCAGAACCAAGTGGCCATAAGGAAGTCACCTGTCAAGCTGAGTGTCCAGTCATGGTCACCAACAGCATAACAGGAAGTGTAGGCCACTCCTGGGCCTGATTAGTAAGCCATGTTGCTCAATTTCTTTCTGCACCATCAACATGGTTCCCTTCCTGGCAACAGCTGCATGCAGCCCCCTCACCCGTTGGGCTTGTAAACAATGAGCGATCATCTATAGAAACATATATAGGCTGAGGACTATGTAACTGCATGATTGGGTTGACCTTTTCAATGATTGGATACGCTCTGATGCTCTCTGTGCTGATTGGTAGAAGCTTCCTATATACCCCGTACTGGAAAATAAAGTTTTGAGTTTCGCACTCTGTCCACTCCCAGAGTGGTCTTTGCTCTGTTGCAGTTACCCTCGGTAGGGTGTGGACTGATGACCAGTCAGAGAAGGCCCACAAGGAAGTAGCTGCACTCGCCTCTCTAGAGCCTACGTTTAAGAAACTCGCTGCTGATGTGGCAAAATAGTTTACCTTACAGTGGATTGTGAAATCCTGAATAGTTATTCAAGTAATAAAGTGGCCTCTCTTCCAGGCTACTTTAAGTCTATTTATTAGACAAACAAATACTTCATAGCCTGCAGTGTATGAAATGCATTGAGTGCAGTGCGGGGAAGAATGTGTGGAGTGGTCAAGACAGGCTGCTCAGAGTGAGCACTGAAGGGGAAGAGAGTTGAAGGAGTCTGTTCAGTCAACGATTCTCAGCCAAGGGCGACTTTGCTTACAAAGGACCCTTGGTAATGTCTGAAGACTCTCTCTCTCTCTCTCTCTCTCTCTCTCTCTCTCTCTCTCTCTCTCCCTGTTGTGTGTATGTGTGTATGATGTGTGAATGTGCGCACACATGTGTGGGCACAGAGGATAGTGGTCAATACTGAGCATCTTCACTCTTTACCTTCTTTTTAGAGATAGGCTCTTTCATTGAACCTGGGACTCATGGATTGGCTGGACTGGCTGGCCAACAAACCCCAGGGATCTTCTCGTCTCCACCCCTCCTGGCACCCAGACATGTGCTACAATGCTTGGCTTCTTACGTGGATGCTGGGGCTCTGACCCAGGTCCTCGGGCTGTGTAGCAAGCACTTTGCCCACCGAGCCATCTCCCCCGTTTTGGAGACACTTTTGATTATCGCATTGAGGGGGATGCAATGCTGCTGACATCTAAAGGCAGAGTCCAAGGACACTACTGAGCACACTGCAATGTACAGAACGGTCCCACACTGAGAACTATGCAGTTCCATCTGCCATCATGCCACAGCCAAGAAGCCCTGAGGTAGGCTACAGGCTGGGACGAGGACTCTGGCATGGCAGAGGGGGCAGCTTTAGATTCTAACTGATAATGTCGGTGTTGCACACAGAGGTGGACCCCTAGAAAGGCCTGGGGTTGTTGGAGAGCAGTGAAGTTAAGTAAAGCAAGAGAGTCAATTTCATGTACCTTGAAGGTCAGGTAGACAAAGGAAGGGGAAGCCAAGCAGGTGTGAGCAAAGGCAGGCCATGGAGAATGGGAGAGATACTCTAGCGCGCCAACTCCGCATGCAGAGTTCCAGAACATTCTGGGTCTTCCAGTAAAGCCTGCACTCTGAAAGGTGATCTCTCAACCAGTGCTCGAATCATTATCAACACTCTCTGTGCTAAGAAAAGAAAATATCTTCAGGTGGTATTTTGGTTGGCACATTTTGGGCATGCCTCATCTGGGTCAAAGAAAACCTGATACTAACCATTATCAACCTCTGTGCAGAGTGGTTTCTAGACAGACAGCTTCCTCCTGTCCTCAACTCCAGATCAGAAAACCCAGACCAGCCTGGGCTGCAGATGGCTGTCGGCTCTCTCCCTGTAACCTGCCATCTTCCACCGCATCTGTCTGCATCGGCCCACGCCCAGTCCCACCATCACGGAGCCTCAGAAGAACAAGAAGGAAAAGACAAACCCCTCCTTCCTTCCTGCCCGTTGATATATGACTTGGCTTAGCACTTTGAATATTATTAAGCGTTTGAATTTCTTCCTATGTCTTTTTTACTGAGATGACTGTCTCTCTGTTTCTCTGACAGCCTCTGCAGGACCAAATTGACAGCTCTTTAAAGGCAGCTGACGAAAAGCAGCATTAATTAAGTCGTTGCCGGACTGTAATTGTGTTAAGAAGTAAAAATCTAATATGAGAAAAGGTTAGGGAGTCCTCTCTTGTGTCAGATTTTCTACTCCCTATGAATATTAATGCCCTTAATGAAGACAATCTTTGCCTCATCAAGCCCAGGCGCAGCATTCAGGTGCCAAATCCCTGTACCATTGATTTGTTTTTAAAGAACAAATATGTCAGGAGAGAGTGACTGTCCTGTTTCTTATCCACATCGTAGAGGAGGCTTTTGTGTTCCCTGGAAGAGTTTATAGATTTTGTATGCCAGTAGAAACTCTCACTGAGGGGAGGGGCTCATCACATTCGGGCTAGGTAAATGAGTTACAGTAATTTAATATTAGTGTGGTGTTTGATCGCATTAGATCCTTTACTGTGTGTGTGAGCAATATTCATTCATTAGCGGGGTAGCTATCAGCAGTTTTAATGATAAAAATAGGAATTCTCTTAGGTCAAATGGCAGGCTACAGGGGAGGCCTGGAATGAGACCGTGGGAGCAGGTGCTGCTCCTTCGCTGCGGACTCTCTTCTTCTCTGATGGTGGTGCCAAAGAAAGATGCTTCTTCAGCAGGGCGTGGTCACCAGAATCCTGCGGCTCCAACTGTGAGCTCAGTGCGCTTTTTCTTCCTCATCCATTATTTACTCCCGTCCAATCCGATCAAAGACAAAAATCTCAGCTCTCCTCCAACATTCTTAGCTATCAAGAGAATACCCTCCATCCTTTTAAAACATAAACATTACTTAGCAGGGTGAGGCAGTGCAGACCTATGATCTCAGAACTTGGGAGGTGGAGGCAGGAAGATCAAGAGTTCAAGACCAGCCTTGACTTTGCATAATGCAGTGGTGCAGGCCTATAATCGGGGAACTTGGGAAGTGTGGCCCGGAAGATCAGGATTTCAAGGCTAGCCTGGGCTATGGGAGATACTGTCTTAAAAAAGTAGTAAATAATAAATAAATATTACTTGGACTCTTCTTCTTTATAAAGGTCAGAATATCCTGCTTCTGAAAGCAACAATGTCAAGAGATTCCAGTGATGAATAAATAAGTTGGTTCTTGTTCTCATTGAATGGAAATTGTTAATTTTAGAATTGACCTGGGCTGGGCTTAACAGAGAAACTGCAGAGAGCAGTTCAGCCATGAGAGATGATGATCCCATGCACAGATCTGGGTTGGTGTGGCTGCTCTATAATGGTCCAGAGTTCTGAATTCCTTCCAACTTTCCATTCATCATTTCCAGGGTAACCCTTGTACTCCTGTCTCAAAATGGCTGTTGGAGCTCCAGACATTACAATCTCAAGTGGGCAGTTCCATATCTCAAGAAGGAAGTTGTCCAATACCTATTACGCATGCAAGTGCTGGACAATTCATCATTATTATTTTATTTAATTTTTACATCACTATGTGATGCATCACTGTCAAATTAGTTTTCTATTACTATATGAAAAACGAATGCCAACTTAGTAGCTTAAACAACCAAAACGTAGTAGCTTGCAGTTCCTGTAAATCAGGCAACAGGAGATGGATTGATTAGCTCTCTGTTTGGGGTCCCTATAAGCTGGACTCAATGTGTTGAAGCTCAGACTCTCCTTGGTGTCTGGTCCTTTGGTGGTTGGTGTAGTTCATTTCCTGTGGGTGTATGACTGATACTTCCTGTTTCTTGCTAGCTGCCTACCAGGAGCCACTCAAGGAACAGAGGTCCCCCACGGCTCATTGTCATGTGCTCTGGAAATGGTACACAATATGGCCGGGTTACTGGCCAGCAAAAACTCACTTGCCTTCTCATAAAGTCCTCTGATAAAGTCAGGCCCACCGAGATAATCTCCCAAGTTAGCTGCTGAGTCACTAGATGCAGGAGTGGTGGCCCATCACACTCAGAGGATGGGACATGTGCTCTACAGGGGCCATATTAGAAAGGAGCCATATTAGAAATCTTTAAAAGGCACATTTCTCTACGTTTGTCAAGTGGAGGAGCTGAAGATTGTACCAGTATCCCCAAGGCTAACTCCTAGGGAAAGGCTTTTGATTCTTTGTGTACCTTGAATGAATTGACTTGACCATCCTTTAATCAGCATCTATCACACACGAATGTGACAAGTAGTTTGCTGAGGGTTTTCCATGTGCTAAGAACTAGATAGGAAAGAATGTCATGAGGCTGGGTGGACAGAGGAGTCTCTCTGGGGCCAGGCCCCAGCATGGGATTGCTGAATAGGTATGTGGCCTTCTGCACCTCACCTCTGTTCACTGGCTCTCCTGTAGAGTGGACATGATGGTAGCAGGTTCCTGGGGTCCTTGGGATGTTTAACACTCAGCTAGTACTTGTTTGTATTACAAAGCATCTGTATCCATAGTGCCTGTTCTTAATTATAAACTTCTGAAGCTAGGTAGGGTGGCATCTAGAAGGTTCTCTGGGGCTCTTTCGCATCCCTCTGTCAGGGGCTGCTGCACATCAGCTCCAATGGAGAGTGCTGGTGGCTCACTTCTGCCATGAAGCATCCCCCGCAACCCCCCATCTTAACAAACACACCCAGGCATTTGGAAAGGATGGGGTGGGGAGCGGAATGCACATTTTATTAGTTTGCTCCAAACACAGAGCAGTCTGCAAAGCTGTTTCTTCAGAGGGGGGAATCAGGTTGGCTCCGGATCCCTCCTCAGCTGCCAGCCTGTGGGAAGTGAGAGAGAATGTCAGCGCTGGCAGTTGACAGAGAGATGGTTCCAGAACAAGGAGGACTGGCCTAGGCAATTATCTATCCTTTGTAAATGTTTTTCTCTGCTTTGGATGAAAGAAGGGGGGCAAGGGGGTGTCCATAAATCTTCACAAGATATCCTGGAGCTCTGAGGGTCATAATGTGGAAGTGTCGAGTGTAGGATTTTATTGATTTTCCGTGCGTAAAAGGAAACAGTTTAAGTACGTAACTAACCTGTGTAATATGTGCAAGTCAAATATCTTGCAAAGAAATGAACAATCAGAATATTGATCAAGGGCTGGGGAGACAGATGGCCCAGTGGGTAAAGTGATTGCACACAAGTATGAGGTTCTGAGTTCAGATCTACAAAGCTCCTGTGAAGCTAGACACTATAGCATAGCATGCATCTCCTGTGGAGCTGGACACTATAGCATAGCATGCATCTCCTGTGGAGCTGGACACTATAGCATAGCATGCATCTCCTGTGGAGCTGGACACTATAGCATAGCATGCATCTCCTGTGAGAGCTGGAGACAGGAGAATTCCCCCAGAAGCCCAGCCAACCAGCCTGGCATATACCATAGAAAGTGTGGTAGTTTGAATGAGAATGTTCCTCATAGGCTCCAAGTATTTGGACATTTTGTCCCCAGTTGGTGGTGCTGCTTTGAGAGGTCCTAGAAGGTATAGCCATGTTGGAGGAAGTGCGTCACTGAGGGCAGGCTTGGAGAGTTCCTGAGCCTTGCAGGATCTCTTGTCCTGCCTCTGCCTCCCAAGTGCTGGGATTAAAGGAGTGTGCCACGATGCTCAGCTGTCACAGCATTTTATCACAGCAATGGAAAAGTAACTAATACAGTAAATAAGTGACTCCTTCTCAAACTAGGTGGAAAGTCAGGACTAATATCTGACCTCCACACAGACACCATGGTGTGTTTACTCCTACACCTACACCTACACTCACACACACACACACACACACACACCAGGAACATATAAAGATTAAAATAAAGAACATTGGTCAGGATCCTTTTCACCCAGGCCCATTTTTTTCCCTTTCTTCTTCTAAGGAGAATGGGAATGATTCTGAAACATGACCTTCTGAACATTTTTGTGGCACTGGGTTTGAACTCAAGGTCTCAAGAGCACAAGGCAAATGCACTGTACCACTGTGATGCATCCCCAGTCTGAATATTTTTTAATAACATAAATTGCACCGATGTTCTACTCCCTGAGAAAATATATATAATTATTTTGTTATTTTTACACAAATTATGTAATTTTTCGTGTTCCTTTTGCCTTTCTATAGAATTGTCAGCACACACAGCACAATGCACTATTTGCTTTTCTTTTTTAACCTATGTTTCCAAGGTCCCCTCATGTCAATCCACAGGACCTTGTGCATCCCTTTAAAACAGCAAGTATCCTGCATTTAAGTTGTTCATTCCTATGTTGGTTGAATAAGTTGCTTCCAACTTCTCGGTGTTCTAAGTAGTGCTATGATACACATCTTCATGGATGAAAACATGACAGCTTAGCTTGTCTGCCACATTCCACTTTGGTCACACTGGGTCAAGATCTTGCTTCTTGAAGATTGTTCTGCTGTTTGTCTGCTTTCCAAACTGGCCTGTTGATAGAAGAGTTATCCCTTTATTCAAATTTGACACCCCGTGTCGGTCACCTACTAGGTATTAGAGATATTACATTATATCAAGGAACAGATTTAGTCCTGCCATTAAACAGCTCAAGTGTCAGATAGCTTGAGAGACATGAGCATCGGAATCTTCTAATGAGCAGGGTGAACAGGATGCAGAGTTTGAAGACGTTCCCTGGAAGAGGGGGACCAGCCTGGTTCAGCTTTAAGAATCATCCCTCAGAAAGCCTAAGAGCTTGCTTCAAAGCTTGATAAAGAGAGTGTGTGAAAGGTGAGGTGGCATTGTACCATGACTTTGCCTATCATGCAGACATCATAACTGAGCATGCTTTGGAGTCTCACAGAAGACTGAAGTGTGAGAAGAGACCAAAGAAGAACCAGGGAAGTGCTTCCGGGAGGACAACCACGTTACACAAGCCTGGGGGCCTGAGTTTGTATCCCAGGGAACCCATGTACGAAGTGGGATGCTGCAGTTGGTAGTGTGTTATCTGAAATTCCAGCACTCCTACAGGGAGATTGGAAGCAGAGGGAGGAGCATCTTCTGGGAGTTCTCAGACCAGCAGACCTGGAGTCTACAGTGCAGCAGCAGACACAAGCGAGACCTCCACTTAGCACGCTGGAAGGAGAGACCCTGAGAGTCAGCAGAGCCCAAGGTGGTCCTCTGACCACCACATTTATGTCATGGTTCCTTTTAGCTCATACACACAAATGCTCACACATGTACATGTACACGCACAGGCACATGCATGCACACATTCACACATGCACACACACGCACACACACAAACACAAACACACACACATGCACACACACACATACACACATGCAATTTTTTTTTGGTCAGAGAGGAAAGGATTTATTTTACTGAACAGCTTACAGTCCATTATGGACAGGAGCCAGGTCAGGAACTCAGGGAAGGAATCTGGAAACAGCAATTGAGCACAGACGGTGGAGGAATGCTGCTTACTGATTTATTCCTCTGACCTATGCTCAGCATGCTTTCTTATACAATACAAGGCAACCTGCCTAGGGGTTGCACCGTCTATGGTGGGCTGGACCTTTCCACATCACCCACCAATCAAGAAAATGCTCCACAAACAGGCCAGTCCAATGGAGTTAATTCCTCAGTTGAAATTTCCTCTACCGTGGTGTGTCAAGTTGACACCTATCCAGCACACCCAGTTCTATGCTGTTTTTTTTGTTTTGTTTTTGGTTTGAGTTTGCATGGTTGTTGGGGATGCTGTCACCATGTCTGTAAATTCATATGATCAAGTTTCCAGGAGACTGAAAAACTCTTCCCTTTGGGTTCCACCAACCTTGGCTCTTAGAGTCTTTCTGCCCCTCTTCCTCAATGGTCCCTGAGCCTTGGGTGGCTGAGGTTTTAATCTAGGAGTCTTGCTCAGGGACAAATCTCTGCAGTCTCTTATTCTCTGCATTTTGGCCAGCTGTGCCTTTCTGTGTTAATCACCCTCTGTTGCATGAGGAAGTTTCACTGGTGAGAGTTGAGAGAAGCATTAGTATTCTCTCTCCTCTGTTCTGCTACGTTCCCCAGAGCCTTAAGTAGAGTTGCATTGCAGGTGTGTCACTTAGGGTTGGGCATCTAAGATTAGCAATAATAAAGACAAGACAAGACAAAGGCACTAGAGAGATTAATGGATCAGAGCTACTGATTGACTTAGATGTACCTTGAACAACTTGATATATAGAGCCTTAGTTAAATATGTGCATGTATTTAATGACAAAGAAATCTGGTACCTCTGGTTAAACCAGTGACCCTTCTCCAGATCTTTAGACACTGAGGTTTCAGATTGTAACTTTTACCATTTATGGTCATTTTCAGTGTCCAGCCCTGAATTTGCTGCCACGAGCCTGGGGCTTTCCTTCAATCTACCATATTCCTAGCCAGGAATGTAAGTTTCTCTTCGTAATTGCTTCTTAACACTTAAATCTGGAGCCTGACGATTTTCACTTGAGACTACCAGCAGGCTGTCTCCACACCAGCAAAGGGAAAGGTCAAGTTGAATCAACAGCCTGGCACACAGTGGGCAAGATCAAAATGTCTTGGCATAAGGCTTCTCTCTGTGGCCATTATGAGCCCTGCTATGTGCTCCAACGTTGACAGATAGGAGCATCGCAGCTGCTGGAACTCCCTGGTGTTAAAGAACAATTATTTCCTATGAGAGAGACAGAGCATCAACATGGACTTTATTACAGCACTGTTCACAGTAGCTCAGTGATGGAACCAACCTGGACATCCAATCACAAGAATGGATATAGAAAACGTGGAGCATTTGCACAATGGAGAATTTCCAGCCATAAAGAAGAACAGATGCAATTGGAGATATCAAGTGAATTAAGCAATCTCAGAAAGAAAACTATCATGTTTTTCCTCATTTGTGCTTCCTAGATAGTATATGGATGCATAAAATCATGTATGTATACAAGGCGTGAGTGTGGAAGCAAAGCTATCCAGGAGGAAAAGGGGATGAATGTAGAGCTGGAGAAGTGAGAGAAAGGAAACTGGGGTCGGTGGGAGGGAATATGTTAACATACAATATATGCTTGCATAAAAACTGAAAATAAAAATTTAAAAATGGAACTGGGTTTTGAAACTTCTCTCCTTATTTTGGAAGAATTTCAGTGATTTCTTAGTCTCGTAAACTTTCTTTTTCTAAAAAAGAAATTTGTGTTGGGGGTGGTGTATGGTGTGTGGTGTGTTATGAACTGTGTGGTAGTCAGAAGACAAGCTTGGGAATCCGTCCTAACCTGCTGCCTTGTTTAAGGCAGGGCTGTCTTCTTGTTCTCTGCTGTTGTGTGCCAGCTTAGCTGGCCGGGAACCTTCTGGAAATTATCCTGTCTCTGCCTTGCACTTTACCTTGAGAGTGCTGGGGTTACAGATTTCCGAGATCTGGATCTGTTCTGTACATCTGATCTCAGGTTCTCAGGCTTGCTAGAAATCACTTCACCCATGAAGCCATCTCCCCAGGACATGAACTTTTTTTTACAGGGAGAAATTTTTTCAAAGGTGCTCCGCAGTGTTTTAGGAAAGCAGGTAGAGTTACATCAACACTGGTGTCTCTAATCATGGACCATTTTTTTTTTTACCTTTTCTTCTATGCTTTCAAAAATTAACTCAAATTATTTGTCCCCAAAGAAGGGGTTAGTGTGACCAAAGTCCCATACCACAAGGGACCCGTGTACATTTAGGTTTGGGAGTGAAAATGGCACTCAAGATGCATATGAGCTTGCTTTTGAAATAGTAAATTTATTGCTCATCAAATTCACTATAGACTCATAAGACTTGTCACTTAGATTGTGATGGTTACTGCTTGCAGGTGGATGAATGCTAAAATAATAGTTGAGTTAGTGTCTGCATACAAATATTCCCACACTTTCCAAGACCATAGAAATATATTATAAGAAATAAATTTCTTTTCTTAGTGCAAGAAGAGAGAATATACATAGTTTTCTCCACTAAAATCTTTGAATATTTTGCATATATATTGCACACATATGTATGCATATGTACAGATGTCTGTGTGTATTGTGATTTGAATGTGAACTGATCTCCACAAGGTCCCGTATTGATGGACCTTTGAGAAGTGACTGGACCCTTTGGACTCTGAATGAATCCACAAATTAATCCCGTGGTACATTCACAATATGCCTGGTACATTCACAATATGCCAGGGGTTGTGAAAGGAGGACTCGGCGCCCAGTTAGGGAAGGTACGTCACTGTTGGTATATCACTGGGGTACTATGACTCATCTGGCCCCTTCCTATATTCCCTTTTCTCTGATTCCTGTTTACCATGATGTGAGCAGCCTCTGCCATAGTTTCCCACCTCCAGCTATACTGCTCTGAATCACCATGGGCCTAGGATCACTGGGTGCCAAGACTGTAGAATGGAACTTCAGGAACCATGAGATGAAATGTCTTTCTCTTTTTAAGTTGTTTATGTCATGTACATTCTCACAGCAATGAGGAAATAATTTACCACAGTATATACATGTTGGGGGAAGGAGGGAGAGGGGGGGAGAGAGAGAAAGAGAGGGAGAGAGAGAGAGAGAGAGAGAGAGAGAGAGAGAGAGAGAGAAGAGATCTCACATGAAAAGATGTGAAGAAGGAGGGGAAGAAGATGGAAGTGAGGAGGCTCACCCAGGGAACCTGAGCCTCAGGAATGATGTGCGGATGAGTTTTCCTTGTGCTGTGAGCTATAAAGTTTGGAGTAGACTTGGAGCTGAAGGAGACAAGCAACAACAGGTTCACATGGGGAAAAGGAAGATGAAACATGCTTCACTCTCTTTAACCACAGGACTAGAGGCAGCCTAGTATCACAGACAATTTAAATGATAACGTTCTGTTGTAGTCTTCTTTGGTCCACCCAGAGGGGTTCAGGTCATTGCCGAGAAGTGGGGGTGAGAGACATGGAGTCAACACACAGACACTGGGAGTTGGGTGGAAACAAGCAGATAACGAGCTGCTGCAGACTCGTTTATTTAGGGGAAGGTAGGGGATTATGTGGCCGGGGATTAAAGGCTTGTGCCACCATGCCCAGAGTGAGTTTAATCCCAAGGACTGGGATTAAAGGCATGTGCCGCCACTGCTGGCCTGGAACTCACAGAGATCTGCCTGCTTCTGGAGTGCTAGGATTGAAGGTGTGGGAAACAGGTTAAGCCTGTTTGGCAGGCAAGGTGGTAAGCACTCTACAAAGTTCCATTTCATCCAAAAATCACAAATGAGGCTCTAACTCTCCCAAGTCAGCCAAGGACTGATGGGAAAGCTGTGCTTCCACCCAGGACTTCCAAGAGGTGGAGAAACATCAGGACTTCCATTACTACCAGGAGGGAGCATGCACCTGCTCCCAGGGCAGCAGCGTGGGTGTGTGGGAACTGCAGGGCAGCATATCCGCCTTCAGCTGAGGAGGCTTCAGTGGAAGCCTGTAGGAGATGGACTCCCTCCTTGGCTCTTTATCAGGGGAGGCTGAGTGTGGTGGAACACTGTCCTCCAGGCAGGACATCCGTTACTGTGCTCTTGAATGCTTGACAGGCAGGAGACCAGCACAAAGTAGGCCCCATTAACAGTCTGTCCTGGAAGACGGTGGGGTCTGGGGCAGGGGCTGGAGAGGCCTTGGCCTCCTGTGGCTTGGTGGCTAGCTAACATTTGCTAGGGAGGACAGGCTCCTGAGGCGATCCCCCTTGAGGATATGTAAGTGTGTTAATAGTTGCTGAGAGAGGGAGACACTTTCTCTAGTGATATAGCCATTCCAGAGTAGTTCATGTTCCTGCATTATGCTCCTGGGAGTGACCCTAATTGAACTCATTGCTTCACTGCTGGATTTGAGTGCAATAGTTTCTGTACTTGGTTGTTGGGAACTGTCTAGGGTGAATAGACATTTGATCTTGATCGTCTCCCTAGGAGCAATGCACACAGCAGTAGGGAAGCTGGACTTCCACCAGGGCAGGAGGATGGTGACTACGGAAGGGCAGCATGAAGGACGCTTATGATGGAGGAAGTACTCTGTATTTATCACTGTCAATGTCCTGGCTGTGACACTGCACTCCAGTTTTGCAAGATGTTACCTCCAGGAGAAACTGGGTCAAGGGCACGTGGGATCTCCCTGTATCATTTAACAATCACAAGTTAGTCTGTGGCCATCTCGAAACAAAGAGCTTAATCTAATAAATGCATGACGGTGACAGGAAATCCAGTCTTTGTTGATTCCCTAATTTATTCTTTTATTTACTCACAAAGGCAGGTACGGGAGGGTTAACTACATGCCAGGGACAGAAGGTCCTAAAACATGCCCTTTTAGTTCTTGCTTGAGACAGCAACATATAAGACAATAAGCAAACAAACAAACATCCTCTTTAAGCTAAAAATAGACTGTTTGGAAACTCCGTACTTTATAGCCCTTATCAACCCATAAGTATCAAATGGAAAATAAAACAGCAATCTTTATAAACTACATTAAGACTTCCAGAAACCTCCCACCCTGTGTAACTGAATTCTCTCTCTTGCTATGACCAACCCTCTAATCCGAGGACAAGATCTGCCGGAGGAGTTCAGAAGAAGGTGCTGCATTCCCTTCAATTCAGGAATTGAAGTTACTGATGTATTGTTACCTGCCATGTGGGTGGGAGGAACTGAACCCTGGTCCTCTGCAAGAGCATCAGTCAGTGCTCTTAACCACTGAGCCATCTCTCCAGGCTCCATGATTTGCCTTTGATCTGACCCCAATTCTTAAGGGCCAGATCCTTTGCCTTCTTTGTAATCCTTTGCTCTGTCCCATCAGTGTGAGTCCATGCTCAGCAGCCGCCCAGCATCAGGCGTGATTCTAAAGCTCCCCAGCATAGTGCTGCTGTAGGATCCACAGGGTCTAATGTAGAAAGAGCCCTCAAATGCCACTTCTGAGGAGCCCCCCCTCACCCCCCTCTTCTGTGCACTTACTCCACCACTCTATTGCTGTTTTATTTTTCCACAGACCCAAAGAAAGCATCTCCCAAAGAGAGCATTTCCCAAAGAGAGCATCTCCCGAGAAGCCCACTGCCTCTTCTCAAGTGAATGATATTTTTGCTGTGGGTTCAGAGTCATGCTGTTGCCAAATTGAATGTAACATAGACCAGGGTTTCCCAAACCTGCTTTTACACATTGGTAAGTGTCTGTGACAAAGTTGGATTATTAGTTGTTTTAAACATATCTTCAATGAAAAACAGAAAGCAGGGAAACACTGCACACAGCGTATAAGAAAACATGCTCCATTTAAAAGATGATCTTTATCCAGATAATGTGTTCACCCATCTTTCTCATCTTTTCTTTCTTAAAAATTTTATTTAATTTTTGTGTATTTCATACATAACATCTCAGTCCTTCACACCATAGCCTTCTCCGCTGGTGCCCTCTGAGAGTCCGTCCCCATCCTCTCCCCACCAACACTGGAATTCATACATTCTGTCATTTATGTCAAAGCCTATTGTGCCAAATTAATCTCCCTGTCCATTCCTCAGTGCAAGCTCACCCACCGAGCTCTGGTCAACCTACCTAGAGTCCCTAGCTTTAAAAAGACCAGTTCTTCCTCACTCAACCGTAATCAGCTGCCAATGTTTCTTCAACTAAGATTGAGTTCTGCTGCCCATTTCCTCACTTCCATTCTGGGTTTTTGTCTGGTTGAGCTTGCATGGGTCTTGTGCATGCTTACACCATTGCTGTAGGTTCATATGAACAAGGTCATGGGAGCTTGTAGGATTCTATTTCCATTCGGTCTTGCACCACCTTCCTGGCTCTTACAATCTTTCTGCCCTCTCTTCTGGAATGTTCCCTGAGCCCCGGATGTACTCATCTTTATTTTAAATGACTTCTCTTCTTTTTTTAAATTTTTTATTTATATTTTTTTTATTAAATCTAGACCCATGTCCCCCACCCTATCCCCCCACCCCACCAGAGCTCATGCATTCTGCCAAACATGCTTTTCATCTCTTTCTCAGTCTTTCTCAATATTCTCCATGTGGAAGTTGACTGTTTTGAGCAGAAGTTCACTGTTCCAGTCAGTTCTTTGATGCAGTCTTTTCTGTTGTTGTTCTTTCCAATATGCGTCACTCCCAACTGCTTTGGACAAAAGCTCAAGGGGCCATGCACAAGAAATACTTACAACTAGGTAATAGGCACTAGCATCCACAGATGAGGGATACCATTCGTCGTTTGTTTTTCTGGGACTGTGTTACTTCACTCAGCATGATGTCCTCTAGCTCCAGCCATTTTCCTGCAAAGCTCATGATGTCATCTTTCTTTACTGCTGCATAGAACTCCATTGTGTAGATGTACCACATTTTCTCTATCCACTCATCAGTTGAGGGGCATTTGGGTTGGTTCCAGCTCCTTGCTATTGTGAAGAGAGCTGAAATAAACATGGC
>VZQC01001015.1:164306-345678 GCA_009823505.1 Rhizomys pruinosus
TTGTTCCACTTTTGTGTATTTTAAAATTTTTCATAATCTTTCCTTGAGGTTTTTAGTTGTTCTGTGTTATCTTCCAGGTCTGATACTCTTTGTTCTGCTTCCTCCATTCTGCTTCTGAGGCTTTTTCCATTCCTTTCCTCTTGAATGGATGAATGTCTGATTTCTTTTTTCATTTCCTCTTCTGATTTCTTTAGTATTTCTACTTCTTTTTGGAGCTTCTCAATCTCTTCCTGTAGCTCTTTGCTTCATTGGTTAGTTTCTTTATCTTTTTCAGCATGGGATCTTTTCAGTGTTTCTACTTCCTTCTGGAGTTTGTCATTCTTTCTCTCTAGGTCCCTCTTGAGTTCTTCATTTTCTTTTCTTAGTTCTTTGATTTGCTCTTTATAATCTTGTAGTTCTCTAAATATGTTCCTAATTGTGTTTCTGATATCTGTGTCTTGGGGCATCCCCAGAGGGATCCCACTGTAGGAATCTTCCATAGGGTTGGTAGAGCTTGGTGCGGGATTATCCTGCCCCTTTCCCATGTTGTCTCTTCTTCTTGTTCCTGGCATATGGGCTTCTCCTTGTCTGTATTCCAATGCGAGTCCTAAATGCCCCTTCACTGTGTTGAAGGCTTGCCTTGCTTACCTCCTTCAGATGCCTTCGTAATCCCAGTTGGGGGGGGGGCTCTTTAGCCGGTGCTCTGGTACCTGTGCTTCAGCTTGTCTCAGGAGATCTCAGATCCAAATGACTTCTCTTCTATGAAAATATGTGCATCATCCTTGATGTTTGTTACCTTTTTCTTTTTAAATTTTACATCATTTATATATTTGTTTTTAATTTTGTTTGAGACAAAGTCCCAGGCAGCCTAGGTTAGCCTAGAACTCACTGTGATCTTCCGGTTTCAGGTTCCCAAGTGCTGGAATGACAGGTATGTGCCACTACACCAAGTTTATTATTTTTTTTAAAATGACTTTCCTTTGCCTAATAACATGCTGTCATCCCAGCACTATGGAGGTGGTGTCAGAGAATCATGAGTTCAAGGTCATCCTGGACTACATACAGAGTTAGAGGCTAGTCTGGGCAAGTGAAATATCCCTCGGAAAACAAACAAAAAAGTTGGCTCTCCTAGGATGAGGCAAACTTCTCTTCTTATCCTACGTGTATTCTACTGTGAGCTGGAATTAACTTAGCTAGTCAACTCCCTACAGACTTGCTCAGGAGCTAACCTAACGTACACATAGTCCCTCACTGACACTCTCTCCCCTCGTGATTTTAGATTATATCATGCTGACAATTCAAGTTAGCCATTACAAGATGTTACTGAACATTAGGCAGCACGTAGGTCAGTTTGACCATGGAAGCTTCTCTGGTTCTGAAATAGTGAGCTTTAGCTGTCAATTGGACAAACTAGAGTTACCCCAGGAAGAGGGAACCTCAGCTTAAGAATTTCCTTGCCTGACCTGTTGTCATGTCTGTGGGACATTTTTTTCTTGATTGCTAATTGACCTAAGAGGCCGAGCCCACCGTGAAGGGTGTCATCCCTAGGCAGGAGGGCTAGCTGAGCAAGCCGGGAGAAACAAGCCAGTAAGTGACATTCCTCCATGGTCTCTTCTGTTCCTGTCTCCAGGCTCCTGCCTTGAGTCTCTGCCCTGGCTTTCCTCAAGGATGAACTGTAACTTGTAAACTGAAATGCTCCCTTTTCCCCAGTTTATCACAACAACAGAACAGGCCCCAAATGTTGAAAGTACTAAGGTCAGGAACCCCTGGTTTCTGTGAAGCTCAAGGCTGCTTCTTCGGGTTAGCGCTGTGCCCTTCACAAAGCTGCCTCCAAGCTGCAAAGGGGCTTTGGCTCACGTGGATCCATTTCTGCCGGGTCGGGTAGCCTCCTTCAGAACCATTGTGTGATGTAGGGTAGAACCAACGTTGGTCTGAACATCTTGCAGGTAATCTGTGTGGTGGGGCTGAGTGGGCAGCTCTTACCTAGACAGCCACATCAGTGTTTCTGCTTCTGGGCATCAATGATGCTCACCTGGAGACAAACTGTTCTTGAAACTTCATTTTAAAGGATTTTATTTTGTTTAAAGTCCTGAAGCATCAAACACAAAACCATTGACACAGGAAACAATATCTCATGGATTCTTTCTCCTGCTATTCAGGGGTCTATTATATCAGATGGAGGGAGAGTGGAAGGAAAACAAGGAACACGGATGTTCTTTTCCCTCCATGGTCTTGTGGAGTAGAGCTGGCATTGCCCAGGTGACTCTCAAGAGTGACAGGTGACTTCAGGCTCAGGGAACCCAGTGTCCTTGTCTCGATTGTTCACCTCTGCCAAAGTAGCATGCAAGAATTTTAGGCAGTTTATAAATGAATATGCAATGGTGTGTTCTAATAAAGCTTTATTTACAAAAACAGGAGGCTAGCGGGATTTGCTTGTGTGTTGCAGATTCCTGATCTCTCTGGTCTAGAGGAGTTAGACTGACGTTGCTCAGATAAGTACCTGATGAATCTCATTTTGCCATCTGTCTCATAGCCTGTTCCCTTGGCCCTGGATGTGATAATTCCTTTGTCATTTTGTCACGTAGAACTCAGTGGACATGTTACTGGGCCATCTATAACCATGGATTAAATATAAAAAGCCCCTTACTTTTCCATCACAAGGCCTGTGATGGGTCTCAACCAAAATGTCTTGTTCTTTGTTAAGTCTTTAAGTATTTTTCTTTGTTTTAATTTTCTTTTCTCTTTTCTTTTCTAGTCTGCTTTCTTGTATGAGCACACACACATCTTCCCAGGGACACACACACACACACACACAAACACACACACACACACACACACACACACACACACACACAAGCAGCTACTTATCTTCTTCTTTAGAACTGTGCCTGACACAGCAGTTACTATTGTATAGCTATTTCCTCCAAGATAAAACCTCCCATCCTGGAGGAAAGCTCATTACGACACAGGATGTTCTAAAGGGAGGTGAAACATTCCATCCTTCAGGAAAGAAAAGGAAGTAACTAACTCAAAGGTTTCAGGAAGTCCCGAAACTGACCAGATCTACTAGGTCCCTCCTTCCCCAAACCTATCTAAGCAGTAAGAGAGCTGAGAGACATCTCAGACCAGACCAGCTGCCTGGAAGAGGCAGACACCAGCCACGCTGCTTGGAAATGTGACTCTTCTACCTGTTGATCTACCTGCAGGTTGTGTAGTGAGCTCGAAGATCCCAGCTTCCATGAGCTGCCAGCCATGTTGGGGTGGGGTTTGGTGATGCAGCTGTCTTTGCTTCATTTCTTTCCCTGTCACCCATGTTCTGAACATCTTGCAAGTAAGCAACCCCAATAAAACTCTCTGGGTCATCAAATTGGACTTTGGTGGTGTCCTTACCAAGGTATGTCATTGATTTTCTGTCTCAGGTGGGTCATGTCAGGACTCACAGAAACTGACTCCCACCGCAGACCCTAGGTAGAAATAGCTTCTGCATCAAACTCAAGCAGAAACTTCCTCACTTTGGGCCCGGAATGTAGGCAGCAGCCAAAAGTTATTTTCTGCATAAAAAGCAGACGGGGAAAAATCAGTTACTTACTCCAGACTGTGACAGAGAGACTTCCTCATCAGAGCCCGTCAGAAAAGAGAGAGGGAGAAAGAAAAAAGTTTTCCCCGATTTAAGAACTTTCAGCAGATAATCTTGTAGTTGCATGGCTGGAAACCCCCAAACTCCCTCCCCTTTTGCATTGCCAGCCCCCAGTTAACGTCCATCCTAGCCCACTTAAAAACTTTACCAGCCATTTCATTGCTAGTTTACTCATTCCCAAATTAAAGGATAGCCACCCCCCCCTGCACTCCCAGTAAAGCTTGTTAAAGGCTAGCCCCCCTTGCATTCCCAATAAGGCTTGTTCCATCTTTTGGGGCCTCTTGCTTCCTTTTTTGCACACGATGACACTAGTCACACACATTAACAGGTCGACATTTGTTCGTGTCTCTCCAGGGCCACATAACACACACACACACACACACACACACACACACACACAAAGTATGAAGATTTATTTATTTATTTATTTATTTATTTATTTATTTATTTATAGACAGGGTCTCCCTGTAGCCCCAGCTGGCCTGGAACTCACTCTGTAGACCAGCCTTGAACTCACAGAGATCTGCCTGCCTCTGCCTCCCGAGTGCTGGGATTAAAGGCGTGTGCCACCATGCTTGCTTCTTTTTTTTTTTTTTACCATGCTTGCTTAAAGATGGTTCTTAGCCATCATGTGGGTGCTGGGAATCGAACCCGGGGTCCTCTGCTAGAGCAGTTGGTGCTCTTAACTGCTGAGTCATCTCTCCAGCCCCAAGAAAATGTATAAAACTATATTTAGTCATGGGATATAAACTTGTCCTGGTGGGAAGGGGTTAATAGTGGGACTTAAATTTGTCCTATGGGAGGATCAAGTTTTGTACCTGGCACCTTAAACTGTCACTGGAGGAAGTGTAATTCTAGTAGCCAGCATTAAGTGATGACTATAATGTGCCAGGCAATGTTCTGAGCATTTACACATATTAGCATTTTTATGAGGTAAGAATTGATATTATCATTCATTGTGTGTGTGAGAAAAGGACTGAGATTAGTAACTTTCTTCGAAGAACTAGTAAGTCTCACACTGAAACTAGGAAGGGCTGTCTTCACAGTCTCTACAACTTGACAAAAGAAGTAAATATATGCAAATTTAAAAATCGTGGGCTAGGGAGATGGCTCAGTGAGCAAGAGTACTTGCCTTCTAAACATGAGAATCTGAGTTCAAATCCCCAGCATCCACATAAAAAGTTTCATCAGACCACATATGGCCATGCATGCCTATAACCCCAAAGCTGGAGAAGAGGGTGAGACAGGAGGATGGCTGGGGTTTGTGGGATGTCAGCTGAGCTCCAGGGTCAGGTAGGAAGCAGGATACCCATCATCCTCCTTTGGTCTCTGGGCATGCATATCTTCCTGCAACTGCGCACACACACAGTTAATAATTACCTATCCAGAAAGTGCTTGAAAGCTAAACTAGTTTATTGGGCTGGAGAAGAAAGGGCAGGTAGTAGGAGAGTCAGAGACTGGAGACAGAGACAGAGAGACAGAGAAACAGAGACAAAGAGAGACAGAGATCAAGACCAAGGCCATCTGGATTGGCTAAGATGTCAAAGATAGGAGAAGGTTTTATGGTATTTCAGAAGTGTCATCTTTTCAGATAGAAAGGAGATGAGAGAAACAGTTTGGAGAATTAGAGCGACTTTCAGATTATTGCTATTCATCATAAACAACTCCAACCAGACATTTTCCTCCCAACAACTAGCTGGCAGCTTCTTCAAGTGCTTCCCTCCCCCAGTCGCAGAGCATGTCTCGCATTCCAAATCCAAGGGCATACTATTTGGTCATAGACTCTGACCTCTAGTCTTGAAGTCTTATACTTTGAATTTTAAAAGCCTTCTTCCAGAAAAGCTTAACACCATCCTATTAAATAAGTCCCAGATACCCAGACAGTCTGAATGGGATAAGGTGTAATTATTCATAAAGAAGACTTGTTCTGAGAAAATGACTGTGCTAAAGAGAGGGGAATCCCACATGCTTTTCTCTCACCACCTGTGATTTAGAACTAATTTCTTTTGTATGTACCAGAAAAGGGTGGCCTTGGGGGTCGCGCTGCCTCCGTGAGAGTCCTTTGGTTCATCCTCGCGGGCCACTATGCTTGCTTAGGCTGCAGCATGCTGTGTGGCGGCAACCTTGTCTACGTTTATCTGCACGCCGCTTTTTATTATTAAATGGTGCGTAATCAGATGAGGACACAGTCCATTCTGCCCTGTAAACCAGGACTGCGCTCTCATCTTACCTTGGAAATGGGTTTGATGGGACTCTGGATTTTAAATACACACCTATCTTCTCCTGGCTTACCAGATCTTGAGAGTTCTAGCCTCTGCCTGCCTTTCCATCTTCAACCGATCCCTCGCTCTTGTTCTGTCCAGTGAAAGGCTCGGGATCTTCTTCCATTTTCTTGATCCAGTGCAATGCTTCCTGCAGATTCTATTTTTGTTGCCTGGAGACCCCTTCTTCCAACCCGGTCTGTTGCAGTGCATCCTTGCAGTTCCACCTAACAGCAGCCTCCACCAGGAGCCCCTCCCTGACTTCGCCAACTTCTCCGCACTAAGCTACTTTCAGCATTACCTGTTATCAGACCGCCATTTTCCTCCCCTCTACAGACAACACGACTAAAACTAGATATGCATTTGTGCTGTTCTTCACTAAACGTATATTTTTCTAACAAGCTGAAAACGTCATTATTCAAGGCCTCTTTGGTGCACAGAACATGGCAGCTACCCAATAAAGAAAAGAATACACATGTGTTAAAGAGCAAGTGAGTAGACATTTTAGTCAGTTACTTAATCTTGCAGATTCTGATTTGGGAATATAAACGTCAACTCAAGGTCCTCCAAACTCACTCTGGATTCTATCACTCGTTTACATAAAATTTTTACATTATTTAATTCAAACATTTATTTATAATTTTGAGCCATCTTTGAACAAGAAAATGTCTACTCGAATGATTATATCAACATGCTCTTCAATTGTGTATCAAGATGCACGTCTATTGTATGAATTCTAGCTGTTGAAAGCATAATACTTTGTTGAAAACCCCAAGTACATTTATCTTGGGACTTGTTTTAATTTCTTTATTATTGCTGTGATAAAATACCTTGAAGAAAGCAACTTAAAAGAAAAGAGGTTTTTGGCTCACAATTCTAGATCAATAGTAGGTCAAGGCAGCAGACATATGAAACAGCTGGTCCCCTCAGGTTCAGAGTCCAGAGCAGAGAACGATGGATTAATCCAAGCCTGTCACTGCTCAGCTCCCTCCTTCCATTCCTCTACAATTCAGAATCCCTTTCCTCAGTTAACATAAGCCAATCTGCCATATACAAGCCCACAGGCCATCCTGAAGGAGACTGAGACTGTAGATCCAGTCAAGTTCACAAGTACAACCCACCATCCAGCACCACTACCCAGTACTGTATGATCGTCCAAAATTGAGCAGGTGATAAAAGAGGAAAGTATTTTGTCTTAGTGAAGAATGTGTAGATTGTTAAACACACTAGGGAAACCCAAGTGGGGGCCTTGAAAGGAACTGTTTTCTAAATATATCTGACCAGAGAGAATCACCAAGTTAGAGATCATTCTTTGTCAATGCCACTGAATATAGGGAAGGGCGGATCAATATTTCATGTTTATACCTGCTTGGGGAGCTAAGACTATATTGATTTCTTTAAAAGAAGAAACTCCAGCTCTCCCATGAACCAAATTTGGGGACCTGTGTTCTCTACCTGGCAGTGCCAGGCAACTTCCGATTAGGCAATTAGACGGTGACTCTGGCTTATGAACTTACCATCACCAAGGACTATATCATTAGAATGGAGGGCTGGGCTGCCTGTTTTCATTTTTGACGTGGAACTCTCATGGAGAGAATGGAAGGGCAGTGAGTTCATGGATATTTAAGAAGTGAAATCAATGTTTTTAATAACACTCCTGAAGACTGTTTGGGAGAAGACAAGTCATATTCAATCTGGGGAAGTACTCAGATTTTGAAGTACAGCTGTAAAAGTGGACAATCAAGAAAAACTTGAAGAGACAGATTCCAGTAGAAGACAATTGAGAAAGATCCTGATAGAAAACAAAACAGGAAAAAATATTCCAAAGGATTCATGTCTAAAAACCTGGAAAAATATGGGCTCAATGGCTGGGTACTCATCAGAACCCTAATCAATAATATTTACTTTATTTAATGACTACCAGTATGATTCACGAATTTGATGATGAACAGGACAGTTTCAGAGCCTCTGCTATTTTTAACTAAGAAGGAAGGATAAATATGTAGGATATAAAAGGTCATGAATTTTAAAATAAAAATAGCATGAGGGCTTGTGGGTGGAGTTAAGTATCTCCATGGAATACAGAGTTAAATAGATTATCACATGTTCCCTTCGAGAGCATTTGAAAAATGAGGGCCAAATATATTTTATGGAATGAAGATCTTCATAGTGCAGATAGCTGCTGACTTGAAGCTGCAGCTAAAATAAATACAATATCTTCTGAGTGCTGTTCACAGACACTGGTGACCTATCAATTTTCCTATCTTGGGAAAGCGAGCCAGTGGATGACAGCCCTCTCCCAGGAGAGTGGTTGATATACGTTAAGTGGCTGTATCTCTGCTTCTGATTATTAATTGTGGCTAATACATAGAGAGAAGATGCCCCCAGACTCTGCAGATGCTTCTTGGAGCCCAGAGGTCTTCAGGCCTATTGAAAAGACTGAGAAATTCAAGATTTGGTTTTCTGGTTGGTCTGAACAGATCCCAAGACCAAGCATGACCATGCTCAAACAGTTATCAAGCAAGCACCTGACAAGAAGCAATTCATGGGAGTTGTGTTTATTATAGCTCACGGTTTGAGAGGGTATCCTCCATCATGGCGTAAGCCGTGACAATGTTTTGTGCAGTGAGTGGGTGTAGAAGGCAACTGCTACTTAAACATCCCAGGGCAGGAAGCACAGGAAAGGCAGAAGCCGGACCAGGGTCAGGGAACTCACTTCCTCCAGCTGGGCCATATCCCCTCCACAATCTCTCCCAGAGTCACCAGCTGGGAACCATGTTTTGAATTACATGAGCCAGATGGGGACACTTTATAGCTAAACTATAACAAAGGTCCTAGGAGGGTCCTGCCAGTGTATTATGGTTCTTGCCTTGAGAACTTCCGTAAAGTGAAATGTTTTAAGCATAATTGGTTAAGACACTATCTTTTCCCTCTTCAACTTCCCCTCCATTACAATTTCCCAGAATTAGGAATTATTTGAATGGCTATTGGCATTTCGTGTTCTAGTTATGGGAAAGGTGAATGCAGGGCAACTTTAGACAGGGCTTAATATGATGAGTCTGTGTGGTCCACTGTCACCATCAGTTATGAGTAAGGGGCTGTTAGTATTTTTGTCGAGGAGTGACTTCTATAAAGGTGCCCAGACAACTGCACAAATGAATCACTGCTTCACTGGGCAGGTACAGGGTCAATGTCCAGACTGCAAAATGAAGAAAGCCTGAGCTGTATAAACCATCAACGGGCAGTAGAGGAGGAAAGTGGTTGGGAATGCAAGACACCCGATGAGGGGAAGACTTGATTCTCATTACCACTCAGTTGCAATGAAGTTGGATCTTTTTTTTTTTTAACAGTATACACATTAATGTCATGCACATAATTATAAATGTATCATATATTATTTTTTGGTGGGAAATTTTTAAATTATCATGATCTCAGTGTTTTAATGTCTGCTGGTTTGACACAGAATACTAGTAACATACATGAGCTAGCATAAAAATCACAATATACCGGGCTGGAGAGATAGACTAGCGGTTAAGAGTGCCGACTGCTCTTGCAGAGGACCCAGGTTCGATACCCAGTACCCACGTGGCAGCTGAGAACTGTCTGTAACTCCAATTCCAGGAGAACTCCAGTTCCAGAGGAATCTGAGACCCTCTTCTGACCTCCGAGGCATTGCACGACATGGGTGCACAGACCTGCATGCAGACAGTACATTCATACACATAGAAAATAAATAAATAAAAATTAAAAAAAATCATAATATACCATTAAAAGTGTCATGACAAGCTGGGAGCTGGGCTTCCTTAATTCAGAGAGTTAATCAGTTTAGGATCAGTTCCTACACACAAAAAGGCTGAAATGTCCTTGAATTCCTACAGCTCTGTGAAAGAGACTTGAAAAAACATCTTTCTCAAATCTTACAAATATCCTAAAAATGTAGATGTCATGATTGATAATATGTTTTTAATGTCAGATAACTATTTTCAAATTGTCAATAATTTTTAAGTTTGGATAAACCATAGTAGGAGAAAGAATAAATTATTTTCTATTTTCCTACAGAAATGTTTCACTAAATTATTTGTGACGAAGAAGTGATTGAAAAAAAAAAACCCTAACCACCATAGCAGGAAAAAAAAAACTTCTAAACTTCATAGGGGATTTACTTATTTAAATTTTGTTTATTATTTTAATTTACGGGTATGAGTGTATTGCCTGTATGTAGGTGCATGTTGTGCAATGACCAGTGAGGCCAGGAGAGGGCGCCAGGTTCCCCTGGAACTGGAGTTACAGATGGTTATTACCTGCCATGTATGTGCTGGGACTTGAACCCAATCTTGAGTCTCTGAGATATCGCAGTATCTTAACTGCTGAACCATTTTATTTATTTATTATTTATTTATTTATTTATTTATTTATTTATTTATTTAGGGGATTTATTTTTAATGTGACTAAGCAACCATAATTTTCTATTTTGGTTTGCCGTTTTATGTCTTCTTTTCTTTTCTTTCTTTTTTTTTTTAATGTCTTCTTTCTTCTATTCCTTTTTTTTTCTATTTACTTTCTTCTAATTCTTTTTTTTTTTTTTTTTGTCTTTTCAAAACAGGGTCTCCCTGTAGCCCCAGCTGTCCTGGAACTCACTCTGTAGACCAGGCTGGCCTTGAACTCACAAAGACTCACCTGCCTCTGCCTCCCAAGTGCTAGGATTAAAGGCGTTCTTCTGACAAGTTTTGCTTCTTTCCCATCTGTCTACAAATCTTTTTGGATGCTGTCTTAGTCCCTTCAGCTTTATATTTGATGGTGCAGTACTTTTTCCTTAATCTTCTTCAACACTTTTGACCCCTATTACTACAAATAAAATTTAGGATAAACTTCTCTGTTTCCAGAACAAGCTGAAATATTTTGGTATAACTTTGACTTTGTAGATTAACCAAGGGGAGGAGTTACATCCTTAGGATATTGAGTTTTCCTGTAAACAAATAGGAAACATCTTTTTTTTTACGAGAGTGTAATTTATATCCTTTATTACACTTCTATGATTTCAACTTTTCAAGTAATGTGCAAAATACTTTTGTTAATTTATGCCCAAGTTCATTAAATATTAAAAGTTCCAATATGGCACACACACACATACACACACACACACACACACACACACACACACATGCAAAAAGAAGTGATTGAAGAGTATAAGACCAATAGTACTTTAGACGTGTCAGGCAATTAAAATATGAAGTCATTTTTCCGGATTTTGTGATGTTTGTGGTTTGTTAGCTCTTAAAAACTAGTGATTTGTCTTGGCTTGTTTTCTCATTCCCAATAAGTATTCACTTCCTGAGCAAATCCTTTTGGCACTTGGACTTCTTTATTTCAAGCAGAATAGAATTTGAATGAGTGAAGGGATCAAGGAAACATCAACGCTGTCCTGACGCTAGGTGCTCTGAGTGCTTGGCCCAAGTTGCCTTCTCTGTTCTCACCTGGAAAAAGTGGGGGTGGGCTGAGATGGCTCATCAGGTAAAGGGGATTGCAGCTAACACTGAAGACCTGAGTTTGATCCCTAGACTCCATGTGGTGGAAGAAGAGACGCAAGTACCGTGGGCTGTCCTCTGACTTCCATACTTGTACCACACACAGCATAGGCCTGAGGGAGCTTGCACGCTCCCACATAAACAGAAATGAATTATTAATTCATTATTAATGTAAAAAAATTAAGGTGGAGGTGATTACACCAACAGGGTGAATGTAGAGAGACAGAAGAGAACACTTGGGGGATAGTCGGCTCATCGGGGCTTACCTCACAAAGCTGTGAACTCAACTTTTTGCACTGTCTACGAAGGCAGGTAACAACATGAAAGCTGCCAGGTGTCCCCACAACACTCATCACATTTGTTGGCACAAGGAGCCCCGGTGCCCAGCTCTATCAACCTTCCCCAGGTACATCCCACGTGGTCACATCTGTAGGGCCTCAGGAGATGAAGTCGAAAAGACTGGGAGAGAATTTCTTGGTGATAATTTGTATATTTTCCCTTTCTTCTGCATTCTGCCCCACTTTGCAGGTTCCAAAGGCTGAGGCAGCAGTCTTTCTGCTTCTGTGGCTTCTGCTGTGGATGGCTGGAGTCTCCATGTAAACTCTGAAAGCAGTGCTAGGGTCTAGACATTGGTCTAGTTTTTTCAAGAGCCAAGGGCTTCTGCTTGTGTAATGGGGAGGGTCACCCCAGGGGATCTCATGGTACGCGCACGTGTGTGTGTGTGTGTGTGTGTGTGTGTGTGTGTGTGTGCTATGTTTGTGCATGTGGGCATGTATAGTGACATGCTTGTGCACAGGCATGGAAGCCAGAGGTTGACATCTGGCGTGTGGTATCTCATATTGCTGCCTACTTTCTTTGCTGAGGTAGAGTGTCTCTCTGAACCTGGAGCTTGCCTGATTTGGCTAGTCTAGTTTGCCAGCTTGCTTCGGGATCTGGGCTCTGCCTCTGGAGGGCCAGGATTATAGCCAGACTACTGTACCTGCCCAGCATTTATCTGGGCACTTAGAAATCTACTCTCCAGTCCTCTTGCTTTTGTGGCAAGGCTTTATTGACTGAGCCACTTCTCCAGGCCCTGTAGCTTCTTACTCCTAATCAGATTGTTTCAGGGACTACAGTTTCCTGCTGCAGCTCCCTGGCTGTCTGCATTTCTGATCCTGTCTATCTCAGCTCCCTGCTGCCATCCCAGCAGGGCACTTAGAAGGTGGTACTTCAGTCTTCCCCATGCGTAGGGGCCTTGGTACAACCACATCCTGACAAATTAGGTTCTGTGGCCTGCAGAAAGCCTTCCTGCCACATTCCAAAGCGAGGAGAATGAAATGTCTACTTCCCTGTAAAAATAACAGGAAGTGAACTTCTAACAGACACTCCTGGTTTGGCATGAGGAGGAAACAGCCTAAACTCTCAAGAACAAGAGTAACTAAGGACATTTCACTGAGAACCAGTCAAGGTGGCAAGTACACAGATCTCAATTTCTAGAATTTTAAGACCAAACCTTTTTTCATCCTATTTATCTCTGAGGCCGAGGAAGGAGTTGAAGGCTTTCCCTGGCTACAGCAGACATTCAAGGCCAGCCCTGGGCAACTTAATGAGGTCCTTTCTCAAAATATTTTTAAAAGGGCTGGGGTATGGTTCAATGCTGGGGTACCTGTCTAGCTTGTGTTAGACCCTGGGTTTTATCACCGGTTCCGGAAAACAAAACAAAATAATAGCAAAACTCAAACACAAGTCGTTTAACGTCATTGAGCGGTTAAAAGGCTTGAGTAAGAAATTAAGTTTTATATTTCTGAATATACGGATTAAGACGAAACACATGACCATCTAAGCCCCAGTATAGGGTCAATGTTCGTTCAGACATGCCAGCACCTGGCATACTCACTTCACCTATTCTTTTTACCAACTGAACAGGGTTGCCCATTGTGACCCCATGGAAAGGGAGTTTGGAGAAGACATGTTTCCCATGACCCCGTTGCTAAGGGAGTTTATGAAAGTTCATGCTCAGGACTTGTTAAGAAGGCGTTTTAGGTAAGAAAGAAGTATGAAAAAAGTCCGATATTAGGAAAGAGAAGAGTTGCTTTCTCTTCTTTCTTTTCTTTTCATGTACCCCAGACAGCCTCAAACGTGATATCTCCAAGAAGACCTTGAGCTTCTGATCATCCTGTCTCCAGCTCCTGAGTTCTGGGATTACAGTGGTGAACCACCATGCCTGGTTTATGCCGTGCTGGAGAATGGACCCAGAGCTTCCCACACACTAAGAAAGGGCTCTACCAACTGAGCTGCTTCCCACTCCAGATTGGTTTTTAGATAGCCAGGTACAATCACTGCTGTCTTGGGAAGTGAGCTGAACTCTAAAAGAATCAGAAAGGGATCGGACACTCGCCTACATTCTGTGTGAGCATAGTGTCTCTGCTCCTCCTCCCGGGGTCATAGTAGGTGCATACCCCTATCCTTCTGTCCCCTCTTCGTGGTGCTCTGAAGGGTCCCTGGTGGGGAGGTTTGGGTCACTCCCGAGTAATTGGGTTCACAGCATGTTTGCTTGCTGTGAGCCCGGAAGTAAGGTAAGAGAGATGAGCCATCTCCAGGCCACGAAGGGAAGACGGGGCCCTTTCCCCTTTTATGAGCCACATGTAGCTGCACAGAAAGATGGCCCCTGAAGTGGACACTCTGGCCCAAGAACTGCCAGAAGCTAAGGAAAAGACAACGCCCAGACTTCGCCTCCTTCCAAGCTGCAAAGGGACCTTCCTGGGAATCCCACTTCCCTGTCCTGTGCGGAGTCTCCTTTTCGCCTTCTCTTGCCCTGGCGGGGCTCCTCTTTCCAGTCACAGCCATGGGGTCTGTGGTGGTTTGAATGAGTGTCCCCCATAGGCTCTAGGTATTCAGACGTTTGCCTCCAGTTGGTGGCGCTGTTTTTGGAGGTCTTGGGGTGTGTGGCCATGCTGGAGGAAGTGTGTCACTGGGGGCAGGCTTAGTTTTATCAAGCCTCGTGGTCTACAGTCACCCTCTCTCTGCTTCCTGTGCTCTTTGTGAGATGTGACCCTCGGTTTGCTGTTCCAGATCCAGCCGCCACGCCTCCCGCCACAATGGACTCTAATTCCCTGGAACCGCCAATCGTAAGGTCAAATAAACTCTTCCTCTTATAAGTTCCTTGGTCATGGTGCTTTATCACAGCAACAGAAAAGTGACTAATACAGCCTGGGAATCCCACTTCCCTGTCCTGTGCGGCGTCTCCTTTTCGCCTTCTCTTGCCCTGGCCGGACTCCTCTTTCCAGTCACAGCCATGGGGTGTGAGCGCAGCTCCAGCTAAAACCATCAATGCTCTCATCTGGGATTTGCGTCCCAGTTCCTGCTCAGTAGGTCCATATTCTGGTGCAAAGATTTCTCTTCTCCTTACCTTAGGTTCCCTTACCTGCAAAATGGGGTGAACTTTTTACTTATTGAGCCCATGGGCAAGATTTAATTAGAACATACCACGTATTCATGAAATCTTGAGGAGAATTTCCCTCTTCATTCGGCATCTATAGTTAGTTCTCAGGTTCATTTTATACAAGTTTCCTGCTTTTACCACATCCAACTATCTTCTATATGTAATACCATATATTTATGGACTAGATCTCTGAACACAAAGCACTCTCATTTTTCATCCCAATTAACTATAAAAATTAGTTTTCCTAACATCTTGTTCTAGTTTGTCTTCCATTGCTGTGACAAAACACTCTGACCAACACCAACTTGGGGAGGAAAGGGTTTATTCAGCTTACATCTCCTGGGTCACAGTTCATTACTTAGGGAGCCCAAGACAGGAACTCAGGGCAGGAACCTGGAGGCAGGAGCTGAAGCACAGACCATGTTCACCGGCTTGCTTGCTACTGGCTTGCTCTCTGGCTCATGCCCAGCCTGCCTTCTTATACTGTCACTGCTCAACAATCAAGACAATACACCACAGATGTGGCCACAGGCCAATCCAATGGAGCCAATTCCCCAACCGAGGCTCCCTCAACCCAGGTGTGTCAAGTTGACACCAAAGCTATTCAGCACACATCTAATTCTTCATTCCTCTGTGACTAAAATTTAAAAATTATTTTGTTCCAGGTGTGAGGGAACATACCAATAATCCCAGCACTAGTAAGGCTGAGACAGGAGAACTGAGAGTTCAAGTCCAGTCTGAGCTGAATAACAAAGATAGCCTAGGCTACCTAAAAAGATCCTGTCTCAAAGAAAGCGAGAATGCAAACAAACAACAATAAATGAATAAGTAGAAAATTCTATTTTCTGAATTTCTTAAAATCACCCTGAGAAGTACCAATGGTACGGGCACCAGGCCTTACAAATTGGTATGTTAACTACTGTTTTTATGTTCGTTTTCCTTCATTATTAACTCTCTGACTTATTGATCCCTCTAGATATTCAATTACTATGTCACTACTGAATGAAATTGTTTATCCACAGCCACTTAGTATCTAGGGTGCTCATGCTCTGAGCTGAATGATGGAGGTGAGGTGAATACCAGCCTAGCAAGTATTACCCTGGGGAATCCTGGGAGGGAGACAACCATGCAAACATGCAATTAACACAAGTTTAAAACTAAGAGATTCTGGAGTAGGAGTTCAGGGAGTCATGGGGCAGAGGACAGCTTCCTTTTGCCTGGGGGAGTCTGGTAATCCCACAGTCAGAGGATCCTCTGAGAACTTACACTTAGGCTTCCCTCTGGGTCTTATGATGTAATCATCTTTGATTGTTGCCAATGGCTGTCAGCAAAGACAAAGTTCTTTGTTGAGATGATAGAGAAAGTTCAATGCAAAGAATTCCGGCCCAAATGACTGCTTCCTACATAGGAAGATGGCACTTTCCAATGGACACCTTCAACTCTTTCTCTTTCAGCACATATTTTTTGAATGTGTTCTCTATATGCTTGACCTTGAGAGTGACTCCCTGGTCTGCCGTCCTAAAGAGTAAATGTGTTGTGAAGGTCAGATGCTTTGGTAGAAACAATCATACATATAATAATTGATTTAGAATTGTGGCAATTGCTGGTGAACATCTAGATGTTGTGAGGACACAGGAAGCCCAATAGGGAGTGAAGACTGTTGGCCCTACGAGAGGAGCCAGCAAATGGAAAGAGACTCTCCAAGGTGCAGAGCGGGGAGAGGCAGTGTGGGAAGAGAGCCATCTGTACACTGCAAAAGGCCTGAGATGGGATAGATAAACAGTTATGAAGGACACGGACCCCTCTTTGATGGATTAGTCAAAGGTTGTGATGTATAACCTTGACTGTCAACTTATTAGACTGGGAAACACCTGGGATACTCAAGACGAACATTTCTGGGTGATTCTGTGAGGAAAATTCATAAAGGATTAACTGAGGAGGGGACAGCCCTGGATAGCCATCCTGTAGACTCCAGGCCTAGACGAACAGAAGAGAGAAAAGGAGAAAGCCAGTTTGTGCCAGTTTGCCAGTGTGCATGAAGCTCCCTGGCCTCCGAGAGGTGAGCTGCTCTGCTCTGCAACACCCACAACCGATGCACTGACACCTTCCGAATTGGTAATCCCAAAGATATCTCTTCCCCTTCAGTTGTTTTCCTTGGGTATTTGTCACAGAAATGGAACAGAGTAACACAGAAATTCTAGATAGGGGATACAGCAGATGGCACTGGGGACAGGCGATGCTCAGGACCATGTGGAATTTGGGAAGAAGGCAGTTTCCTTCTTTATGGTAAGTACAGTGGTGGAAACGTGATGACTTTAAGCAGAGAATTTGCCAGCTAAATTGACCTCAGTAAACTCCAGGTCCCGCTCCAGTCTGGAGAATGGACTGGAAAGGATGAGAACATAAGCTGACTTCTCATATCAAGGGAGAGGAAAGGAGTGAAGAAAGCCAAAATGGCTTCTCGATGAATGAGCTGCCAGCACGATCTTCTGCGACAAGGAAGCCCAGGGCACCATGGACTTTGATGTCAAGTGATATTCAATGTCCTCTTTGAATCCTGAGCTCTGGAAAGAGCTTGGGCTCTGAAGCACAGCTGACTGAGGTTCATATCCTGCATCTGCCTCTTTGGCAGCTTGACTTTAACATCTCAACCCTTTATTTTCCCATTCCCCAAACAGAGATCCCAGCACTTTGGGGTGTGATTGTGAGGCTTAAGCAAAGAGCACATGGGAATTCCATCCTAGTGAGTGCTCTGTCAAGTGCCATCCGGAAGCAGGGTTGTGTTGCCTTCTTTCTTGGCAGTGTACCTGAGGGAAACACTCTCCCATAGGTTTACGATGTATTCTTGAGCAGTCGCTGAACTGTAGAAATATTCTTTCTGATATGCTGCACATTATCGTAAATGGCATTATGCATGGATGTGTCAAAAAGCCATAAAATAGGGGATTTTGAGGCTATCACAGCTGTGAATGATTAATATTTTCATCCCAAGATGCCACAGAGGTACCAAGGCAGTGTTAATTATTACATGCCCAAGTCTCGTGCTGTGGGCTTCCTCCCCGAGTGCCTGTTAATTTGCTCATACGCTGTGCTGCTGATGGGGCCAGAGGACTCCTCTTGGACACACGCTGGATCCTCAGCAGTTCCTCAGGTTCCTAAGAACTGCTTTCTAATTCTGCTGGAGGAAGAAAAAAAATATTAACATTCTCACATGCAACCACAGGGATGGGGCACTGCAGAAACGGTAGCAGAGAATGCTTTATCAAAGATGGCTCTGAGCTTTGGCCTTGGCTCCAAGGTTTACTTCTTTTCTCTTAATTTCTTTCAGGAAATTTCAGATGCTGTGCTAAAGCGTGCATACCCCCTGTGCAAACCCCATCAGCCTTCAAATGAGTCTCTATTGGCACTGGATTTGAAATTTCTCTGGAATATCTGCTTTGTTATTATGGGAAGGACATTTCTGTTTACAGTACACCCGATTGTTTTCTTTAAAAACTATCTGTGTTTTTGACTGGAGGAATTTGTTCAGACTTGGTTCTGTTGTCTATTTTGAGGACATTTGTTGATTTTTCTATCATTACCTTCCAAACCCTTCTTTTAGAATATAGCACATGCTTTTAAAGAGAAAACAAACAAACAAATAACAAAGGCCAGGTAGCTGAGCCTTCATCCTCTTGGTGAAACTGTGATTCTCAAACCTTGGTGTGGTCTTCCCATCTACCCTGGGCTCTCCTACAATTTCCACAAATCTCTCTATTCAGGCGATTTCACTAGGATCCATCTTTCTGTTGAAAAATCTCCATTTAAGATGCTGGCAGTCTGAAAAGAGGAAGATCTATTAATTTAATCATTTGTATGAATCATGTCTAAATGAACTCAGCAGAGAAAATGTGTTAGCCATTTAAATCCCATCACTACATATTATATAATAATTACTGCTAATTCCAGTTTGGATGGGCCACAATTTGGCTTTCCATCCCCTGCCTCCGAATCCAGAGAATTGCGATGACCTCACCGGATTTTGCCTCTCCAGCCTTTAGGCTTTCTTCGGCCTTCCTCATTACAGACTTAATAGCCACATTCCTCTTCAAGGGTCCAGTCAACTCCAAGGCTGTTCCATGGTGGTAATTAGTATTCGTTTTGTGATCACCGAGTTCACGCTCCGCACAGAACGGCGCCCAGTGTTAATCACTGCCGTGTCCTCCTCCCTTTGACTCTGATCTGTCAGCATCCTGTAGCTTGTCCCATACCTAATTTTTTGCCCTTACCAGCCGACTAGCACCTCAGCATCCCACAGTGTCAGATTTGGAAACTTTTGACAGATCTGTAATCATGCCGTTCACATCAACTCTGCCTGTTAGGCGTTTCATTTCCACATTCTAACAGTTAATATGCCTTAATTTCTCTCACTTTGTGAATATTTAATTCCTCCCTTTTCAACATCATTTTTAGGTTGTGTGAATCATTTTCAAAGCCTTTGCTCTTCTCTGAGCACTATCATCTGCATATTTTATGAAATGGCACGGTTAAGTCTCCCAGGGCTCTTGATAAAAATGGAACTGGCAGCCTGCTCATTAGCTGTTTACCTGGAGCTGTGTGAGTCCCCGATAATGGCGAGCTCCCATTTGGATTCGAATTAGGATTCGCTGACAAATAACAACCAGAAGCGGATATATCCTGAGGATGTACTGCTTGCTTGGTCTCCTTCTTGCAGAGAGTTCTAGAAAAAAAAAACAAACCCAAAACTGGCTTTGGGGGGCGTTGCCTTAGGGAGTGTTACATCCGGTGTTAGAGGCAGCCTAAGTTTTGAAGTAGAGGCACCCACGCTTTAACACATTAACACCTAGAAAGGTGATCAAATCCCCCTGAAAGGACGTGCTGAAGGTCAGGAGGTTTGACTTTCAGCTGCTTTCACACATGCCACAAGCCAACTGTCTCACTTTGGGGAAGACTGGGGTTTCCGAGGTAAGGCACTTATAGTCAGGAAGGTCCCAGGTAAACAAGGATGGTTGGGTCAAGGCGCTATGTCTCACCCAGGGAGCTTGTAGATTGCTTGCTCCCAGCCTCAAAGGCAGACGGGAAGGTCTTAGAAAGACTGTGAAATGAGCAAGGCAGTGCCTATGCCTTTACCATGAAGGGTCAGAGCAGCCCTGAGCCACGTCTATATGGAAACTCAGGATTTCCACTTTTCCCCCAAAACAAAAGCCGTGACTCCACAGGATCTCTATTGGTTATGGAAAGGTTGAGAGCTGGGCTGCAGCTGTTCTTGTAGGCAGGACTCCTGCTCTCTGGTTTATAACCCTTCCTTTATTGCCCCCAGCTGCAGCTGGTCATCCTCCCAGCCTCTCTGGTCTTAGTTTGCATCTGCTTTGGAATTAAAGTTGAGTGTGCTGGCTCCATGGTGGACTTTGTGTTCTGTGTTAGCTGTCTGCCCTTGTGCAAGATAAACAGACACATTGGGTCACAGCTTGTCTGCCATGCTACCATTTAGAACTTAAATACCCAACAAAACCTCATGTGTCAAGGCTTGGTTGACAGCCTGGGGTATATAGGAAGGTGGTGAAACCCTTTGGAGGCAGACTCTAATGAAGGAAGGGGAGTCACTGTGTGCACCCACAGTGTTCTTGGAGATTTGGTACCTTGGCCTCTTCCTGTGTCTCTCTCTGCTTCTTGGCTGACACCAGGTGAGCAGCTTTGCTTCACTATGTACTTCCACCATGATCTATGGTGTCATCTCAGGCTCAAAATAACAGGCCAAGCAACCATGGGCTGAGGTTTCTGGGCATGGGCCCAAATGAATCTCCCCTTTATAAACTGGTCTCGGGTATTTTGTTGCAGCAGTGGAATGAGGAATCACGCATCTGATACATAAAACCATGCTCCTATAATGTTACTACAAATGCAGAATTGGGTTAGATACGCACATTGAGGAAATGCACATGAATAAATTAACATGGGGTTGGCATATACTAAGCACTTATTAAAAGTGGGGTTTTCCTGATTAGTCATAGTAATAGTGTTGCAGAAAAATAACATAAAATGTAGACTTGCTGAACTGCTAAATGAGTTAAGATATAAATAAAAACTATGAAAAAAGAAACAAGGAAAGAATAACATGATTGGCTTTAAAAAAACTTTCTTATGGATGAGGGAGGTGGGTCAGTGGGTTCGGGTGCCTTCTCTCCAAGCATGAGGAGTTAAGTTTGGATCATCAACACCCACATTATAAGATGGGCATGGCTGAGTGGGCCTATAACCCCAGCATTGGTCGGGGTTAATTGTATGAAGAGACGGGCTGATCCCAAGAGCTTGCTGGCCAGGCAGCCAGCCTAGACAGAGGAAAAGAGCAAGCTTCCAGTTCAGAGAGAGACCTTGTCTCAAGGCAGGGAGTGTTGGATGAAAATACCTTGTGTTGTGTTCTGATCTATGGGTCCACACATACCTGAACATCCACCGCATACACATATATCACACACACACACACACACACACACACACACACACACATACACACAGCATACACACAGGCGCACAGACATGAGAATGAATTTTTTAATGCCCCCCCCCTTTTTTTTGAGACAGGGTCTCCCTATAGCCCCAGCTGGCCTGCAACTCACTCTGTAGACCAGGCTGACCTTGAACTCACAGAGATCTGCTTGCCTCTGCCTCCCAAGTGCTATGATTAAAGGCGTGCACCACCACGCCTGGCTTAAAGATGTTTTTTAGTCACCATGTGTGTGCTGGGAACCCGGGTCCTCTGCTAGAGCAGTCTGCTCTCTTAACCGCTCAGCCATCTCTCCACAACAAACACTGAAAACCCCAAAGCAACTCCAGCAGTTCCACTTATGCAATTAATGATGCCCTAGACCTTGTCCAGAAGTGCATGCCACTTTTGATGTGTTCGCCACCTGAAGCTCATCTCTGTGCTGGTAAATCATCTAACACCTTCGGAAATCAGCGAGCCTGTGCTTCCCACTTAGAGTGAACTCTGCGGAGTAGGAGGAGAATGTATTTCCTGAAGATTTCCTCCAACGAGAATGGCTTTATCCTGCAGTCATCTTATGTCAGTGGGGATTTTGTCATCAGACAACAACAATGTAATATTAATACCTTGGATTTACATATTAATTTCTTTCTAAAGTGTTCAAAGTTACTACATAGTTTTCAAATAAATGTATTTGGTATTAATGAAGATGTTACTATACAGGAAACAAATGTTTATTTATTTATGAGAGGTTTTTTTTGCCCCTTTAAAAAGGGTCTATGGTAACACCACCTGCCCACAGTTGCTAAGGAGAAACCAGGAAGTTTTGTAGTTGGGTGAAATGTATTTGGGAGCCAGGGGGGATGGCACACCCTGTAAGTCCAGTTCTCAGGTCACTGAGACAGGAGGACCACTAGCTGGGGGCCATCTTGGAGTTACCTGTCACACTCTTACACAATGAGAGCTAGTGTACATCCCACTTTTTCTATTTTTGTTTTGCTCATCTATGCCAATCAGAACTTTAAAAAATATTTTATTTAGTCTGTGTGTGTGTGTGTGTGTGTGTGTGTGTGTGTGAGTGTGAATATATTGCCTGCATGTTGGTTAGTGCGTTCCTGTTGTGCAGTGGCCGCAGAAGACAGAAGAGCCTGTCGGATTCCCCTAGCTGGGGTTGCAGAGGGCTGTTAGTAGTCATCTAGGTGCTGGGAACTGAACCCAGGTCCTCTGCAAAAGCATCCAGTGCTCAGGGGCTGGAGAGATGTCCTAGCAGTTAAGAGCACCGACCGCTCTTACAGAGGACCCGGGTTCGATCCCCAGCACCCACATGGCGGCCGAGAACCGTCTGAAACTCCAATTCCAGGAGAACTCCAGTTCCATGGGAATCCAACACCCTCTTCTGACCTCCGTGGCATTGCATGACACGGGTGCACACATTTGCATGCAGACAGTACATTCATACACATACAGAAATAAATAAAAAAACAAAAACAACAACAAAAGCATCCAGTGCTCTTAACTGCTGAGCCATTTCTCCAGCTCACCAATCAGAACCTTTGATTGGGACAGCACCATTATAGTGAATTCCAGGCCGGCCTGGGCTGGGAGGCCCCATCTCAAACAAAACAAAAACACATTTTTTAATTTTCAATCACCTGGACCTACCTTTTGGTCTTCAGTTGGTTCCTGAAATGATTTCACTCAGAAACCTCGAAATGTACAGTTTTGAAAAGTGTTTGAAGAAGTTGTTTACAATTCCATAAGAAAGGCATAGAGAACTCACCAGAAGCAGGAGGGATTTTACCAATTCTGGGAGTGTGGCTTTTTACCAATTCTGTGACTAAAGGGGCAAGAAGAGGGAGGGTGGGTTGGGAAGAGAGCTCATTCAGTCAAATGCTTGCCTTGCCAATGTGAAACCCTGAGTTCAAATCCTCACACCCACATGAAACACCGAGTGAGGTGAAGCACCTTGGTACTGTGGAAGCAGAGAGAGAGACTGGTCCCTGTCTTACCATGACAAAACACTGACCAAAACCAGCTTGGGGAGGAAAGGATTTATTTCACCTCTAGCTTATAGTTCATCATAGAGGGAAGACAAGGCAGGAATTCGAGGAAAGAGCCATGGAGGAGTGCTGCCTACTGGCTTGCTCCCCTGCCTTATGCTCAGCCTATTTTCTTATACAGAAGAGGACAAGCTGCCCAAGGGTGGTACCATCCACAGTAGACTGGGTTCATCCACGCCACTTAACAGTCAAGAAACTGATCCTCAAACATGGCCACAGGACAATCCAATGGAGGAAAATCCTCAATCCATTGTGACAGGTTGACCACTGAAGCTATCCTGGACAATCCCTGAAGCTCACTGGTCAACCAGCCTAACCCACTTGGTGTACTCCAGACTAGTGAGAGACCTGTCTCAGCTGAGGTTGACCTCTCTTACACACATACAGAGAAAGAGAGAGAGAGAGAGAGAGAGAATGAACCAGACTTAGGACACAGAGAGAGCTACTTAGAGAGAGCCACTTGCTAATAAGAGGACCCAGGCACCTTGTCATGATCCCCTAGGTAAGACAGCGTAGTGAGACCAGGCTTGCCCAATTCCCTCTTTCTTCATGCTGGAATTTTTCATTGCTCAAACCTAACCAGAAGCTCAGGGCTGAGGAAGCCATTTCCAGACCTTCCAGAGGCACAAGGAGCATGGAGCCGGAACTCGGGAAGTGCCCATTGTCACCAGAGGTGACTCTGAGCAAGCCTTTGTCCTTCTGTGAGACCCAGTGTCATGGTTTTGTTAACCTTACACAAACCTAGACATACCAGGGAAGAGAGGATCTCAGGAATTTGCTCCATCACAGTGACCTCTGGCTATGTCTATGGGGGCCATTTTCTTGATTGCTAATGGATGAAGAAATGCCCAGCTCTACCTGGGCAGCACCATCCCTGGGCAGGTGGGCCTGAGCTGTATAAGAAAGGTAGTGGAGCAAGCCTGGGGGAGCAAGCCAGTAAGCAGCTGCCCTCTATGGTCTGCTTCAGTTCCTGTTCTCCTCAGTGACGTACTCTCAAGTATAAGATGGGGGCTAGAGAGATGGCTCAGTGATTAAGAACACTGGCTGTTCTTGCAGGCGACCTGGATTTGAATGAATTCTAACACTCACATGGCAGCTAACAGCCATGCGTAACTCCAGTTCCAGGGGATCCAACGCCCTCTTCTGTCCTCTGTGTGCATTGCATGACGTGGGCATGCTTACATGCATGCAGGCAATACACTTATAAGCATAACATAAACATTTTTAATGTAAAATGAAATAAATCTTTCCCTCTCCAAATTGGTTTTGGTCAATGTTATATTCACAGAAACAGGGAAGCAAATTAGAATATTCACTTTCCCCCAGAGTAAGGTAAATCTCTATAGCATCTACATCAGAGTATTGTGTAAGGAGGAAATGATCTATACAATAATTTGCATGGTTTCCATGGTTTCCAACACAAAGTGGGTCCTCAAAGAAGGATGAACTAGCCCTGGGCTCCATATAGGACCATTGTCACATTGTGTGACAATGTGAACTGGGGACTGGTGGGGTAGTGGAGAGGTTGTGAAGTTCTATGAAAGTGTCTGAGCCCTGAAAATACAAATATGATTGCAAAATATGAAGTTAAATTCAATAATGACGGTTATGTCCTTTAATTCAGCAGGAAGCAAAATAACATTCCAACGAATCAAACTATAGCCTTAGCCTACCTACCTCTGCAGACTTTTCCCTTAAAGGGGGTGTGTTTGGTACTCCAGACTAGCTCTTAACAATGTTCTCAGTCATCTCCTTCACACATCGACTTTTGTAGGTCTGATTATATTTAAAAGACCTCTTTGTACGCAGTCATTGCAGTGTTGAATTAATAAGATCATCAAATATTAGAGCAGGGACAGTAGAGAACATATTGACTAAGGGGAAATTTTATGAACTGTTGGCCTGTAGGTTATACTCTGTCTCATAATCCTTTTCCATATAAATTTAATTTTTTGAAATAATTTTAATTAAAAATTAGAGTCTTTCATAAAGTAGTCAATCTACTATGCTTTATTACTGCCACAAACATTATTCTTCATCTTGTTATCCTTCCTCCTCTCCTCTCCTTCCTTCCTTCCTTCCTTCCTTCCTTCCTTCCCCCCTTTCCCTTCCTATTTCTCCTTTCCTTTCTGCTCCTCCTGCTTCCTATTTTTCTTCATCCTCCTCCTTTCCTCTTCTTCTTCCTCCTCCTCCCCTTCTTATTTCTCCTCTTCCTCCTTTCTTTTTCTTTTCCTCCTCTCTTCTTCCTCCTTCACCTTCCTCTTTCTCCTCCTCCTTCTCTTCTTCCTCTTCTTCCCCTTTTTTCCTCTTCTTCCTTTTCCTCTTCATCTCTTCTTGTCCTCCTCCTCCTCCCCTTCTTCTTTCTCCTCTTTCTTTTCCTTCTCCTCTATTCCTTCTTCCCCTTCCTCTTTCTCCCCCTTTCTCTTTCTCTGCTTCCTTCTGCTCCTCTTCTTTTTCCTCCTTCTCCTTTTTCCTTCCTTTTCCTCTTCCTTCTTTGCCCCCACCCCCACTCTTCTCCTACTTCCACTTTAACTTCTCAGAAATTAAGGTGCCTCTTCAATAATGACATCTTAGACTTGATGAGAAGCAGAAGGGACCAACACTTCATCATCACTAGATTTCATTCAGACACCAGGATTTCTGGTCTCTAGAAGTTGGATGAGCCCTCACCTGGGAGGCTGGCATCTGCGTAGTGCCTATGTTGGCTGGAGCATCACCATCCTTTTATAAAGAGGACCACAGTGGCTGATTTGGATGTGGAAGAGTACTAATAGGGTTTGTACCCAGAAAGCAAATCAACAGTTCATATAGTTGACACACTCAAGTACAATAATAATGGTGATTATTCAATTAAAAGATCTCATTGGCAGTTTACGAGCAAAGAGAAAAATACAAAAATAATATGAAAAGAGCAATAGGTCCCATTGTGGAAACGTGTGACAGTTAGGTACAGATCTGGGCTAGAGAGGAAGGAGCAGGATAAGGAAAGCTTTGGCAGTCGGAACTTTAAGCAGAGATATTTAGTAACCCATTTCCAAATCACAAAGCCCCCTAGGACACGGCAGGGCTCCTGGAATTCAGTCTCATGCTCTCCGTTTTTAAAATACTTTCTAACTTTGCTGTCAAATTTAAGGAAAAGTATGTCCAACCTGCACCAATGAATACTCACACAAAATGACTTTTAGGCTCAAGGTGTTTCCCACTTTCATCAGCTTCATGCCAACCTCAGGCCAAAGTGGAAACAGTTATGCTGCTCCCGTGCTGATACAGAATATTCATTCCTAAGAGCTGCTTAGGGACATTATATCCCACCTCCAGCATTACTGTTCACATAGACGGTCCCCCTCTGTTACAGTACACTTTACGTTATGTATTGGTAGGTTTTCCTTGTCTACTGGTAAACGACAGAAAACACATCACCTTTGTCTTAGGTACCATGGTCAAAAATTTCAGATGGTGAGAGCAGAGAGAGGGACACACAAAAATTCCATTAAAATATACATTTAAAAAGTCAGGTGACAATAAACTCTCCTGTGAGAGTCACCCCAGGCATAAAGATAACATCTATGAATATTCTTCAGGTTATTGGATAGGTCATATGCTAATAATAATTTTTATTTATTTATTTATTTATTTATTTATTTATTTATTTATTTATTGCAAACCATCCAATCTTACTAATACAAGATAATCTCTTAGGGAGATGGTCCACTGGGTGAGTGCTTGCTGCATAAATGTGACGACTAGAGTTCAGATCCCCAGAACCCATATAAAAAGCCTGTTCAGGTCACAGGTGCTGATAACCCCAGCAGGAAGGAGATAGGGGGTTAGTGGGGCTTGCTGGCTGATAGCACAGCCTCACACTCAGGGAGAGATTCTGTCTCAAAGAAAGAAGGTGGTGAGTGATAGAGCAGAAGATCTGATGGGCTCCTCTAGTCTATGCATCTGTACCCACACAGACATGTGCATACAACAAACCCATCACACACACACACACACACACACACACACACACACACCGCACACACGCACAATACCCCACAGAATGTTGTGTATGCCACCCCTCTTCCTCATCTTGCCTTCTCCAGTGAGGAGGGTTCCAGCCCTCCACTGCATGGCAGTTCCCACAGTCCACTTCATCTATCTAAATAGTCTTTCCTTAATTTCACTGGGGTACTCATTTACTGTGAATGCTATTCTGCTATTCTGATATTTTCGAGAGGTAGCAGCCCCCCTCCTTAGTCAATTAAACAAGCTATTGTTTCTGATTAAGATATCAAGTCCCAGGAATGATAGCAATTAGAGTTGGAACGGGGACCCCGTGGATTGTGCAGTCCACTTCCCTGCCAGCTTCCTTGACTGTTTTACATTACACTGTAGTTCTGTGTGGTTGCCCTGGTGTTGATTTTTAAAATCCCAGCACCCGTCAGTGTTAATTATATACTGGTCTCGCATCCCCACCATGGCTTAATCTTCTACTTTGCATTGCTGATTCTCATAGGCTGACAGTGAATGCAGGCTTCTTGATCACCTCCCATCATCACAGAACATGGGACAATTATTTGGAAATTTTCTGAGTAAAGAAAGGAGTGTAATTATTTGGCTTGGCTTGGCTCTGCTTGTCGAGGAGTTAGAGATGCGTCTTTACATAGGTAAATGTTTTGCCAGGATGGCTGTGTTTCAAAATGCCTGTAGCATAGTAGGTCATTTGTTTTCGACTGGCAGATTTTAAAAAGTTAGGCATTGCCTTGACTCATTGCCTGAAAGGGCACACTCACTCATTCTGTGCATGCAGAGAATGGGAGAGAGGAGAGAGAGAGAGAGAGAGAGAGAGAGAGAGAGAGAGTTAGTTCAGATTTTTCAGACTTTCTTTGGACCAGTTCCTCCATAGCGTGGGGGGGAGGGGTCAAGAGAATGGTCTTTGCAGAGAAATGACCTGAGTGGCTAATGTCAGAGGATGAGGATGGCATGATTAATTTATGGCGATGCACTGCTGAGCCTTGCTGTGCCCTGGACTCTGTTCATCTCCTCTGTTCTCTTTGTTGTCTGGGATGTTGCTGCATTCGGTTTACAAATAAAGAAAATGAGGTAAAAAAATTATCTAGAAAACAGGCCAAGGTCACCATGCCAGGAAGTCAGAGTGATAAATCACACTCTAAGTTTAACAAATATTTTATGGATCAAATTTAACCTACTTAATGTCTAAAAGTAATATTTATTAAATTAAATAACTAATAGCTAATTCAATCTATAAATATTTAGTAATATTTAGTAATATTACATGACTATAATTATCTCATTCTATATAATTATAATTATCCCATTCTATATAACCAATTGATTGGATTTATTAAATAAGCTGTTCTGTGCTTTGTAAATGAGACATTTACTTTCAAATTTAACTTTTATAAATGTGAAAACATTTAAAATAATTTTATTGGTGTTATTTGCCTTTTCAGTGATGCTGGCTGCATTTTCAGACATTGTTTTTTTTTTTTAATACCTGGGCACAGTTCCCCATTTCTGGTTGTGTCTGAATGCACAATGAGGCTCCAGTTGCTGTGTTTGAACTTGAGATTTTCCAGATCTTTCTCAGCATCACAATGACCCTCTCATTATAGTGATCTGAACTTTTCATCAAAGATTTTTATTTGTTGAAAATATCTCATGTAAATCCTCACCTCACAGTGATTTAGGAAATAAGTGTATGTGGAGCAACAGCATTAATTATATTTTTGTCATTTCTCAAAGGAGGCAAACACACTGTATTTTAAATTTAGAACAATAGAGAAGCAAAATAATAGAATGATCACTTCTCCCAGTCTATAGCCATTGTCCCAAATTTCTGACAAATTTCTCGCCAGTGTTTTCTTGGGTTTGCCTTGAGAAAGATATTATAAATGGTAAAATAATGTAAGTTTTAATGTAAGTTTGCAAACAAAGTAGAGTAGCGCTACACACTGTGCATAAGCTAGTTTTGTAGACAGAGAATATTAATATACAAATGTCACAAGTAATTTATACCATATGTCGTTTGAAGCCCTTTTATGTATTAGTTTATTTAATATTTCTGACATCCCTGTGAGAGAGATATCTTTACTAAGTTCCTTCAAACAAGAAAACAGTCTGAGAGGTTAAATGATGACACTGAGATTGTTACACCTTAAGGATGAGCACTGTCAGAGAAAGACAATGCCCATATTACTTTTATTTTATTTTTTTTTAATTTATTTCTGTGTGTGTATCAATGTACTGTCTGCATGCAAGTTTGTACACCCGTGTCGTGCAATGCCGCGGAGGTCAGAAGAGGGTCTCGGATTCCCCTGGAACTGGAGTTCTCCTGGAATTGGAGTTTCAGACGGTTCTCGGCCGCCATGTGGGTGCTGGGGATCGAACCTGGGTCCTCTGTAAGAGCGGTCGGCGCTCTTAACCGCGGCCAATGTGCGCAACGCACCAGCCCCATATTACTTTTAACAGGTGCATAATAGCTCAGGGCTTGCTGTTAGTCCCTTACAGTGAACACTTGGACCATCCACATTCCCCATCTCCTACTTTCAACACTGTTATAAAGGTCATGTCCTGGTCCACACAGCTTTGAGCTCACAGTCGGAAAAGTACTGGATCCAACACTGAGAAACAGAATTGCTTGGTGCCTTTTGACTTTTTTTAGAGCTAAAATCAAGCCTTGTTGGGAAAACTTGCTGAGATTTTCCTCCCCTTCCATCAGCCTTTCTTTAAATTCTTGAGCAGGGCTTGACTCTCCCTGAATTTTCCAGAGAAAGTCTGAGGATCTGAGCCTAGCATCTTCCTCTTCTGTACGGAGATCAGCTAGAACTACAGGCCCGTGAATTCTTGCTCCTGTTGATCCCTGGATCTAAGCCAAGAGGCATGGGGCATCCCATGCTCTTCTGCCCTACTGTACATTCACACATGTGCTTTCTTTCACACGCGGTGGGGAAGTTTAACCCTTCAACTTATCACTTGAACTCTTGATAGTTAAGACAATGGGTTTTCCCCCTGAGGATGATTCAATTTCCCCAGGAAGCCTTGGTAATTGTTTTGGATCTTTTTTTTTTTTTTTTTTTGCTTGTGGCAACTGAAAAGCACAGCTGGAAAGCGGGATGTAGAAGCTGACTTCCCCACGATGCACATAGCATCTCTGCATCCTCAACAGAGAATTAGCCAATGCAAAATGACAGTAGGTTCAGGGTTGAGAAAGGACCCAACTCAATTATCACACTCTCTTTGATACTGTTAGTCATCTGCCCATTGCAAAGAGCATGCGTTCCTGCCTTCGGCCTCCCTAAGGTTCCCACGGATGTTCTTTTGATGGTATTGAGCTATAATTGTGTGGTTTCACAGCTATTCCCACTAAGAAGCAATCTACTGCATGAAGGTTGGTGGTACTTTTTCATTCATATTTGTGTTCTCACCCCTGGCTCTAGTTCATAACACAGTGCCTGGTGTATGTAACAACTTAGCAAATACTGAACAGGAACAAAATAATGGATAAAAGGAAACAGCAAGAAATGAAAAGAGACGGGGAGGAGAGACAGAGTGAAATACTGAAGAAAAGGAAAGGAATGAATTACACAGATGAAGTAAATTACTTCTAGGAGTTTTTATATAAACACCTAGGGGCAATATCAGGAAACACAACTGACTTTATTCCTTCCCCTAATGTGTAGTTATTGAGTCCTCACTAGATTCTAGGCCTTGTGCTAGTCATGGACTGTGAAGGCGTAGAGAGAGTTCCCTCTGTATCGTGGTCACCTCTTCTGGAGTAAGTCAGATGATAGAAAACAAACCAATCAACCAAAGCATAAAATGAGACTCTCAGCATGGAAAAGTTCTCTAAAGGGATGGAAGGGGGGACATGTAAAAGATATTTGATATTTATGGGATTGTAGCCCTTAAGGTAAGAAATGACTATCACTTGGAGGAGTATAAAAAAAAATTAAGTATCCAGGCAACAAGACAATAAAATGGACACTGTAAGAGGAAATCAGGCATCGCAGAGGAAACTGGATGAGGGGCTGGAAGTCAGTGCATCTGAAAAAAATGCTTTCAGTACAAGAAGAGAGAACTGAGTTCAACCCCCAGAGCTGAGGTGAAAGTGAAGTGGGTCGGGGGTTGGTGCTTGCTTTTTGGTTTTTTTTTTTTACATTTTTTTATTTTAAGGGATTCTACAATATAATGACAAAGTTGTTTGCAGATAAACATTGATGTTACTCATTATGCATACAATTAGGTAATTGGTGCATTTTGCAAGTATCTATGTCCAAAATTTTGAACAACCCAAGTCCCATAGTCAGTTGGAGAAAATTGTATGCACAGGCATGTTGATCAATCAGGAGTCCGACTATATTCCTGTAGTCTAATATTACCCTATCTTCCGCAGCCTTAATTTACACGCCTCCTCTTTGCAGTTTGTTCCCATGGGATTTGGGAAAGAGGCACAAGTTGGGTAGAAGAAAACAGTCTAATTTCTTTGGAGTTGTCATTTTGGACCCCAGTCTGTTCAGGTTGTCCCTTCAGGATTGACAGCTTTCCCAGTGATACCCTTTTAGTCATACTAGCAAAGCACAAGCTATTGGATGTACAGGCATTTAAGCAGTACCACTTATTATGTAAGCTAAACTGTGAGCATAGACATCAGATGCTTGGATGGTTATGCTAATGCCGCAAACTGTGGTTTCTCTATAAAGGGTGACAAGTTCTTATTGTGGCTTATAACATCTCCTAACCACTAGAGGACATAAGCTTGTGGCATCCAGCTTGAGTTATTCCTCCAAGGAGAGAGGCATATTAGCCAAATAGTGGATATATATAGACACTTGGCTGCCACTGTTGCACAGTATCTCCAGGCTGTTGAGGTGTAGCTGATATTGAGGAGGCGTCTTGCTTGTTCAGGGAGACCAATATTTTGCTGTATTGCTTTAGTGGCTTTGGTAACGCTCTCTAGCATTTCAGAGGGCCAGTTGTACGCTAGCAAGTGACGTCTTCATAACATTTTTCATGCTCACACCAGGTCTTCGACAACAGGGACTTACTGCCTTTCTCCTTGCATAATCCCACTTATAGGCAAAAGCCTTTTATTTGGGGGGGGGCGGGTTTGAATCCCCAGCCAACAATCTCCTAGGCAGAATAATTCATTGCTGATGTCAGAGCTTCCTGTAGTAATATATTTTGCTTAATTACACAACTTATAAACACTTTACTATTGAATTTGGCTTAGATAGGAAATATCCTTTCACAGTTCCTATGCCTATCAATCAATTAATACATTATGTTGTTTTATAGGAAATTACCACTGTAACACATTGGCTCTAGTTTACCAGTTAGGGAGTGGTTTCATTACCATCTCTGTTTTTCTTTTTCCTGTAAGGAGAGGGTAGGAAGGTTTCTCCGCATCTGGAAGGTAAACTTCATTAGGGCCCATTATAAACAGTCAACCCCAATATTATTCAGAGAGATGCTCAGTGTCTGTGGCTCAGGCAGTTGAGGTTCTTCATTTCCTTAATGTTCAGATGGGTCAACCTCTCTACTGGCATTCCCCAGTTCCTCCTGCACAGCCATAGTTGCATGTTTTTAGGCATTTAGATTGGTGATTTTTACCTGTGGGAACATAAAATTCTCCTCCACCATTGTTAGTTTCAGAGTCAGAAAAATTGAAAATTTATCAATAGGATTGGAACACAGAGTTTTCATTTGTATCCCAGAAAGGTAGTATCCCACCTCAACCTCCTCTCTTTTTTTTTTTTAGGTTTTTATGTTTTACTAAGATGCCTAATGTGTATTACACATACCCATAAACAGGAGCCAAGGCATAAGCTTTCATTAAATTTACCCAACGTTTCTCATTGACGTATGCTACTTATTTGGGAGGAAATTTAAGCTTAGTTCTTAAATTGTCCTACAAGTAAAAGAAAGTGTTATAATGTGATGTTGTTAATTCAGAAAAAATATATAGGCCATTGTATACCTTAACCCAATATAAATTTAAATAAAAACAATTAACATTTTATATTCCCTATGTAGTTCAATTGTTTACATTTCCACCCAAAACTACACCTCAATTTAACTAATCTAAAACAATTCACTAAGCCTTAAAATATCTATACTTGTGGATAAAGCTTGGCAGAGTTGATTACCTGCTAAATAAATTTTACCCAATAAACACTTTGCTCTTTAACACTATATGACTGGACTCTAGATTCTACTTATTTGGGGAGTAAAATTTAAGCTTAATTCCATTAAATGTGTCCTACAAGTAAAAGAAAGTGTTACACTGTGATGTATATTTCAGAAAAATATAGAGACAACCCAATACAAACTATAAATAAAACAATTAGCATTTTATATTCCCGTTAGTTCAAGTCAGTATCTAGCTCCTTTCTTTTTTTTTTTCTTTTTTTTTAGCACAAGAATCCTTCATATAAAACAATTTGCAAGCAGTAGTTGTCCCAGCCCACACGAGCCCAAGGCTCCCACCATCAGCTGGAGGGGCTTGAATGTCAATCAAGTTACTAAGTGTCCAGACTAATTGCTGTAGTTTCACCAATTACACCAATCTGCAGCCCCTACAATATTACCATTCCCCCTCTTCCACAGATTGTTCCTTAGGCTTAGAGATGGGGCACATAGGTGGACAAGAAGCACAACAGTCTACTTGTCTGGAGATGTCGTTTTGGATCTAATCAGTTCTAGCTGTTTCCTTTCATGGGCTGACCCGATTGCCTAGGGACAGGTTTTCAATCCTACTAATGAAGCACAAGCGATTAGTATATAGTATTTAAACATTCTAGTTACTATGGTAGGTTACTTTGGTATAGACACAAGATGTTTGGATGAGTGTGTTAATCCCTGGATTACTTTCTTTTTCCCTGAGAGAGATGACAAGGCCTTACTGTGGCATATAATCTCCTAATCCCTAGAAGGTATAAGCTTGTGGCAACATCCAAGGTTATTCCTCCAAGGAGAGACCTAATAATCAAATAAATTTGGATATATAAGACATATTGTGCCACTGCTGACAGTTATCTCCAAGCAAGTGGGGTGTAGCTGTGTTTGGTGGAGAGTTTTGCTTGACTCAAGGAGGACCAACATTTGTTTATTGGTTCAGTGGCCTTTGGTAACCTCTCTGGTTTCAGAGACCAACTGTATACTTGTAAGTGCGATCTCGATAAAATCCCCCATGGTTACATCAGGTCATTGACAGCAGGGCGGACCTTATCACCTCTTTTCTTGCAGATATCCCAGTTTACAAGCAATAAGCCTTAACCTTTTTGGGGGGGGGGGGGGTTGGGTCCCCTGGCTAGCATCTCCTTGGCAGAATAATCCATTGCTGCTATCAGTGCTCTCTTGTATTAATTATATGAACTACTTAAAGAGACCTGAGCTTCTTCACAGGTGCTTGCTTTTAATCTCAGTTCTGAGGAGGGGGAAATGGACTGAGAGCCTTGGGGTTCACTGGCCAATCGGTTCAACTTAGAACCAAACTGGGTGGTGAAACTTTGTCTCAGCAAACAAGGTGGATGGCTTGTGATGAATGACGCCTGAGTTGCCCTGACACACACACACACACACACACACACACACACACACACATGCACACATACAACCAGGTTAAAAGCTGTGCTGATAGGTCAGAGTTAAGTCACAGACAGAATTTATCCTTGTTTTGCCTAAAGAGAGAGAAACATCAAAGACAGCAAAGGAGGAATGGAAAGTTCTTTGGAGCTACTTGCTTTGACTCTGTCTTCTCTTTTTTAATAAAAAAAATTTTATTTATTATTTTTGTTTTATGTGTACAGATGTGTTGCCTGAATGCATGTAAGAGCACCCATGTCACACAGTGCCTGCAGAGGACAGAACAGGGCATCAGACTCCCCGGAACTGGAGTTAGGACGGTGTTAGCTGCCATGTGGGTGTTGGGAACTGAACCTGGGTCTTCTGGAAGAGCAGCCAGTGCTCTTAACTGCTGAGCCATCTCTCCAGCCCTGCTCTGTCTTCTCTTTGACACTCACATCAATCATCATGTACTTCCTGCAGTCTCCACCATGGTCTTCTGTAACCTTCCTTGGTGGCTGTTCCTCTGTCTGGTCCATTTATTCTGAGCCATGGCTCCAATGCCTCTCACTGAGGAAGCTTTTCATGATGTCAGTTAGCAGAGCTGGCCTCCAACCAACGGAATCAGAATCTCTGGAGTGTGTGTGTGTGGGGGGGGGGCTATAATGAGTTTTTAAAAAAACTCTCTAGTTGGGGCTGGAGAGATGGCCTAGCAGTTGAGAGCACTGACTGCTCTTGCAGAGGACCCGGGTTCAATCTCCAGCACCCACATGGTGGCTGAGAACCGTCTGTAACTCCAATTCCAGGAGAACTCCAGTTCCAGGGGAAACCGATACCCTTTTCTGACCTCTGCAGCATTGCACAACACGGGTGCACAAACCTACATGCAGACAGTACATTCATATAAATAAATAGATAAATAGATAAATAAATAAATAAATAACTCTAGTTTATGGTGATGCTCTGGTGGGATTCTTCTATCATGGTGCTATGAGAAAAACCTTTTAAAAGTCATTTTCAGGGGCTGGAGAGATGGCTCAGTGGTTAAGAGTACTGGCTGCTCTTACAGAGGACCCAGGTTCAGTCCCCAGCACCCACATACAGGCTAACGATTATCTTAACTCCAGTTCCAGGGGATCGGACACCCTTTTTTGACCTCTGCAGGCATTGTATAACACGAGCACACTTACATACATGCAGGCAATACATAAAGCAAAAATACACATAAAGCAAAAAATAATTATTTTGTGTGTTTGAAACAGGATCTCCCTGTAGTCCTAGCTATCCTGGAACTCACTATGTTGATCAGGCTGAATTTCTTCCTCCTGAGTACTGGGATCAAAGGTGTGTGCCACCACACACAGCTTTCTACAAGTATTTTTTAAACCCTAATGCCTATTTCCATTCACAGCTGAAAATTCTTAATTTCATTCTTTTGATCATTTCTAGATTGAATTTCAGTAATGTTCAGTGTAGATTATTTACACTGCCCTTAGTTCTGTGTATTTCTGAGAATCGGAAAAAGGTGAGAGAGAGACTCGAGCAGAGAAAGGGAAACTTCTAGGGTCCATGTTCTCCTTGGGGCTCCACGGCCTCCGCTCAGGAAGGCTGTTTCCTCCAGCGTTTAAGGTCGTTTTGAAATGTCCTTTTCATTTTGAAATGTCTGATATCATTGTATTCTTGATCTATTTGTGTGCCTTTGCATTTATCCTTGCTCACAGGGACTCAGGAACACTTGGCAAGTTAAGCCACACAGACACAAGGAGAACTCTGTCATTGTCCTTAGGGCTCTGCGTGGGGGGATGCCCAGGAGCACTTAGGGCTGCTCTGAGGCTTTATTTCTCAGGCGCCATCTTGCTGTTCTAATGAGGTGCCTCTCCAAGGAAGTGAGCTATCAATGTTCTTGATGGGGATTTTCCCAAACTTACTTGGCCAAATCTCTCATACTCAGCTTTTCTCAGTGAAGACTGTCCTCCCAAGGGGACAAAGAAGAGAGCTTGGTTTTTTGGACATCTATCAAAGACTAAAGTCTTGTCCAAAACTCTTCTTTCTAACACTCCCAAATTTTAAAAATCCCCTGAGCCTACATGATTATTTGCCTTTTTTATTTTGGAGTTTATTTATAAAACATAGTATTTACCCATTCCTTCAAGCTCTAACATTGATAGTTAAAATTTTGATACTTTCTTTCTCCCAATGAAGTCTGACTTGAAAATCAAGCACTTTGACATTCACTTATTATCTGTTATATGAATTCAATCAATTCAAAATTGGCTGTATTATGGTGGGGGTTTTTTTTGTTGTTGTTGTTGTTGTTTTTAGTTTGTTATTTGTTGTGTTGTAGTCTATAGCTACATTCCCCTGGAGGGCATTCATGGATGTCACAGGCATGTGGTTAAAGGTAGTGAAACACACATGTGTCACACCCGTGCAGCATCTGAAACCTATGACAACATTTACACTCTGCATCCTCGTTGTCACCTGTCTGTCCCTCTGGAGGCGTCTCTTTCATCATCTCATAGAAACCCTCCTGGTGACACTCATAAGTTCTCAGTTTATCAGTAAACAAATACTTATTGAGCACTACTTTGTGTAAGACACTGGGCTGGGCAGTGAGGACTACATTGATCAATCTAGAGCCAGGACATTGATGGAGCTTGCATCTATCCAGGAAGGAGGGTGGGTATTAAATCATGTCAGGATTAATTTAGTGGTCACTGCCATCATTATTGTTCACCCTTGTTTCTTCTCCTAGTTTTGAATGCATGTGATACAGGGTCCTGGTTTGTTTTTTGAGGAGGGAATGCTTGGATAGAAAGAAGGAAATATTGGGTCTGGAGAGATAGCCTAGCAGTTAAGAGCACCGACTGCTCTTGCAGAGGAACTGGGTTCGATCCCCAGCACCCACATGGCAGCTAAGAACCCTCTGTAACTCCAATTCCAGGAGAACTCCAGTTCCAGGGGAATCCGAGACCCTCTTCTGACTTCCACGGGATTGCATGACATGGGTGCACAGACTTACATGCAGGCAGTACATTCATACACATACAAAAAAATAAATAAATTTTTAAAAATTAAAAAAAGAAAGAAGGAAATATTACATATGCAATGCATTTGAATGGAGTGGGGAAAGAGGAGTGGTTTAACTAGGGAACAAACAGCCCAAACTCCGAGGGAGGAATGACCGGGACCATAGCCTGTTCAAGATATTAAGCGAGGGTCCATTTGGCTGGACAGAGAAAGGGGAGGTAGGGAAAAAAATCTGTGATGAGCTGATGAATGGGCAGGAAGCAGACCAAGCATTTCAATGTTTATTAAAATAAATACAGGAATAAGTGTGCTCAGAGCAGGCTGAGATTTTGACTTCTGCTCCAAGTTAAGCCCTGTGGTTGCCGAGAGCCTACAGCTGTATAATATTGATTCCTACAATTATGCATGATGTAATCGAAACCCAGAGAGAGTACTAGAGGCAGACAGGGGAAGGTTTCAATCTCTCTGGTCCACCTTTTCCTCCATATTGTCTTCACAGTGGGGTTTTCTCCTTCAGGAATTGGAAGTGGTGGCTTCCAGTAAAGCTAGAGGAGGACATTCCCATAGCCTGTGTCCAGGATCAAAGGACAGCTAGATCTGCTGGAAGGCAGGGGGATAGTCTGAGGCCTGGGCAGGGGGGCTTTGATAAGGTCCTGGACCTATTTTATCATTGAGTGTTATGACAGCAAGACAGTCCCAGGGTGTAGTGCCCTCTCCTGATGCAGAATCAAGAGATCTGTGAATGGAATTGATTCAGGACTGGCAGCACCAAGCAGGAAAAGCCCGTGGTCCAGGAGGATCGGCCCCACAAGGTCCATTCTGAGTCAGTAACCCACAGGTGTCAGGAGACTCACGGCCTGGACAGTGGCAGCCATCCAATTGGAACAAGGATTCAGCATCTCCCCTCCCCCTTCTCCCGTAGCGCTGATAAAAGTCAGACGCAGGAGCTAATCAGATCGTTCTCTTGGCCCAGACCCCCTTTAAATCAAGCAGAGGTCTACTTTGGCTCTCCATGTTAAGCAGACCCAGAGACCTGACATTTTGTGTTTATTTGAAATGATAAACTTAATCACCAGTGAAATGGGAGAGCTGATGGAACTGGCCACGGTAAGGTCACATCGTGTCTCTGCCAAACACAATCCAGCCTCTTCTCTCCACCACTTTGCCAATCCCTGCCACAGGGGGCCCCGGGCGCTGGCAAATGGGGACCGGAGTCTGTCTATGTGATAATTAGTCCATGGTGCTCGGTAGAGATTGCCAAATCTGCCATATGGTAGTTTTATGACCTGGACTGCTGGGATCTCTGGAGAGAGCAAGCATCATAATCTCATTTCCTCGTTATCTGTGATTAGAACTTGAACTTCTACAGGGGAAAAATGCAAACCTGGTGAGGAAGCCGAGGACTGTCGAGTGCAGAGATGTTGCTGCTAAGCCAGAAAAGCAAAAGTGTTTATGCATCCACAGTTGCAGGAAATGACACCCACCGTGGGCTCCATGAAGTCTGACCTGTGTTTTCTGTGGACCATGCTATTGGAATAGAACTCCAATGCTTTGAGAAGGTGGGGGGGCTAACCTCTGGAAGTGTCCTGGCCAAGACCCCGTTTCCCTCTGTTGTGCTTCTTAGGGACCAGGGGACCAATACTTCTTGATCCATTTTTTTTCCTACGGTGACATAGCACTTGAATGGAGTCACCCTTGGGGTTCCCAAGAGGTAACAGATATTAGTGAGGTTTCGAAAGTATTTTATTGAGAAAGAAATCTTAAACCCAATTCTTCCTGCCATTGCTGAAAATGGCCGGCCATCATATTTTCCGCACTGAGATTCACTACAGAGGAGGAAGACTGTGGGTGACTCCTAATCCCACATGCTCTACCTCCCGCGCCCCCCATCAACCCCCGTCTGCATGTTTTCCATCCTGTTCAAGGATGCTGTCTATCCTGCTGCTGCCAGCAAGGCTACGGCCTCCAATGTGTAAGAAGCCACATGCTGTCTCTATCACATGATACTCTGGAAGTTGATCTATTGGGAGCTTTGGACTGAAGACTTCAATACTTTATTCGTAATATTTATTCTTCCTTTTCCTCTCTTCTGAGAAATATCCTTTTTTTTGTTTTGTTTTCAGGGTGACATTTCGAAGTCCTGCTGCAGTCAGCAGAAGCCATGAAGTGCGTTCTGGTTAAGATGAAAGTGAATACTGGTGATATTCAGAGAGAGAGAGAGAAAGAGGAACTGTTTGTTGTTGTTGTTGTTTTCCTTTTGCTTCCATTCCTTTTTTTCTGGAATGCCGATGCAGTGGGTAGCATTCTAGCAGCCATAGTGGACTCCTAGAAAGAATTTGAAGATAGAACCCTTGGAAGGATGTGAGAAAGGAAAGGGGGAGGAGTTCCTGGAGATAGGTGGTGCCGTCCACCCCACTGGTCCCAGAAGGAATGCCTACATAGGAGCTCTGTTTCCCCACTGGAGAAATATGCCCCTATCTCCTTCATTTTCTATTATTTAGATTTTTTAAATTATGCATGTTTGTATTTTATTTATAATTATGAGAGTTGTTATTGTGCCAAATGGTAGAAGTAAGCTATTTCAATTGAAGGTTCTCATGGGCATAATGGCACATACCCAGACAATCTCTGTGAGCCTGAGGCCAGCTTGGTCTACCTAGGGAATTTCAGGCCAGCTAGGGCTACACTGTGAGATCCTGTCTCAGAAACCAAAACAAAACATGGGGCCACAGAGATGACTCACCTCTTGCAGAGGACCCAGGTTTGATTCCTAGCACTCACATGGTGGCCAACAACCAACCATCCTTAACTCCAGTTCCAGGGGAATCTGATGACCCCTTCTGACCTCCATGGGTATTGCATGGCATGGGTCATCACAAAAAAAAAAATAAATGAAATAGCAAAGCAATAAATAAAAACAACAAAACCCCTCAAACAAACCAATTCAAGCGTCTCTTTCCTGCAGATGTCTTTGAGTTCTAAGAGGCTTCCCAGGAATCGGATGTGGCCCCTGGCATCCATCTTCAGGACTACTCTCTCTCTCTCTCTCTCTCTCTCTCTCTCTCTCTCTCTCTCTCTCTCTCCTGCATCCACAGGTTTTCTGCCCTCTCTTCTGGCCACACATTGTTGGCATGCAGACCAGCAGGGTTGGATTCCTCATTCTGACTACAGGGTGCATTTATTCTTCTGTCTCTTATCACTTGGTTGTTTAAAGAAAAATTCCCAAGACTTTCCAAAGCCCCTGTACCTAGACCCTACTCACAGATCTGCTGTTCCTTCTACATGTGTTCAGGCATCAAAATTAGAGATTTGATTTGGGGAGATGTCTCAGTGGATAAAGTATTTGCAATGCAAGTGTGTGAAAATCTGAAATCCTCAGAATCCACATAAAGCTTGGTGTGGGGCTGGATGGATCCAGTATGGCTGAGTATAGAGAGCTGGCTTCTTTCCCCGACAACTTTCTAATAGATTTCACCCCAAAAACCTAGAAGGCCAGCAGGAGATGACAGCCACTCCCACTCATCATATGGGACATCAGACATCTGCAGCCCAACCTCCAGGGGAATGTAGCTTGAAGAATAGCATTCCCAAGGCTTATCCCTCCTGAGGCATGTCCATCCTGTCCTCTGGAGGCAAGTGGCACAAGCCATAAGCTTATCTCAGGAGCTACAGTGATTTTCCTGCCATAAAACTTAGCCATTGCAGGACGCTTCTCCTCTGTCCTGCCCACCTCCTGGTCAAAGAGCCCAACATAAAGTATATAAGTGCTTAAACCCCTGCGATAAATGAGTTTTGCTTGATGATGCAACTCCCGGGTCTCTTTCTTCAGACCTATTCAGGTTTATCACCTTCTCGGGGACCACTGTACTCTGTCCCGCTTCCCTCCTTGTGCCCCCTGCAGTTGAGCCATGGCCATACACAACTGCCATACCTAGGGCCACAAGGCTGGTGACCTGGGAGGCTGGAACCTCATGACATGGAGGAAACCAACAGCTTGGTGCAATACACACATCTGTGATCAAAGTGCTCTTAGGGCAGAATTGGTGACAGGGACAAAAGAATCCCCAGAGACTCAGAGACTTGGGAGCCAGCCAGGCAAACACAATGGTCAGCAACAAAAAGACCACGTCTCCAAGCAAGCTGGAGAGGTGAGGGGTGACACCCAAAGTTGTCCTCCAACCACATGTCGTGACATCCACATGTCCAAACTCAGACAAGAAGATGCACACACACATATATATGTGCAACATTCATATAGAAAGATAACAAAACAAGATTAATAACTCCACCCCATCGGCATGGGTCTCAGTCTAACATGAGAGTCAGGTGTAGGCAGATAAACACTTGCTTCTATTATAACTTATTGTCAATACGTGCTGGACCATTACAAATTTTTGTAGTTTACTACAGGCAAGGATGAGTTGTAATATCAATAGACTGTGACACACTGTGATGGTTAATGTTGGCTATCAACATGGAAGAATCTAGAATCACCTAGGAGGTGGGCCTCTGGGAGATTATCTTGATTGCATTAATTGAAATGAGAGAAATATAATGTAACATGAAATACTGTAATAATAATGCAATAATATAAGTGGAGAAGCTGAGCCCCAGCCTTCATCATTTTGCTTCCTGACTGTGGATGCGATTTGCCCAGGCATCTCAAGCTCTTGCCACTTTGACTTCCTCCTCAGGATGGACTGTACCCTTGAACTGTGAGCTCTGATTGCTCTGCTTAGAATATTTTGCCACAGAACAGAAGAGATGCCAAGATTCCAAAACAGCATCAGCATGGCTGACAATCACTCTACTGTGATGGCTTACAGAACCCCACAGTGTGGCTACCTTAGCTTTGTTCAGTGACTCCTGAGACATCAGGACTCAGAGGTCAGGAGGACCTGACAACTCTATGTCACCTTATGTAACGTACAGGGTAGAACTGCTTGGGCCCCAAGAGGTCCTCAAACAAGCTGATGTCCTTCCCGAATGTTCATACACACACTTAGACCTCTGTAAGGAGAAGAAAGAGCTAGCTGATTCAGACAGTAGATGTTTTTACATGTATACACACACACACACACAAACACACATGTGTGTGCGCGCACTATGGCCATATACTAGGTGGTTTGGGGGTTGATTCCCAAACCACTTTTATGTACACTTAAATTTGTACATGCTCAAGTCCAATATATATAACACCATATTACATGCAAACCTGAGTATGCATGCCTGTGATCCCAGTGCATGACAGGCTGAGACAGGAGGATTATTGAGCTCAAAACCAGGTACAAGAACTTCAGAGACCCTATCTCATCACCCCCTCCTCCAATGGTATCGAATCCTCCTATACACTCTAGGTTATTTTCAGATTATATATGTTATCTATCAGTTTATTCATATAGATGCTATGTAATATTCAACATGGAAAATACAAACAGAAATTTAAGAATTTTCTTGAATTGTTTTTCAATCTGGTTGAATCTACAAGGCCAGATTGAAGAGCAGACCACACACACACACACACACACACACACACACGCAGATACCCTTAACTCATACATATATACCACATACACACATGCACACAGACATACATACACACATATATACTTACATATGTAGACCACACACATAAACATATGCACACACCACAGTCATACACATACATACCACACACATGCAAGCACACACATATATAACACATGTACATGCACCATGCACACATACCACACATGTACATAAATCATGCACACACATAAATACACATGCATGCACACATTCACACACCACATATGCACACACATAGAAGCACATGGTGCTTTGGTATGTTTCACACTATTGTACTTCACAAACACTGCATTTTTTGTAAACTGATTTCTAGCAGCTCTAGTGAAGAAGGTGTATTAGTCCTCTTTTTCTTTTTGAGAAAGTACCTTTACATAGTCCAGGCTAGCCTGGAACTCCCATCAATCTTCCTGCCTCAGAATCTTTACCACTTGGATTAAAAGTATACAGAGTATGGGGAGTTTAGTTTACAGTTTTTAAATTTATATTTTATTTGGTTATTTATTGTATGCGTGCCTGTGTGCACAGGTGCATGCATGTCATGGCACGTGTGTAGAGGGCAGAGGATAACTTTCAAGACTTTGTTCTCTCCTTCTGCCATGTGGGTCCCAGGGACTGACTCACAGCAGGCTTGGCAGATAGCACCTCTACCTGATGGGCCATCTTGCTGGCCACAAAGAATTCTGATTTTTATATTTATATATTTTATGCTATATGTGTGTTCACCTATAGGTGTTTCTGTGTACCATGTGCATGTTGTGCACATACAGGCCAGAAGAGGATGCTGAACCTGCCGGAACTGGAGTTACAGATGGTTGTGAGCCACCACATGGATGCTGGGAACCATGAGGAGCAGGTTATGCAACCTTTTATAAGTACAACAGCCAATCAGAGTTTAATATGACAGTTAAAGTTACCAATCAAAGGGAAGCATGCCAAGCAAGCAAAGAAAATGGAACTGAATGGCATCTGCAAGCACTATCTCTGAGTTTTTATAATCCATTATTTCATTTCCCCCTGTTGTTGTGAGATCTTCAGATCTTTGAAGGAAGTTCATAAGAGCTGACCTCTAGGTGTTTCTGAGGTGAAATGATCTCTGCTAGGGAGGGGGAGTATTGGGTCCTTAGCCCCATGAATTTGATAGAATTTACCCACTAGTTAATAAATCTGACAAGTGAGTTAAGGATGGATGGGCCGCAAGCCAGAGCAACCAGAAGGATAGGTTTACCGGCAGATCAAGGAAGTCTTCAACTTTCAGCTGAGAAAGAAACTGGCTCTTTGGGAGGTCTTGATCCTAAACCACCTAGGCAATTTTTAGCTCCTACTTTTATCACATTACCCTCTGAGAAGGTCACCCCAATTGCCAAGAAGGAATTGGGGCACTGACCACTCTGACTTCTTCCATGCTGTAGACAAGTTCTTGCTGTGTAACCCAAGCTGGCCTTAAATTCAAAATCCTTCTCTCTCAATATATTACAATTCTTAACTACCATAATCTTTTTAAAACTATGTTTAAATTGAGGTCACATTTATATGTAGTGAAAAGCACATAATTTAAGGGTATGATACTATAAGTTTTGACCTATCCACATCCTCAGTGTGACCCAGGTCCAGAACATTCACAGTTGTCCTAGGCAGTGGCTGGGTAATGTGTTAAGAGTGTTGTCCCGGAGGCTTTAAAGACCTCTCTAGGACAGGACCCACCCCTGTCCTGTTGTGGGAGAGTGACTGGAGCTGGGTGTGTCTCACAGATGAAGTCAGATCCTCCACACTCAGAGGAGTTCCAGGCTTAGGGCCTTCCTCTCATCCATCTGAGCATGGCCACTTTTATCAGAAGTTCACATCAGGCTGCTTTCTGAAGAGATACCCTGATTATGTGAACTCGATCACGTGACCTGCGATAAATCGCCCTCCTTGTCCCTTGGTATTTTGAAAACTGATGAAAGTGCTGGTTCTCGGCTCCTTACTTTGTATGCAAATGATGAATTATAGATGGGAAATAGGAAGGTTGTCTCTGGTTTGCTGGCTTGAAGTGAAGTGGATTAGAGGAAGCACGCCGCCGCTCTTGACTATTTATCGTGACATTGCTGAGAAAAATTCAAACCCCAAAGACTTTGGATCTCTGGGGACGTTGTTAGCCTTCTGCAGGAATTATTAAAATGTACAGAAATGTAGAAGCTGCACTTTATAATAATTAATCAGGGTCTGTTGATTAATAAAGCTCATTTTTTAGTCTGGGTGATTCAGAGGATCATCCGGACAGTGTCCCTGTCACTTTGATTAAGAAACCAGACTTCGCAGCGGAGAGGAGTGCAGAAACAGTCTCGCCTTCTCAGTCTCCCCATAAAATAAATATTGAATGAGGATATTAACTCGTTAACCTTGACAACAATTTGTAATTTTCATAAGGGGGGAAAAACTCGCATATTCAGCAAATAAATCGCTGCAGGGATTTCAGGAAAACAAATTGGAGGGAGTGAAGAATGCTACCATATGAATTCTGTCATTTTTATGGGCCAGAGTGATTAATTTGTTTGTTTAGGTCCCTCAATTAAGGCCACAAATAGTGTAAGGTGTCGGGAGCAAGCGAAAGGCGTGTCTGGTATGGCGCACAACTGCCAGGCAGGAGGAAAGGTCATTTGGGGGAAGTGAGTAGTCAGCCCCCAACCTTGAGTCTTAATACCACACCAGGCCCACTCTACCTGGGGTTAGCTGCTGAAACTGTAATTTCACTCTATTAATAGTTTAAAGCTCGTTTTAACAGATAACCCCTTTCACTGGTGGCTATGCTAGAAAATCATTAGGTGGAATTAAAGGTACCAGTCACAGCTTTTCCAGGGTTATCTAATTATTTTGAACTCAATTTAACCAGGGATAGAGATAAAATAAATAACCCATGAACTATTTACCTTGCTAGTTAGAAAGCTTCTTTTGTGCATTAAAAAAAAAAAAAAAGACAGAGGAAGGTAGGGAAAGAGAAATCCAAAACATTAGAGGTACCACATCCCATTTTCCTAATTTTCCAGTCACCTGGGGCTCCGAGATGTATTGTTCCTCTCTTCTGACCTACGCCGCAACCCCTGAAGACATCATTTGTTGAGATATTTACCAGTGTGTGTATGTGTATTAAGCTTACCGTTTTCTCCCGGCCAGCTTGGCTTAACACTTAACTGCTCAGGGACTATGGATAATCCACAGTTTTGTTTGTAAGCTTTGTTTGTTCCTCTCGCTGTTCTCCCTACAGCCTTCTGTGGGGGATTGCAGATTTAATATGATTATTTTTCATTTTACTCAAACATTGACTTTTTGAAGGCGAGGCATGCATGCATTAGCATGTTTGGGCACGGTGAAAGGAGAATAAATGAAATAAATGTGCTTCATATTTTGCTCAGAAGAAAATTAACAAAAGGCAGAGAAAAGTGGTCCTTCCAGTGGGTGGAAAGATCCAGAATTTTCCTCAGCAGCTTGCTATAAGGTCTACCTAGCTTTGGCCCTTTCCAGCAACATGGCCTTAATCGAGTCTCTTTGTCTTTTCTTCTGACTCCTGATTTGAAAAACGAGGCTGATGTTCATTATCTGCTTCATAGAGTTGATGTTATGATCAAATGAAACACATGTATACTACTCACAGTGCTCGGCTTCTACTTACGTATGCAGAAAATGTTAGCTGTCAGTGACAAAGGGGAAGGGGACGTAGTGATGTGGATGGGGTAGCAGACAGAGAATGAAAGAAGACAGAAAAGACAGGAGGGGTAACAGAGGAGGATGAGAGGGTTGCTACCTGGGAAATAGAATGAGGATCCAGAATGGAGGTGAGGACGCTGGCTTTGAGTTACATGAGGTGGGGTGAAATTACCGGGGGATATGTGTACAGGGAGTTGACAGTGACGGACAGGGAAGAGGGTGATTCTGGGCCTTGGGTTCTTTCCATTTACATGTTCCTCAGGTGAACAGGTTAGGGCAATGCTGGAAGGGAACACACTGAGGAACATTTGAAACAGACATGGTCAGGATGACAAAAGCGGCTGACCAGAGTATTGAGTAGCAAACTCAGAGAGGAGCTTTGACCTCAGGAACACACCAGTGAATGCATGGCTGGCAGAGATGTGCATCTCTATAAGGTTATGCATGAAGGGTCTTAGAGACCGTGCTGGGGAGTTTTAATGTCAACTTGGCGCACCTGGGCAAGGGGAACCTCCTCCATTGGACTGGCCTATGGCCATGTCTGTGGTGCAATTTCTTGATTGTTGAGTGATATGGGAGGGCCCAGCCCACAGTGAATGTGCCACCCCTGGGCAGGCTGAGCACAGTCCAGGGGAGCACGTTAGTAAGCACTGGTCCCCCATGGTCCATGCTCCAGGTTTCAGCCCATGAGCTTCCTCAGAGTTGGAGTTCCAGAGTTACAAGCATATATTGCCATGCCCGGCTTTATTTTGATTTTTGAAGGTAAACAATCATAATTTTGTTTTCAGCCTTTTTGAGACAGGGTCTCTCTGTAACTCCAGGTGGCCTGACACTCGCTATGTAGACCAGGCTGGCCTTGATCTCAAAGAGATCTGTCTGCCTTTAACTTCCCAGTACTGGGATTAAAGGCATGTGCCACCACACCCAGCAATCATAATTTTTTATAGACAGTGAGGAGTAAGGAGTAAAAATCCAGATTAAAATAACCATTATCTGTTACCTTTTACTTACTTCTTTTATAGTACTAGGAATCAAGCCCAAAGTCTCACGCAGTCTAAGTAAGTACTGTACCACTGACCACTGAGGTCTAAGGTCCTCTGTTTAGCATGTAGAAAGAAGTTTCTGGGGCTAGACAGATGGCTCAGCAATTAAGAGCTCCGAATGCTCTTTCAGAGGACCTGGGTTTGGTTCCCAGCACCCACATATCGGCTAAGATCCATCTTTAAACCAGGTGTGGTGGCACACACCTTTAATCCTAGCACTCAGGAAGCAGAGGCAGGCAGATCTCTGTGAGTTCAAGGCCAGCCTGGTCTACAGAGTGAATTCCAGGCTAGCTGGGACTACAGGGAGACCCTGTCTCAAAACAAAACAAAACAAAACAAAAGAAAACAAAATAAAACAAAACAAAAAGGAAAGAAGTTTCTGCAGAAGGGGAAATCTGAAGTGATGTGACTTCAGTAGAAGCCCACATTTCTTTTTTTTTTGAGACAGGTCTCCCTGTAGCTCTGGCTGTCCTGGAACTCACTCTGTAGACCAGGCTGGCATTGAACTCACAAAGATCCTCCTGCCTCTGCCTCCTGAGTGCTGGGATTAAAGGCATGTGCCACCACGAGGCCCTCCACATTCCTTTTTGTTGCCTAGACAAAGCTGTGTTTTGGGAAGAGGCTGAAGCCCAGGAGGGAGTGGCTACCACCTTGACAATGTTCTTGGCTGTTAACCAGAGACCTCTGACCCCCTCCTCTACTCCTGTTTTCCTTCTTTAGAGTCAATTGACTTAAATTTCCTTTGAAAATGGTCCTTCCCTTTGTGGCTTGTGGAATTGTTATGACGATTTGGCAAAACTTTTAATGTAAACCTCTTTAAACAGCATCTAGTTTGCAATTACATTATAAATGCTAATTTTCAGAGTTCTCAATTTTTCCCTTAACAATATGTCTCAAGTGATGCTTAAAATAACGGATTTTACCATTGTTAAATCAGGCTTTAATTGTTAAAAAAATTAGAGTATTGTCATTTTTTTGATCAATATATAAAACTTTGGTTAATGTCTTTGTATATAACTGTGTGCTGCTCTGATAACTTCCTTTAGATAAATTACCAGAAATGTGATTTATTACTTATTGTTATATATTCAGAGGATATGAATAATTTTTAAGCCTTTTGCTATCTCAAAATTACTTTCAGATAAAGAATAAACAATTTTATACTCTCATGGGTCATATAAGACATCAAATTTCAGTAGTATGTATTATGCCCCAGTTCTTTTAAATTTTCCTCTATGCCACAAACCTCTTTCTATGTTTAAAGAATCCCCTTAAGTTTTAGGAGGAGGCCATTCTCCCTTAAGTGTCACTGGAACTGCCACAGGCATCAATTTCCATGTTTTTTTTTTCACCAATATTTTATTGAAGCTCTGTGCATTTCATACAAAATTACATTATAAATCAAATCTAGACCCGTGCCCCTGTCCCTGCCCTCCCACCCCACCAGAGCTCATGCATTCTGCCAAACATGTTTTTCATCTTTTTCTCAGTCCCTTTCAAAATTCTCAATGCAGAAGTTTACTGTTTTGAGCAGAAGTTCACTGTTTCAGTCAGTTCTCTGACCCAGTCTTTTCTGTTGTTGTTGTTGTTGTTGTCCCTTCCAATATGCATCACTCCAAAATATGCACATATGCATGCCACATATATCATAGGTTTTAGCATCTTCAGCTTATGATTTTTTTATTAGGCTGAAAGATGTCATGTTTGAAGTCTCCTCCTTGGCAATCCCAAACCACCATCAGTTCTGCCCTTGTGCTCTACACTGGGGTTTTCCCTTCCCATGGTCACCAAATGAGGTGCCTCTTGATCTTCCTGTACTGGTCTCTGTGATACAGCCTGGGTAGTCCAACAATGGCAGTCTATATTCTGAAGAAGCAGAAACCCCAGTAGTAGCTCAGTCCACAAGTTGGATGTCTCAGCAGTCCCCATCTGGCACTGAAGGTTTGGAGGATACTTGGAAAGACATGAGTCTTCAGTCCATATTGGAAGGTTGAAAAGCTGTATCTTCTCACATCTTTGAAGGATGGCAAAAGCAGTGGCAGCCACAGGGTAGCTGCACTTGCCAGTAAGACAGGCAAAACAACTGTGCTCTTTTTTTTAACTTTTTGTATTTTTACTATGATCTCAAGTCTTATACCTGAAGTACAATTTCTCAGGACTTCTATTTATTTATTTCTGGTTATACTTTCCTTTTGGATGTTTAAGGCCACAAAGTTAGCTCAGATTAACAAAGGTTTTTGTTTTCTCAAGGTCAGTTGAGGATCTAGTCCGCAAGGGTCACTCAGGGATTTTTTTGGCTCCTTTTGGCTTTATAATCACCAGTTCTATCCACTCAAGGACAAAGCTAGGTCTTGCTAGGCCAGGCTTCCTTTTTGAAGCATGAGCAGACTTTCCTCTTTATAGACTGGACACTGGCTGAAGTCCCATTACTGGATCTCCAAGTCCTCACTGCACAGGAAGACTGGTGACTCACATTTGCAGGACATTTCAAGAGATGCCCCAATGCATAGTCCCCTGGGACTTAGTTGGCCTCTGAGGGCACAGAACAAAGTTATCCCTTAAGACCCGTGGCCATTAAGTATGGTCGTTAAGTATGGTATGGGCATTAAGTATGGTCATTAAGCATCCAGAAGGGCTAAGTTACACCAGCCTGATACTTTCAACTACTCTACAATATTTTAGAAAATTCTTGGACAAAAGCTCAAGCAGCCTTGTATAAGAAATACTAAGAAGCACTCCCATAAAATAAATATTGTGGTTAGACATAATATCATGACAAACTAGTTTTTTCCGCATTCCATTGATCTTATATTACTCTAAAATATGCATACATATTTCCATGGGGTTTTGAAGCTAAGATGTCTGTCCCAATGTCATGCCCAGGTATGCCCAGAATTTAGGAAGCTGGAGTTGCAGGGATGTCTCCTGATGTTGTAGGATTCTGAGGTTGGGGTCCAGTTCCCGGAGCAGCACTGGCATAGGGGCTTGGACAGCAGCTAAGGTCTACAATACAGAGTCTGCAAGGCACATGGCTGCACCTGGCCCTGACCCACCCTGAGTACCACCTGAGACAGTGTGCATGGGGGCAGCTGCTAGATTAGACTTCTTTCCAACTTTCCCACAAAGGCTGTGAGTGACCCAGTAACATGATAATAAATGACCTTCTTTCTGTAATCAACCCAAATATGTCACCATTGGCAAGGAGACCCCTAATGTTTGAACACCCCACCTCACCTCACCATCCCTCCACAGCCCTGGTACTGACATGGTTTTCCTTTCTGTCCATCTGTTGAGTACATCACTGACATTTCTTTGTTTTAGTGATCACTACTGAGTTGCAGAATCTTTGTGCATATGCTTACCTTCCCTCCCGTACAACACGTTCTACTTTTCCTACAACATAGGAAGCTAGAGACTCTCAGCACAAGATGATGGCACACAGAAAGGTAGGTCATGGCTCTTCAGTGGGACCGTCATTTTTGCTTCTCTTCGCCCACTTTTCTGTTTTCCTCCATGGTATCATAGGTGATGTTTTACATATAATTTGCATATGTTAACCAGTTTTCTAAAGGCTTTCCATTCATTGTTGTTCTTAAACTACTAAAAAAACAACCCATGAGAACATAGAATAGGAGAAAACTGATCCCTAGAGAAGTCTTGAACTAAAGGGAGGTCATCTCTCTAGCAAGAAGTGGACTCAGGATGGTCACCTGTGCAGCCTAATTACAGAGATGGAAATCTTTCTCATGTTACTAGATTATACATTATTTATATATTGATTAAAATTTTCTAAATATTAAAAAACCCTTAGAAATATGAGCAATGAATAGAGCAACAGAATTGTTAATGAATCCTTCCTGGCACCTGTCTGTTGTCCTGGGTCATTGTTTGAGTATATCTATGTATCTCATTTCCGACTCTGTGTTTCAGTTCAAGTTCAAGATTTTCTGGAGATCAATGGGATCTGCAACTTCTTCTGCATATCCCTGCTATAGCTTATTAAAATGATGCAGCGAGGCAAATGCAAGGGAAGGAGCCATCCATTTGAAGCAAGTTCCATTGACTAATGCCAGCGATGGCTTCTGTTCTGCTTTTGTTTCTCAAAGTGCTAATAGCAAGATTCGGTCCCCGCAATCCTATTACTGGTGGCAGTGGAATATAATCAGGCAGTACCTGCAGGATAAGTCAAAAGATTAAATTAAGTTGGGATTTGAATCCCCACTAAACAAGAATCAAACAAAGATTAGATTTCTGGACCCCAGTCTCAGAATGGCTTTCAAGGGTTTCTCTCAAACAACAACAAACATATATCATTATTCACTTTGACCACAACCATGGGTATGTTAAAGGAAATGTGGACACAGAGATGAGGGAGGGCAGGACTGACACACCATGGAGTTGAGTCCTTCATCTCTGGAGTGCTCCAGCGTCCCACAGCTTGTTTGTTTCCTGACTCGCTCAGGAGAAGACCCACGCTGAATTCATACCAAGCAACCCAGAGTCTGCAAATCTCATATAGCCTCACCACTCTAACCCTGACCTTTCTGTATCCAAGTCCAAGTTGGCACAAGGCTCATTTAGATTTGAGGAAACCACTGAGTAAAAATGTAAAGAGTGCTTCAATTTGGATCAAGAATTGACAACAGCGAGTGGATGATGGCTCAAGGGTTAAGAGCACTTGTTGCTCTTCCAGAAGGTCTGGGCTTGGGTTCTCAGTCCCCACACGGCAGCTAATGGACAGCCATAACTCCAGCTCCAGGGGATACAATGTTCTCTTCTGGTCTCTGAGGCCAATGTACACATGTGGTGCCCTTATATATACAGTCAAAACACTCATACACACAAAGTGAAAATACATACATAAATTTAAAATGAAAAATTGACAATAAAGATGGGTTGTGGGGGAATTTTTCTCTTCTTTGGATTTTCTGTTGTCTATTTTCTGTTTTTGTGGGCAGTCTTTTCAAATATAATATACATCATCATTGAATTCTATGAATAATGACTTTTTTTTTTTGCTTTAACAGAAATTCTTTGTTTTGTGATTTATCTGAACATAAAGACTGATTCTTGACAATGAAACAGTCAATGTGGCTTCTGCAAAAGTCCTACCTTATAAAGAAAATGATCATTCGAAATTAACAATAAAGTATGCAAACAGGTTGTTCAGGAAGCCATTTCAATTTTCCATCATTATATAATACATGCTATGGAGAATATTGATGGTGGTTCTTTCAATTGGAAGCATGTGTTTAGTCCTCTCCGTTTCTCCTGTAGTGACATAAAGAGTCAGCTTCGTCATGAACACAACCTCACACCCCATAAGTGCCTCTGTTTGGAGGATTTTATTCTTACAGACCTCAGCATAAGGAAGCAAAGGCTTAATCACTTTGCAAGGTCAATAAACAATAAAGCCACAATGACGTGAAGGCAGCAGTTGTTGACTTAGGAAATGTATGAATTTGTATGCGTTGATAAACTTCAGAAGCACCAACATCAAAAACTTGTGGGTGCTAGAAAATGTAAGTCAGTAATATCAACTATTATAAGAACTCTTAAAGCATAGCGATCACAGCACATGCCCACTAGGCACCCCTCCTGGAACACTCTATGTTGTGTATTGCTTATGTGATTTAATGATGGCTTATGAGGCAGATTCACTTCTTAGATGAGGCTCTGAGGGTTGAGACAGAGGGATGGAGAGGGAAGCCACTTGCTTAGACTCTCCCAGGTCCTTGGCAGAGAGGTTCAGGGTTCAGACTCCAATGGTTTGATCTCATGCTCCCAATGGTTTCCTAATATTATAACCCAATTTCCGTTAGGTATTCCTGTTCTCCGCCCCTCTGTCATATTTACAAGTCAAAATAGTTGCCCTCTTTGATAAAAGCTTGCATCCACTTATTTGTAATGAGTATTAATGAGCTTCTTTCTCTGTTCAGAATAATCACTAGTTTTGGTGTGCGTGTGTGTGCACGTGTGCGCTATAATGTGGGGTTTAGAGGGCAATCTCAGGTGTCAGTCATCATTCTTCTTGTTTGAGGCACACGGTGTCTTGTTCACTACTATGTGTGCCAGACTAGCTGACCCACAAGATTTTGGGGCTCTGCTGTGTTGGCCTCCGCCTCTCCACTGGAGCGCTGGGGTTACAGATGCACACTAATGCAGAGCTTTGCATAGGTGCTGAAATCCAAACTCAAGTCCTGGTCCTAGCACAAAAGCACTCTGTCTACTAAGCCATCTCCCCAGTCTGCATTTGTGATGCCATCGAATGCCTTCTATTTCAGGGTCAGAGCAGCTACCAATCAAGTTTCCCTATTCCTTCTTGGCCCAGGGGTGGTATAGACCCTAGACCCCAGTTAAGCCAAGGTTCCATCTCACAGAGGAGCACCGTGTAAGCTACCTCATTCATCTCTGCCTGCCTGGTTTCTGTGCATTGTGAGGCCTGTGTTCCATTTGATTGTATGCTCTGTTACACATTCTTTCTACAGGTGTTCTCTCTCACTCTCTGTCTGTCTCTGTCTGTCTTTCCTCTCTCTCTGTCTTTCCTCTCTGTCTCTCCTCTTTCTCTGTCTCTGTCCCTCTCTCTGTGTCTCTCTCTGCCTCTCTCCTCTCCTCTCCTCTCCTCTCCTGTCTTCTCTCTCTTCCCCCCTGACCCCCCCCCCCCCAGTTTCACATGACCACAGTGGATTTCTGCTGCTAGCAGCTGAATCTTCATAAAGTTCCTCTCCATTTGGGGCCTCTTCTCTTGTACTCCCCAAATTAAAAGTACAGGTGAAGAATTAGTTACAGGGTGCCTTTTGTACACAGCACTGTGCAAAGTGCTGTGAGCATTCTTTATAGCTGAACACTCTAGTGTAGAGATAGACAGTCTCAAAAAGGAGATGGATGGTATTTGTGGCATTCAGAACAAACTGAACCTTGTCCCGCTGTCTCATCCTGAAGAGTTTTAGATCCTTAGTGTCTCTGACTCAAAGCTTAGCCTGGTCAAAGCAGCAGCCGTGGAGCATTTGCAATTGGCCCACCACTCTGCTGTAGATCGTTCATCTCCAAGCCCATGTACAGGTAGGTATCGTGACGTCTCCTGGGACCTCCCCAGTCCTTCCGGGGTCTCATTTCCACTCATCTCTCTGGCCCCCACTTGAATGAGTCTGTTTTAGAGGAACTCTGACAAATTCAGCTGACTCTTCCCTGACTCTAGGGCCGATTAGCCCCTTTATTTTCCCCTAGGCTCTTCTGAGTGCCAGAACTTCTATTCCTGTGGTTTCTGGTGTGTTACATCACCCTGGTAGAATGCAAATCCCTGTGACCCTCTTGTTCACCTCAGGACTTTCGGCACATGTAACTGTTTCTGACATAAGACAGAACATTTGCTTAATACATAAATATAAGAATGCATTTTTACTAGCTTATAACTCTCTTACATTTACAGCTTTGGGATGGCTGCCTGCATGGCTAGCCTGGGTCCTCTGAGTCTGTTTCTGCCATTTCATCTGTAAAATGGGAACAGAAACATGACTTCTGCTAAGGTTGTTATTAGACTTTTAAGAACGGTGAATATTGTGTGCTTAGCAATAGTTCTAATTAGAGTCTATGTTCTACTGGAAGGGAAGGGGCGAGGGGAATTCCTGTTCTCCATCTCATCTTTACCCACGCTTCACTCATAGGTATAAAAATACAAAATTGGACAGTCATGGATTGAAAAATTGGACTTTTTTAAATGCTGTAAATTTAATAGACTTAGAAGCTGGGAAGAAAAATATATAAAATTAGATCTTCGGCATCCTGTATTGATGTAAATTTACACTGTTAGGGTTCTTTGGCTCTGTTTGATTCCATATCAAACAAACTAAAGCACAAAAATATACTCATTTCACTATAACAGCCAGGCCCAGTCTGGCAGGACGGATGCAACAGCTCAGCGATATTGGCAGCCTGTGTCTCTCTCCATCTCTCAGCTCTGCTTCCCTGCAGTTGACTGACGTCACACCAAAGCTGGTCACATTAAAACCGGTCACTTCTGTATACCATTTTCCTCCCAGACATCAGACTCTCTGCCTGTCTCCAGCAAAGTTTCAGAAATTTATCTGCCTTGGCCTGGCCTCATTGCGTGATCCTCGGTCATCAAAACAGCCACAGAGATAGGTTGTTCTGTTTGGCCGGGCTTAGGAGATGTGTCAGAGCTTGGAGTCAATCCTGGACTCCACCATTTGGCCAGAGATTGGAGGAGGAATAGGGTTGCAAGAGAAAGGAGTGATATTAACAAAATGGAACTTGGAAAAGTGGACAGACAAGGGACAGTCATGTCTTCCTTTGCCTTCGGAGGGAGCACCATGATGTCTCTGAAGGAGATGACTCTGGCTGAGATTCCTGGATGAGACCCAGGACGGCCGGGAAAACGGCTTGGTTGATAAAGTACACACACACACACACACGCACACACACACACATATACACAAACACACATGCATACACATGCACGCACATACACACACACATACACACACATGCATACATACACATGCACAAGCACTTTTATAAACTTAGAAGAGAGAAAGGAATTGGTGAGGCCAATGATCACACAGTTTATAGGTGAGTCCTCATTTAGAAGCAAGGTAACCAATTGCTTTAGTGTGTTTCCCATTGTTATGATAAAACAGTCCTCCCCAAACCAACTTGGAGAGGAAAGGGTTTATTGGGTCACATATCCCAATCACAGTTCATCTCTAGGAGAAGCTGGGGAAGTAAGTCAGTGCAGAAATCTAGAGTCAGGAACTGACACAGATCTCAGAGGGAAGCTGCTTACTGACTGCCTCCTCTGGCCTGTGCTCAGCATGCTTTCTTATATAAAACAAGACCACCTGCCGAGGGTTGGCACCACCCTCAATGGGCTGGGCCCTCCCATATAGATCAGCACTCAAGAAAATGCCTCTGGCCAATCTGATATGCACACTGGCCAATCTGATATAGAAAATTCCACAAATGAAGTTCCCTCTTCTCAGGTGTGTCAAGCTGATAACTGAAGTTATCCGGGAGTTCAATTATCCTGCTTCTTCGTTCTAAACCTTCAAAAGTTGCAGGCTCGCTGGGATGAGCTGGACACCTACCTGGAAAGTACTTATGGTGGGACAGCTTGTGCGTGGTACTGTCTCTTCTAAGTCTCATTTATCACAATCATTTCACCAAGTTTTTCTAAGCTGCACACTGGACTTTTACATGTAAAATGGTAAGTCTCTCTGGTCAGAAAAATCAAACAATTAGACAAGAACAGGGGAGTCTGAACTCTAAAGCAGCAAGTCCATCATGTGATTCGATCTCACTGGAAAAAGACCTGGCAGTAGGGATTGTGAGTGAGATTAGATATCAGTGCATCCTCAGAGGAAGCATCCTCTGACGTCAGTATTGGAACAGAAACTGGAAAAGATTCAAGATTCCTAACTCCGAGTAAATAATTCTTTCCATTTAATTTGATAAAAAGGAGTCATGTTCACTAAAATACTAACTAAAAATACAGGATCTTACTGTGCAGCTCTGGCTGGGTTATAACTCTACATAGATCAGGCTGGCCTCAAACTTCCAGAGATCCACCACCTCTGCCTTCCAAGTGCTGGGATTAAAGGTGTGCACCACTACACCTGGCTCAAGGATGGCTTTTAATACAAACCCCAAATATCAATTTATCTCTGAAACAAGCACATAACTACACATACACACACAAACACACACACACATAAAACATACACAGCACGAATACTCATTCTAAACTTCTGCTTCCAAGAGATTGTATATAGAGGAGGATTTGAGTCAGGGAAAAACCAAAGCATTTTGTTTCATAAATAGAATTGGTGTGGGAGTTGATTGTTTTCTCTCCTGAGGGATAAACATTTTAATTTAATAACAGAAAGTGCCTAAGTGTTCTTGGAGAAAGAAAAAAAAATCAGTGTTCCTAGGAGGACAGAGCCTGTTCACGTGCTAAACACCTAGAATGAAGAATTTCGCAGCAGTGCTGCTCAGAAGTACCAAACAAGGTGTTCCACGTCAAAATTGGTGGCTGTGGGGCTGGAGACAGGGATCAGCGATTAAGAGCATTGGCTGCCTTTGCAGAGGACCCCAGTCAGTTCCCAGCACCCACATGATGGTTAACAACCATCCTCAACTCCAGTTCCGGGAGGCCTGATGCCCTCTTTTGACCCCCCAAAGGCATCGAATGATATGTGGTAAATTTCCTTGCATGCAGGCAAAACACTCATACACATAAAATAAAAATTAATACATTAAAAAAATTCATAGCAAAAATAACTGGTTACTCTGTACTGGGCAATTTTGTGTTGCAGACTCTGCTCTGCACATATATCTTCTGATCAACCCCTCACATCAAGCCTATGATTAGGGGTGCCCATTTTATAGATGAGTTAAGTGAGGCTAGAAGTAGTTGGGAGGGTTGCTAGTAAGGGATAGAGAAGGCATTCCAGCCCAAGTCTGTGTGACTGACTTCAAAGACTGTGTTTATATTAAACACTTTAATAGTGGGTCTAACCTAGCATCTTAAGTCAGTTGTAGATTTGTACAAAGAGAGGGACTGAAAAAAAAAAAGAACCAAAATAAAAAAAATTTGCACAGTATTTATTAAGAGAATGCCACCACAGATGAGGTGACATCAGGGAGGTGGGCAAGCCAAGAAAATAAAACTGTATGTGTGAAACAGAAACACACACAAAGGGGATCTTCACGTAAATAGAGCGTGGTCATATTTGTGCTTGTTTGTCGCCAGGCCTCTGTGAGGAGTCTGCTTGTTCTTTCATACACACTCATGAAGTAGTAGGGCATGATCAGAGAGTGCTGTCGCCTGTTAGCTGGCCCTCAGGATCCACAGGAGATTGGTTCTGCCTCTTCCTGGTTGGACTCATAGCTACTGATCCTTTACTGTATTGTTTTTCTTGTCATGGTGACAAAATACCTCCCCAGAAGAAGTCCCTTAATGGAGGGGGGATTTACTTTAGTTCTAGAAGTTTCCTCTTTCATGGTAGGGGAGATATGTCTCAGCAGTTCTGTGGGGGTGGGCGCTTGCAATGGTAGCTGCTCACATGAAATTGACCAACAAGCAACCTGTTCAGGCAGGAAATGGAGGTGGGGTACAGCCTCCAAAGACCCCACCCCTCAATGTCTCCCTCTGCCAGTCTCTAGCTCCAAAGGTTCTATGGTCTCCTCAAACAGCACCACCAATGGGGGATCCAGTTTTCAAACACTTGGACCTTAAGGGACATTACAAATTTAAATAATTAACATCTGTTTAAGGTGTTTTCATGAACTATTCATATATAACCAACAAATAAACACCGTAGGCCCTCCTGATGATGATACTAATTATTCCCTAATACTTAGGGAATGCTCACTTTGATCCAGATCATACATATTAACTTGTTAAAATCCTTACCATGGGACCCTTACGGAAGTACCTTATTATTTACTCTATTCTTTTAGAAGAAACTGAAACACAAAGAAATCATAACTTACATAGGTTAAGAATCAAACTTGGATATCTGGTATCAGAGCCCTATAGACCAGGGCTTGGAACATTTCCTTTTTGAAGGGCCAGATAGTAAATAGTCAAGATTTTCAGATTATAGAGTCAGTGCCAACTTCTTAGCACCATGGCACAACTACAACTACCAGTGTTAGTAGTCACAGACTAAGAAGAAAAGGATGAACAAGCCAATAAAACTTTATTTATAAAAACAGACGGCAGGGGCTGGAGGGATGGCTCAGGGATTAAGAGTACTAGTTTCTCTTGCAGAGGACCCAGGTTCAATTCCTAGCACCCACATGGCAGATCACAACCATCTGTAGCTCCAGTTCCAGAGTGTCTGGCGCTGTCTTCTGATCTCCCCCAGGCATTGCAGGACACAGGTGCACTTACATATATGCTGGCAATACACTCACACACACAAAATAAATATAATAAATACAGTATTTCAGGAAACAGACATCAGGATAGATTAACCATCACTGGTCTAGACTAGTTTATAAAGCCTACATTAGTTGATTTTCTTTTTTCTTATATAAGTAACTCTAGACATAGTAGGGGGAGAGAGAGAGAGAGGAAGAGAGAGAGGGGGAAGAGAGTCAGAAAGTGAATTTCCACGTGCAACTGGAGACTAGAAGTTGGCATCAAGTTTTATTCTGTTTCGTCTATAGCTCCCTCTCGTTTTTGTTTTTGTTCTTTTTGAGGCAGGGTCTTCCTTTAGTTCCAGCTGGACTGGCACTCCCTCTGTAGACCAGGCTAGCCTTGAACTCACAGAGATCTGCCTGCCTCTGCCTTCTGAGTGCTGACAGCTTCTCTCCCTGAATCTGGAGCTCGTGGACAGGTTAGACCAGCTAGGAGAGCCCTGGAAACCCCCGTCTCCACATCTTGTCATTGGGTTTTAGGTGCACACCCCCACACTGCTCTCTGTGGGTATGGAGGAGCTGAATTCCCATCCTGATGCATGTGCAGCAAGCATTTCATGCCCTGGGCCATCTCCCTGCCCTTTCTGGGGTGCCGGCAGAGACGCCCCTGTCTTTGCTCTATCTCTGCCTCAGAACTGACTGTCCGTCTTACCACTGTTGTCTCTATACTGTAATTACTAGAACGCTCACCTGTCTGCCTGAATGACAGCCTGTCATTCCGGAAGGTCATGAACAGTGTCTTGCTGCACTGCTCTGTGCTGCAATGCTCCCTATAGTGAGGCTTCAGTAGATAAAGGCCAAATGAGTGAATAAGTTAACTTACAGGATTCTTAACTTCCTGAGCTTTAAGACGGCCTTCCCGGAGTGCACGATTTGCATTGTTTTCTGGGACTTTCTTTTTGCTATTAATCCCCTTGTTCAATTTTCAAGACATTACAGTAGGCATCTATTTCCCCATGAAGCTAATTTTTATTTTCACACCTTATTCATGTTGAAGATAACCAAAGAGAACTAGGGACTATGACTATTCAACAGTAAAATCATTCTAAAGCAAGGCTTTGTTGGCAAACCAGCTATAATCAATTAATTTAATTAATCGTCTTAGTTATTTTGCTGTTGCTGTGATGAAATGCCTCGATGAAAGAAACTTAAGGAACAAAGTTTATTTTGGCTCACGGTTCAAGGATGGGAAAGACATGGAGGCAGAGCAGGAGGTGACAGTGCATCAACTCTCAGAGTGGTGGACCTGGCTACAGAGCCTCAAGGTCCACCCCCAGTGACTCACTTCCTACAATGAGCTTTACCCCCTAAACATTCTATAATCTTCCTAAACAGAACCATCAGCTGTGGGACCAAGTGTTCAAACATTTGCCTCTATGGAGAACAGTTCATGTTCAAACCACATATTAAGTAATTAAATTGTTGTGGTACTTGGGATGGATCCAGGGTCTTACGCATGCTGGGCAAGTGGTCTCCCACTGAGGTACAGCCTCAGCCCTCTTTTTTTACGTTTTGTTTTAAGACAGAGTCTCACTAAATTGCCCCCGCTGGTTTTGAGCTCACTCTGTAACTCGGGCAGGGTTTGGAGTTTCCATCCTCTCACGGCCTGGGCCACCCAGCACAGTTGAGACATTAATCTATAGACAAGCCTTTACTAAAACCTGAAATGATTCTAAGGGGGGGGAGTCTTTCTTGTAACTTTTCAACTTGGTGGAGGAATTAAGCACTCCAATTCTGTTAAGTAGAAACTTATGTATGTAATTCTGTGCTGAACTGCATTATACTCAAGTATCAATTTGTGTCACATCAACACAGGAAGTTTTTATAGATCGTGCAGCTTAAATGAGCCCATCTGTTTCTCATAGTCCTGCAGGTAAGCAAGTCCAAGATAAAGGTGACAGAATGTCCAAAGCTTGGGGAAGCCATTCATCCCGGTTGCCCAACCCTGCCTCTTCGTCGTATTGCTACATGGAGGAGAGCAGAGGAGTGTCTCCACTCCTGTGTCTCTTTTCAGGACATTCGCAGTGGGCTCTAGCCTTGAAACCCAGCTATTTTCCTCCTAGTCTCAGCATCCTGGGGATTAGGATTTCAAATGTGAGTCTTGTTATGATATAAAGCATGGTGTCTATAACACTTTGTTTAATAAATAAGCAAGTATTAGGCAGCTGCACCCTCTCATCGGTTTTCAGTGTCTGAGGTATAAGACTGAGCACCACAGGGGCCCACAGAACTTATGTTTTCATTCAGAGGGATAGAACCATGAACCGAATAGACAATCTAGGAACAAGACGATTGCTGACAGTGGTAAGTGAAAGGAATTAAAGAGTGACATTGTCTGAACCTGGAGCACAGGCCATGGAGGAACGCTGCTTCCTGGCTTGCTCTGTGGCCCAGGCTCACCTTGATTTCTCATACAATACAGGACCATCTGTCCAGGGATAGAACCACCCACAGTGGGTTGGGTCCCCCCACACCACTCAACAATCAAGAAAATGCCCCACAGACATGGCCACAGGGGGATCCAATGGAGGAAATTCCACAACTGAGGTTCCTCCTTCCAGGTGTGTCAAGCTGTCAGCTGAAGTTGTCCAGCACAGATGTGATCCAGCATAATTGATGCACAGGTTTGGAATTCTCTGGAGATAAATATTCAGAAACCTCTGATTTGAAACTTGAACAGGAAATAAAGTCTGAGGTCAAAGCATTCTAAGTCGAGAAAACAAACCAGCAACACATAAAGAAAAGCACGGAAGCCCTAGGATGAACAAGTTTGGGAAGTTCTAGAATATCTCTGGAGCATTGGGGTTGGGATGGTAAGATATAGAGACAGAAAGGAGTCATGACCTTGTCTTAGTAGATGCTGATACCACAAGGACTTGTCAAAGACCAGGAATAGAAGTCAAAAGACAAATTGGGAAAACATTTGCTATCATCATGGTAAGGAGTTGTGCTCAGTGCTAGTAGAAGAGAAGTCAGCAGATGAGGGATGTTTTGAGAGCAACATGCTCATGAACAGGATGTGAAAAGGAAGCCAAGACAAAACTCAGGGACGACTCTCAGCACACCCACACGGGAAGGTGGAGAGAGGGCATTGCCATTTCCCACAGTGTATGTGCATTAAGGTTTTCTAGGTGAATAGAGCTCATAGAAAGTCTATATCATAAAGGTACTTAATATATTTGCTCCACAATAGGGTCTGGGTAGTCTAACAATGGCTGTCAGTACCCTGGAGAGACTGAGAACCCAGTAGCTACTTGGTTCACAAAGCTGAATACCTCAGCTTTCCCAATCCAGTGCTGAAGGCCTGGAGGATTCCTGGGGAACCAGTGGTCTCAGTCCACAATGGAAGGTGAAGAATCTGGGTTCTGATGTGAGCTAAGGATGGTGGCGGCAGCAGAGGCAGATGTACCTGCCACCAGGAAGCAAAGGCAGGCAGGCAAATGGCTGCTCATAATAAGGTGTCCTTATACCTGGGCTGCTGTTGGAAGGTTCTGCCCACTCCTGAGGAGGACCACCCACTCCTGAGGAAGACCACCCACTCCTGAGAAGAACCACCCCTCAGTTAATCCTTCCTGGAAGCACTCTTACCAACCACCCAGAGGTCTGTTTCTTAGTGGATACCCAATCCAATGAAGTTGACAGTTAACACTGAGGACTGCACTGGGAGACTGAGACACATTTGGAGGGTGCAGAAAATTTAAAAGCACTTGCTAAGGCATATTAAGCTCCAGATGTGATCATGCAAATAGAGAAATCAAATGAAGAGAGTTCAGTAAAAAATAAATCATGTTGAGATAAAATTTGGAAGTTACTAACTCTGAGTGATGTTTGTTTATTACCATGACCTGAATGAAGTAAGATACTCAAAGAAATGGGGCTAAAGAGAAACAGAGAATATAGATAACTTTTCCTGGGACAGGCCAACAGACAAGGAAGAGAGCTGTCACCGTCCTCAGAAGCTAAGATTGCAGAGAATAGTGGGTCTTGTGTTTCTAACAAAATCAAATTTCCAGTTGCCATCCATCAAGCCATTTTTATTTATTATTTTATTTTATGTGTATGGGTGTATGCCTGCATGTACGAAGTGTCCCATGTCATGTAATGCCCATGGAGGTCAGAAGAAGGTGTCATTGGATCCCCGAGAACTGGAGTTAAGGACATTTGTTAGCCACCATGTGGGTGCTGGGAATCGAATCTGGGTACTCTGCAAGAGCATTCAGTGCTCTTAACCACTGAGCCATTTCTCCAGACCTTCATTAAGCCATTTTATAACTGATTCAGCCTTGCTAAACACACACACACACACACACACATATGTGTGTGTGTGTGTGTTTTGATGTAGATTATCCTGTGGTCCCGGGACATAGGAAAGAAGGTTTGTATAGCTGAGAGATCTGCATCCTCATTCATGGTACCCAGAGACACACATCCCTTTAGACGCTTGCCTCAGCTAATTCAGCCCTTTTCAAAGAACATAGTTAGAAACAGAGGACCACCCCATTTTACACATGGAGAGCACTCCCTTGATGTGCTAAGAGTCCCTAATGAGGACAGCAGCCATCTGGCAAACAACCCATTAGATTGAAACAAAAACGTCAACACAAGCAAAACATGTGAAGTTGTTGATCACTGACAGACAGCCTGTTGATGGGCATCTATTTAGCTTTCAAAGCAGTCTGGCAGATAAATTAAAAAAAATCCATCAGACCTGTAAAGCCTTAACAGGCCAAATTTCCCCGGGGGGCCCTTCTATATGGTACTTATCATTCTCGGAGCCCTGATGGCTCTGATCATGGTAAGCATCATTACCCTACATCCAGCAACAGTGAAGACAGCATCATCTAGGGTTTGCGTGTGTGCCCCGCTGGTGGTTTCTGGTCTGTGACTTGTTGGGTGTGCTAATTGCCATGGCTTCCTTAGAGCTCTTCCCCTGGCAATTATCTTCCTCCTGTCACCAAGTCTTTTTTCTGCAAGGTCACAGGGGAGACCAAGAACCCCCATGTCGGTCATTTGCGAGGCAAGCGAGGACTGACCCGAACACCATCCTTCCTTACACTTTTCCCTAATGAGTGGTCCCTATACCATTTCCATTCCCTGTAATACTGTGCCCACATTCCTAATCACACCTTAAATCATTGGGAGGAAAAAGAAATGCCAAACCTGAGTGGCCTTCAGCCTGGCAGATGCTAGATTGAGAAGCCATGTAGATGTGGCTTCTGAGGAAGCAATTGATTTGTTCCACACACCACCTACCTTTCTTGAAAATTAAGAAAATCTCAATGACAAAGCGGCAATTGGTCAGGACCTCAGGAAAGTGGAAATACTGAAAAAAATAATTCCAAGCTGTGAAACTCAGTCAGTGAGACTAATAGTCCATCCTGACACACAGAATTCAGAATCCACTATGTGGTTGACTCAATAGAGTCTCTCTTTCTCTCTCTCTCTCTCTCTCTCTCTCTCTCTCTCTCTCTCTCTCCTCTGTATATGCTTGCTTGCTGATTTTCTTCATCCTCTTTTAACTGGGTGGGGGTAAAGTCATATGTTGCTCCAATTCCATCACCCTCCAACATGCACTAAACACCCCCAGCCTCTTCCTACTCTAGTGTGCAAATCCAGTCTCTTGTTATTTCTCGCACCAGCAGTTTTCCCACCAAGCAGACACTTACTGTCCCAAAGTTCTCTCTAATGGTAGAAACATAGCAATTAACCACATCCCCCAAATGTTGGCTGGATGGCCAGTCCCTAATTTGTATCCTTTCTGCAGAAGTTTCAGTGTCTCGTGAAATTTACTACCACACTAAAGTCACCCTTTAAATTATGGATCACGATATTGGTATGCAGCTAAAAATGTTCACAGCATTGTAATTTTATGCACTGGCAATAAACATGAAAAATGCATTTTGAGGTTGTTTAACATTAAAAATAATGTTTGGGAAAATAAATTTTAGGAGAAATTTAGGGCTGAGGAAAAGGACCATATTCAGTCTCAGAGACGTGCAATCCAAACAGCATTTTGGATGGAGACCAAAGTCACAGTCAAGACAGGTCAGCAGCAGGGCCTTCAAACAGTGACATCCACCTCTTCCTGCCAAGTCCCAGCCATCAAGGCTTCCTCCTTTTTATCCTCTGCACAGCAGCAGATTTTATTTCTAAAGCTGGATAGGTGGTTGACAAAATTTCAGAAAAAAAATTGCCTTTGGGGGGAATAAAACGATATGGCACGGGACAGCTTTCTAAAGAGCACTGGCGCCTAGTCACCAGGGACAACAGCCTGAGACCTTAGCCTGGAGTAATAGTCATGACACTTGCTCTATTCACGGACACATGACTTGTGAAAGATACAGTGGCTAATAAGAGCAAGCATCCTGAAAGAGGTGGTGCGTCTGTTTAGCTCAGCCTGAATCTCACTTTAACAGCTCACTAGCTGGGTGACCTGCCCTTGGATGATACCTTCTAGTCCTCTATTTTGCCATCTGTAAAATAGAGAGCATCACAGAGCAATAAGGTGTGTTTGAGAATCAAGTCACCAAGCACATGTACAGGACTGGGAGGTGGCTTCAGCTGGAAAAGTACCACAAAAACCTGCATTTGAGTTCCCAGATATACAGAAAAGCCAGGAGCCACAGTGTGTGTCTACAAGCCCAGGGCTGGGGAGGCAGAGAGGTGCGTTCCTGGGGAGCACTGGCCAGCCAGTCTAGACAAATCACTGGGCTCCAGGTTAAGTGAGAGACCCTGTCTCAAAAAACAGGTGGGGAGAGACCCAGCAAGGTACCTGACACCGGCCACCAACCTCCACAGGCACACACACACACACACACACACACAGACATGAATATACACCTGACACCGGCCACCAGCCTCCACAGGCACACACACACATACACGAATATACAACTACACACATACATACATGAATATACAACTACACACATACATACATGAATATACAACTACACACATACATACATGAATATACAACTACACACACATATATGAATATACAACCACACACATACATACATGAATATACAACTACGCACAAACACACGTGTAAAGCACATAGCAAGGGACCAATAATACCGCTGATGATGCTGATGGTGGTGGTACACTAATCAGCTGCATTACACAAGGCTACAAAGCATCTGATCTGAGAAGCAGCAGGGGCCAAGCTAGAGACTGTGAACATCCTTTATGGATCGTCTCTCCTTTCTCTACCTGGTAACAAACATCTCGCTTGTTCTTCACAGCTTATCCTAGCACATGAGCATCTTATCTATGCAGTCTTTTCCTCTCTCACTGCTCAGCCAAGAGATATCAAATGACTCCTTCTTTGGGGATTCCCATAGTTTTCCCCCAGACTTCCATATTTATATTTAGAGAAATGTGTAACATTTCACAATATTCAGTTGGTGATGTGGCTCTTGCATATCTCATTCAAACTGTTCTGGGTGAGAAATGGGCTTTATTCATTTCCATGCTGCACAGTGCATAGAGGAACCACAGGGATTCATTGTCCCCGTGATCTTTAAACAGGGTTGGAAACAAACAAATATCAGGGGAACGTAGCGGACTGTCTGACCTTGGCCACATTTATTTTCTTAGGCCTCTATGAAAATCAGAAATATGTTTGGAGATTCTTCAGATTTAAGACAACCGTAGAATTCACATGTGATACCTTCCTGATTTGAAAAGGGATGCTTAGAGAACTGTTTCCTGCATGGGGACAGGGGAGACAGCTCTGCTGATAAAGTGCTTGCCTTGCAAGTGTGAAGAGCCAAGTTCCACCCAAAGAATTCTTGTTAAATAGAACCAGGGTTGGTGGCGAGTACTGGTCAACCCACTGCTATGGAGGGAGGGACAGGCTGATCTTGAGGTTCCCTGGCAACCCAACATACTTGATGAACTTCAAGCCAGTGAGAGAGCCTGTCTCAAAACCAAAAACAAAACACAGGCGATGACACCTGAGGAATGACAGCTGTGGTGCATTTCACATGTGCATACTTATGCCAGAATACATACATACATACATACATACATGCACACACACAGCACCTGTGTAAACAGCCTCACATAGCTGTTTGTTTCTCAGCTCTGCTTGGATTAGTTAGTTAATTCCCAGTCTTAGAAGTCTGAGATAGATCCCAAGGGCAGACCTCAAGGAACTCTGGGGAAGAATAGTACATAAAATTGATCTTGCTGGGAGCTGGAGACATGGTTCAGCAGTTAAGGGTGCTTACTGCTCTGTTGTTGTTGTTGTTGTTGTTGTTGTTGTTGTTGTTGTTGTTGTTTTGGTCTTTTTGAGACAAGGTCTCCCTGTAGCCCCAGCTGGCCTGCAACTCACTCTGTAGACCAGGCTGGACTTGAACTCACAGAGATCCACCAACCTCTGCCTCCCTAATGCTAGGATTAAAGGTGTGCGTCACCAAGCCAGGCTGTTTACTGTTCTTACAGAGGGCCTGAGTTCAGTTCCCAGCACCCATGTTGAGCATCCTGCAACTGCCAATAACTCCAGTTCCAGGGCAACTGATGTCTCTGACCTCCACTGTCACCTGCACTCACACACACAGATGCAGACCTGGATGCACATGGATACAGGGCCCAGTGCTGTGAGCAGTGCCATCCCCAAGCAAGTGAGCCTGGGCCGAATAAGGAAAGTAGATGAAGCCGGGTGGTGCACACCTTTAATCCCAGCACTTGGGAGGCAGAGGCAGGTGGAGCTCTGTGAGTTCAAGGCCAGCCTGATCTGCATAGTCAGTTCCAGGCCAGCGGGGGGGGGCTACAGGGAAACCCTGTCTCAAAAAGACCAAAAAAAAAAAAAAAAAGAAAAGAAAAGAAAAAAAGAAAGAAGGAAAGAAAGAAAGAAAGAAAGAAAAAAAAAGAAAAGAAAATAGAAAAGAAAGAAGAAAGAAAAGAAAAGTAGCTGAGCAAGCCAGTAAGTTGCAGGGTTTCCTTCAGTTCCTGCCTCCAGGTTCGTGCCTTGAGCTCCTGCCCTGGCCTCCCCAGATGATGGCCTCCAATCTGTGAGTCAAAGCAAATCTTCTCAAAGTTTTATCACAGAAACAAACAAACAAAAGTCTAGGACAGAGAGCAAAAGACTCCCATCTAACACAAAGCCCTAAACACGGCAGCCAGAGGAGCCAACACAATGGTTCTCAACCTCAGATCAGAGTGTAGTAGAAAGGAGCACGAAACTCGTGTAGAAGGTAACTACACAAGTTTTAGATGCCAACCTCAAAGATCATTTCATTAGATCGGGAGGGGACCCAGAGCTCTGCATGCTGATTAGCCCCCACCAGACCCTGTTTAAACCTGCAGATCATATCCTTTGAAAGACTAGGGCAAGCCAGGTATCTTTCATTATAAAAAATATTGAGCATGCACAACAAATGAGTTTATTTATAAGTTTTTTGTTACTCTACAATATCACACATTATTAAAATTCATGATATTGAAATATGCTTGTCTGTAAAGATGAGTAATTCTTTTTATTGTTTCTCTATTCCAGTGGAGCTTCTTGGATATTCCTGGAGGTAAATGTACCTCACATCAGAGACCAGTGTCCCAAACCAGTGCTTCTAAGATTTTAACGTGGGTTTGAATATCCTAGAGATCTTATTAGAATGTAGATTCTGATTGACTAGGTCTGAGGTAAAGTTTAATTCTGCTTTTCTAACAAGCTCCCAGGTGACAGGGACAAAGCTGCCATGGGGCCTGTTCTTAGGTAGTGAGGATGTACGCCATTGCTTCTTTACAGTGCTGACCTATTTCCCAATACAAATTATCGGTTTAAGTGCTCAGGGCTGGGTGTAGGTAGTGTGCAGAGGTTAAAGGTCGTCTTTCAGCCTCCCCTAAACCTTCATTCTATCAGACTTTCAGGAATTCTTTCAGGTTTCATGGACATGGAACAAATAAAAATCACCCTCAACCAGCCTCTTCCACCCCCAGCCCTTTATGTACATTTCCTCAAGGGGTCTCTTTTAGCTTCTTCCTTAAATTAACTAAGACAGTACTCCCTGAAGTCATAAACAGTGACATTTCCGGATGCCACAGTGGGCAGGATTATCCTCCCTGATTAAGCCTTTGACAGTTTGCATCTTCTTGGCTAGCACCATGCCAAGTTTTATTAATAAATTGGCCCTTACGAAGTTTCTTCTTACCTACAGAAGCCCAGGCTCAGCAATCCTACTCAGATTAGAGTGAACACATTGTGGAACCTTGTGCACAGAAGCACCAAGAGCAATAATTAGACACATTTGCAAACTGCACAGGGGCGAGGGTGATGTTCTCACTAGAAACGGTTAAGTGGAAAAAGGAAATGGAAATAATTGACTGTTAAAATCATCCAAGAAGGCTACATTCCTCCCTATAAGCAGATGCTGTGATTAGGTTATAGTGACAAGCCATTAAGATGAAATGGGGACTCCTCCGTGTGCTGCTTTAGTAGACCTGAGCCGTGTTATAAGCAATGATTTCATTACCCTATCTTTCCAATTTGAATGACGCCAGAACTCCAGAGTATACTGCCTTATGAATGATCTCACAGCACACCACAGACCCAAGCTTCAGACAGATGCGATCCAAGAGAGGGCAGGAGCATTTGGAATCAACAGCAGACTTCCTGTTGATGTCTTTTATGATGATAGATGGAAGCTGGATGACTGTGCATCAGTATCCCCCATGTCACCTACCAATCAACCTTACCAGGCAGCAGCATACTTTAAGTATATTAGAAATTAGACACTGGAGAGATGGCTCAGTCTGTAAGATACTCGATGGACAAACACAAAGACCTCAGCTCAATTCCCAAAACCTATCTTAAAAAGTGGCATGTAGGACTGGATAGATGGCTCACTGGTTAAGAGCACTGGCTGTTCTTGCAGAGAACCTGGGTTTGATTCCCAGCACCCAAATGATGGCTAACAACCATCCAGAATTCAAGTTCCAGGGGAATCTGCCACTCTCTTCTGACCTCTGTCGGCATTGCACAGCATGGGTGCACTTATGTACATTCAGGCAACATTCATATACATAATTTTTTTAAGTAGCATGTTCCTGTAATCCCAGTGCTGGGGAGGCAGAAATAGGCAGATCCTGGAGCTTGGCTTGCTGGCCAGTTAGCCAGTGCAAATCAGCAAGTTCCAGGTAAAAAAAAAAATCCTGTTTCAAAACACAAGGTGAAGACCGAGGAGGACATCTGAGCTTGACCTCTGACCTCCACATGCACCTGTACGCACTCATGAGCACACACACACACACACACACACACACACCAAAGAATATTGGAAATCAAATGATAATGTAGTGGCTGTGTTTTTTTTTTCTTTTTTTCATATATATTTTATTGAATTTTTGTACATTTCATACAATACATTTATTTATTTTTAAAAAATATATTTTGTACAAGATTATCAAATCTAGAGCTGTGTTCCCCACTCTATCCCCCAACCCTACCAGAGCTCATGTATTCTGCCAAACATACTTTTCATCTCTTTCTCAGTCTTTCTCGAATTTCTCCATGTGGAAGTTGACTGTTTTGAGAAGTTCACTGTTTCAGTCAGTTCTTTGATGCAGTCCTTTCTGTTGTTGTTGTTGTTGTTGTTGTTGTTTCCAATATGCATCACTCCCAACTGCTTGGACAAAAGCTCAAGGGGCCGTGCACAAGAAATACTTACAACTAGGTAATTGGCCCTAGCATCCACAGATGAGGGATACCATCCGTCGTTAGTTTTTCTGGGACTGTGTTACTTCACTCAGCATGATGTCTTCTAGCTCTGTGGCTGTGTTTTTAATACTTAGCTATTTATGTATTCCTTAAGCTTTTTTTTTTTTTGGCTTTTTGAGACAAGGTCTCCCTGTAGCCCCAGCTGGCCTGGAACTCTCTCTGTAGACTAGGCTGGCCTTGAACGCACAGATATCCGCCTGCCTCTGCCTCCCCAGTGCTGGGATCAAAGCTCCTTAAGTGTTTTATCCCGTGTTAATTACCTTCCTCCCATCCATTTATTTATTTATTTTAATTTTTAAAATTTTATTTATTTATGTATGTGTATGAATGTATTGTCTGCATGCAAGTCTGCGCACCCATTACGTGCAATGCCGCGGAGGTCAGAAGAGGGTGTCGGACTCCCCTGGAACTGGAGTTCTCCTGGAATTGGAGTTTCAGACGGCTCTCGGCTGCCATGTGGGCGCTGGGGATCGAACCCGGGTCCTCTGCAAGAGCGGTCGGCGCTCTCAACCGCTAGGCCATCTCTCCAGCCTCCCATCCATTTAAAAGGCCCCATTCTGCCAAGCAGAATGTCTGTGGAACCCCTCAGAGAAGCACACATGAACAATTACAGTTAGAAGAAACTGGTTTGGGTATCAATGACCTAACTCAGAAAAAGCTCAGTCACACTGCCACATCTTCTAGACTTCTTATACACTGACTTCCTTCATGTACCATGGAGAAAATAATCATTATTGTCCTCAAAGATGAAATTCAAATTCAATTTATTTTAAGGCATTAGCACGAGGGCATTGAATAAAATAGCCATTTTCTAGTTTACTTCCAAATGTGTCTGAGGCTTCTTTGTGTTATTTACACTGAAATGTTACCATCCTCTCTCTCCAACTAGATTGCCCTGAGAATCCAATACCAACCAAGGGGAAATCATTTTGGTTGTACAGCATTTCCTGTGTTCATTAGGAAACATAATTGATTTAAGTTAGTGCATGCAGGTAAAATGGGACATTGGAGAGGACACTGAGGTAGAGGAGGTTCAGAGACAACTGAAGAGCTAGTTGATAGCTAAGCAGTGTTTATTTAACATTTATGCCCACAGAAAAAATGAGGCAGCTAGCATTCCATGGATGTGGCCGCCAAAATGCACAGTGCAGAGCTTGTAGTTCCTGGCCCCAGCCCCTTAGCTCCACTGGTTCTTGATCCTTCTGTACTTATAAACACAGAAACTGGGCTATTTCCTTGCAAATGAGGAAAACAGTAAGTCAAGGAGCGACCACACACTGCAGGAGGCAAGCTCTACACTGAGCACAAATAAGGTCCAAGAGAACGTGGAGAAACATTGCATGTGACTTTGAAGAGGGGTTTTTGAAGCTAGGCTAATTCATAAAGATTGCCCCATCCTTCCCCCTCCCCTGCCAGGGCAAGGAGAAGGTCTGCCTTAAGCGGATACCAACCTAATGGTAGTCACAGGCTTCAGGCCTCCAGAGAAAATCCCGTGACACTGTGGGCTCTCCCTGTGCACCCCCCTCCCACATCCCTGAGTTCTTGCCCTCATTCTGGCCCATCCACGCACAGCCTGCAGGAACCCATTGGCATCACCATGTGAGCCTCTTGCCCTCTGGGGAATTGACTAGCAGACTATGCCCCCGCCTGTCTCTGAGGAAAGCCTAAAAGGGAGATGTAACTGGATATGCACCTTCCTCATGATTTTACCTAAAGTTTATCCTGACTTATTCAGCTCATATGAAGTCATCCGTTGCAAACCCTGAACTTCACAAAAGTGATGGTGTATGGAGGATTAAAAATGTAGAGAAATTTTGATTAAGAATCTTTGGTCTTTTTCATCATTGTTCTACTGGGTTCTAGGTTGAATTGCATCATGGAATGTTGGTTCTTCTGGTAGCAAAAGTAGGATTATTGTTAAGTAGTAGTGGATGTGGCAAAAGTCCTCCAGAAACAACCAGATCTCGGCTCCGGGTTTCAGAGAGCTTTCAGGCTGCTGCGGTGGAGAAGGCAGAGGGGGAGTGTTTTCATGACAGCAAGAGTGTGTATTGAAGCTTCTCACTTCTGGCAGAACAGAACACAAAACTAGACAGGAATCAGAAGTGGACCTTCAAGGACATACCCCTAGGGACAAATTCTTGCAGGCTAGATCCCACCTGCTGCAGGCTCCACAGCCTTCAAAGTGACATCAGGTTGGCAACTAAGCTTTGAAACATACAGCTGCCATACATGGAGAACATTCTAGATTCAAATGTTCCACCAAGATATCAAGAATCTGTTGTTTTCCAGATTGTATTTCTTTCTTTTTTAAAATTTTATTTATTTATTTATTTATTTATTTATTTTATGTGTATGAATGTACTGTCTGCATGTAGGTTTGTGCACCCGTGTCGTGCAACGCCGCGGAGGTCAGAAGAGGGTATCAGATTCCCCTGGAACTAGAGTTCTCCTAGAATTGGAGTTACAGCCACCATGTTGGTGCTGGGGATCGAACCTGGGTCCTCTGCAAGAGCAGTCAGTGCTCTTAATCGCTAGGCCATCTCTCCAGCCCCTAGATTGTATTTCTTTCAATAAATATTTATTGAGCTATAGTAGGGTTCAGAGACGAGAGAGGAGAGGGAGAGAGAGAGAGAGAGACAAAGAGAGAGACAGAGATAGAGAGAGAACTTATCCACTATACACAAAACTCTGAATTCCATCCCCGACAACAACAAAAACAGCATGCGCACACAAACACACACACACACACACACACACACACACACGTGCACACATTTGAGCACCTACCATTTTTTAAACTTTGGTTCCTATCAACTTTAAATGGCAAAGAAGACCAAGATGCTCTGAAGCTTGCCATCTACCAAGAAAGACCAAAAACAGTATCACATTTTAATTTTAGAAAAACAGGGTGCATGCCCGAGGCTCAGCCCTTCTGCCTCAAATCTTTAGAAATGGAAGAAAAGTGATTTATATAGAGAGAACACAAGAGGAATAGAAATACTCTCTTCTTCAGACTGAACCTTCTTCAAGGCTATTCCTTGTTCAGAAGTAGAAAAGTTAGAAACAGTAGAGACGATCAAATAGCAAGGTTCTTCTCTGGTGTCCCAAGGCAGTCGTCCCAGTTCCAGGGACTCTGACACTCTCTTCTGACCCCTGTGGGCATTGCACAACATGGGTGCATTTACATATATGCAAGCAATACACTCATACACATAATATAAAGATAATTAAAATAGTTTTAAAATGTTTTGTTGAGCTTGTGTACATTTCATACAACAGTTCTTAATCAAATTAGACCCTCCTTCCCCATCCATGTCCCCATTGGATCTCATGTATTTCACCATACATGTTAAGTTTATACCCTGTTCAAAGTCAGGACTTACCAGGACAACAGTATTTCATTTAAGAATTTTAAATAAAGGAATGGAAATTGGAGTGTCCCAGACTGACTCATGATACAGAGGAAGAGGAGAAATCAGAAGAGGATCCGAGGAGGAGGCAGAGGGTGGGGGGAAGGGAAGAGAAGATGGGAGAGGAAAAGAGTAGAGAGGAAAGAGTAAAAGGGGAGGAGAGGAGAGTGGAGGAGAGGGAAAAGGGGAGGGGAGAGGAGGAGAAAGGAAGAAGCAAGGAAAAGACACCCTTGACTTAGTTCCTTTAACCTAGTTCATTGATGAGACAATTTATTTTGGTCTTTTTGAGACAGGGTCTCCCTTTAGTCTCGGCTGGCCTGAAGCTCACTATGTAGACCAGGTTGTCCTTTAACTCAACAGAGATCTGCCTGCCTCTGCCTCCCCAGTGCTAGGATTAAAGGCATGTGCCACCATGCCTGGCTATAAGACAATTTTTAAAGACTCTTTTCTTTCCTGAGTCTGAAGAGCCTAGCATGGAAAGGGACAGTGTATTTTTGTGATCTTATGCTAAGAAGTTTAAATGAGAGCGATCACACCTCTGACATATTAATTTCACTGTTTTCTGCCACATTTCTTGTTGCAAAAATGCAGATTTGGGTCAAAAATGAAAAAAGAAGATTTCCTAAATGGTTTGTACTCAGCTGTGTTTGAGAAGTGCACGGCTTTGAATGGGCAGGAAGATGGCCTGTAGCACCCGCTCACCTGACCCATCCATGATACCAGCCCTACATCTGCTGCTCAGTTTTAAAGAATTTTCAGGACAAGCAGCTGGTCACAGCTGCGAGGGACTCCGCCACCACCACACTCAAGTGCCTGGCTCTCAGAGACAGGCTTTAGCCTAACTAGCTCCCTGATCATTGCTTAAAACTATGTGGCATCTCACATCTGTAATCCAGCAGTTAGGAGGAAGCTGTAAGAGGGAAGGAACACTGTGGGTTTGGGGTCAGCCTGGGCTACAGTAAGATCCTGTCTCAAAATAAAATAGTATAATAAAAATAATAAAATAAAAGGCATCAGCAGAATTCTTACTTAACTCTATGTGCACTATCTTGAAGCTTTATAGTAAATGGTTCGAAACAATTTCTCTCTCTTCCTCTTTTGTTTCATGCAGTGCCATGGGAATCTTGGGGTTTGAGGGGAACAGTCAGTTGGGGACAAAATTGATAAATAGCATATCACAGACACTTCTTGAAACTTCTTGGTCTCCCCTAGTTTTTCCAAATGAAGACTGAAATGCTAAGAATGGTAATTGTTAGCATTTACAGTTAAGCACTACACGTTTTCCTTCAAATATCTTATTTAATTCTCACAATAAACCTCTTGGGAACTATGATAAAATCACTGCTTTAAACCTAAGGGTTTGGCCAAGCCAGGCGTTGGTCTCAGGGTCCCTGATGTCCGAGTTATAACCCACTGTCCACTCCTCCTGCTTCTACTACCTCAGGTAACCTTCAGTGGATGGGAGAACGAGTCATTACGAAGACAGTATTTGCTCTGTAGCAACACGCATCGTCATAGACCATTGTCTCAAACAGAGAAGGCAGAAGAAAACGGGACTGAATAGAAAACCCTCTATTTAAGGTCAGAAAATCACATGTCCCCAACCTTACCGGCAGAAACCAGCACGGCCTCCATCCACGGAAGGGCCCTTGTTCTTCCTGTTGTTTTTCTAGGGATTTTTCTTTCCTAGCTGTCCTGATGCCTTCCTGAGGTGAAGGCTGGGCTGACCCATGAACAGAGTTGGGTTCAAGGCTGTATCTGGCATCTGTCCATCTTAGCAAAACAAACAGTAAAACACACAAAGGCCCGTGGCTCTAGGGAGCCTCCTGGGGCTTTCTGAAACTTTCTAAACCCTTTCTCCTTTCCCCCATCACTTCACACAGCCTCTTATCAGACACCCACTGCAAATAGGAGGTGCGAAACAGTACAGCAAAGGAGAGGGGAAAACGCTGACGAGACAGCATTCCTATGCCAAATTCTGACTCTGAAAAGTGGCTCTCATCACTTCTCGTCACCCATTTTAAACTGCCTCACACAGCAACTTTTCTTAAACCGGCATTCTCTGGAATACTGGGATGTAGAGCTTAGCACAAGGTCTTTGAGAACTCAGGCTCGTGGATCCAGCAGCTCTGAGGGACTGCTGTGTGGTCTGGATCTCTTTGGCAGACTCAGCCTGTTCTGGGCCCTGAAATCCGCACTTTTCAGACTTCCATAATCACTGCCCACTTTCATGGAATGCTGAGTGGATTCCCAGTGAGTTAGTGTTTACAGAGACTGCTGGGGAGATGCTCCAGAGGATGAAGTGGAAGCTGCTGAAGACCAGCCCTGCAGAATCAGTTTTCAAGTCTCTTCATGTTGCAGCTCCACGGCTTCCTCTTCCTCCTACGACCTTGTCTTTTGAGTTACTGGAAAGTTCTAAAGCACAGAATTCTCTTTTGCCTTGAATGGTCCCTATCGTCTCTGTCTCTTGCGATGACAAGTCCATATCTTGGCTAAACTGTTTGTCTTATGGGAGCCTTGGTTGGCCCATTTGTAGAGATATGACAGGCACATGATGTTTAGTACCCCTTTGGACTCTGTCTTTTCCTGATCTTGTGATTTTTTTCTCCACCAGACTTTGAGTTCTTCCTTTCTCTAACCCTCACTTACTTCATCTATGAAATGAGCAAATAGACGATACCTCATAGGACTCCATAAGAAGTAGATGGCGTGGGGATGGGGGAGGGGGTGGGTTGTGAACACAGCACAAGCAGAACGGCCACAATGAAGCTAATCATAAGCCTGATCAGCCACTTCTGAGAACACAACTCCAGGATCACCCACGACTGTGGGTGATCATTTAGAATGGTACATCCTGTATGCACACGGGCTTCAAAGCCTTTTACTGATAGCAAAACAATCCTCATGTGTTCTTATCAGGGCATTTCAAATGGAAGCTCAATTTAATATTTAAAGACCCTAAATAAATATGCATTTTCCCTGAAGGTAGAGAGCCAACCCTCAGCAGACACTTGGAAAGCAGAGGACAGCAGGACATCTGTTGTGCTTTCCAAGGACATTACAGAGGTGCCCAGAATCCCATTAGGCAATGGGGTTTTGGAAGTGACACTTGCATGTAGGGCTTTGGCCTTGTCCTGTGGTCTTCCTCCAGGATCTCAGTTAATGCTTTGGAGGTTGGTGAAGGGGTTCCTGTCATTCCCTGTGTCTGTGACAGCTTTCAGTCCATCCAGACCCAAGTTCCACTATCCAGTTGCGAACCGGTCTCTCTTCCATCTCAGCTGGACACCTCTGTGCAACTATTTCCAACATGGCCCAGAGTCCTGTCGGGCCTCGGCTCGTTCTGTTTTACACATTGCAGTCAATCTTCAAGCTCATGATCCAGGTTCTAAAACCTCCCATTCAACTCTTCACCTCGGCCCATGGGCTTCCTTTTCACCTCTCTGTCTCAGGCTCCAGGAATCAAGGTTCACTGATTCCTGTCACTTCCCCCACAAGCCGGTCTAGTCAGTCTGCAGCAAAGCCTGGGTCTCCATCTCCAAACTGCAATCTGATACTGAGCGCTTCCACTCCAATTTAAAGCAACCTCTTACTTGGATGTGTGTGTGTGTGTGTGTGTGTGTGCGTGCGTGTGTGTGTGTGTGTGTATGTGTATGTGTGTGTGTGTGTGATGTGTGAAGGTCATATTGGATATAATTTTCATCATCTTTATTATCCAACAATATTTTAGGAACATATGCTTAAGCCATCACATGACATTTTAAAGCGCAATATATATTGTAACCTAACTTTAACTTACCACAGTTAAAAAAAAAAAAAAGAGCAAACCCTGTGGATATCTGGGGCAAGGTTTGGTCCAGTGGATGTCGAGAGGCAAGAGCCAGCTTAGTAGGCCAGCCTGTTTCCTGGGGGTTGGGCCAGGCAGAAAGATGTAGAGAGCAAGTCTGGAGCAGTGGCAGGAGACCAGACAGTGTGGAGACTGCAGCCTCTCAAAAATGCTGGCCTGTTCCTCTGAAGGATAAGGGGAGCTCCTGTGGTGATTTCAGCATGCCTGGTCCATGTGGAGATGGGTGAAGGGTGCCCTCATGTACTGGGGAGGAGCCAGGGGTGTTACTGCTGTTAAGCATCCCCTGTGCTCAGGAAAACCCTTGCCCAATACAACTATGTGCACCCAAAGGTCAATCGTGCCAGGGCTGAAAAAGTCTAATGTAGAAGGAGCAGAAACCAGGACCACTTAAGAAATCTCTGAGGGCTGGGATGTGGCCCAGTTGGCAGAGTGCTTGTTTAGCTGTGAAAGCATGGGTTTTATCCCCCCTCACCATAGACTCCCAGCATTCCTGTAATCCCAGCACTCAAGAAGTAGAGGCAGAGGCAGAAGGATCATAATTTCAAGGTAATCCTTTACTACATAGCAAGTGCAAGAATACTGTGGCTTCTAGGATTCTCTCTCTCTCTCTCTCTCTCTCTCTCTCACACACACACACACACAGACCCACAGACACATGTGCAGACACACACATTCATACTCCAAAACCCACTTACTAATAACACATACAGATACAGAACCTTGAGCACAGACACACACCACCAAAATATATATATATATATATATATATATTATATATATATATCTCCAGACATGTGCACACACAGACACACAAACACACACAGACACACAGACACATAAGCAATACATGCAGATACATAAACAAATACCCACACCATGTACACACAGACACATACACACACTACACACTGCTGCTGCTAGTGAATAGAGAAAACAGTGCACAGAGCCAGCATGCACTGCTAACTTTTGGTTTCCGGAGCAGCAATAGAAGCAATTTCTTGTCTGAGTATCTTGCTCTGTTTTCTAAATTTTCTGTTATATGATATTTTTTACTATCAAAGAAAAGCAACAAATCTTGCTGTCAAGGGGAATGGTATCAGAATTGAAAAAAGGCTCAGAGTCACAGGCTGATGGGGAAAGTGTGGTAAATTGGAACATGGCTAACTCAGGTGCACCCTGGCCTTGAAAGTACTGATGACACAGAAGAGAAAGTGTTTAAATGGAGAGGGAGGGAGAGGAGAGAGAGGGAGAGAGAGAGAGCTGGAATTAAGTGACCTGGAATGTTTACGTTTATGGAGACCTTGGCAATCATAGAATATGACACCCTGTTCTTTAATAAGCTAGGAACTCCAGAGAAATCAACTAACCCAAAGTCACATGGTTAAATAGTGGCAGAGGTGGGATTGTTCAATTATTTTTTCATCAAACATTTATTAAGCTTCCAGAATCTGCTGGCTGCTGGGGTTACAGTAGTGAAAGACAAATATAATCCCCACTCCTGCCTGCAATGAGAAGCGACCCAGATCTTCATCCAAACACTATAGAAATGCGCCTCCTGGTAGAGAAGTCAGGTGCCACGCACGCCTTTCCGGGATCTGGAGTAATGCTGCCCAGGGACTGAACGATGCTCTAAGGTAAGACACTTGATGGAATTACACAAAGCATACAAAATACCCCATTAATAGTTCTCCTATTGATTGTTTGTCAGCCTGGTTGTACTTCAGATATGCAGTCACCTCTTGGTATCTGGAGGGAGTAGTTTTCCCCAAGACCTTTCAAGGACATCAGAGTCCAAGAGTATTCAAGTCAGCTGGTCATGGTGGCTTAAGCCTGCAACCCCAGCACTTGAGAGACTGAGGGAAGAAGAACACCACAAGTTTAAGACAACCTGGGCTAAATAGAGAGACTTAGTCTCAAAAGAAAGACCCCACAACAAAAGCAAAGGTGCTGAAGCCCTGTATATAAAATAAATGATATAGAGTTTGTAAAAAGTACACACGGCTGGAGAGATGGGTCAGTGGTTAAGNATCAGAATTACAGAAAATTGCAAAAATTCAAACAGAAAAAGAAAGAAATGTAGAGCAGACCAGAGAGATTGCTTATCAGGTAAAGATATTTGCTTCCAAGCCTGATGATCTGAGTTCAGTTCCTGGAACCCATGTCACAGAAGGCGAGAACTAACTCCAGCACATCATCCTCTGACCTCTATATATGCTCCATGACATGTGCACACACAGACACACAAACACACACAGACACACAGACACATAAGCATATACATGCAGATACATACACAAATACCCACACACATGTACACACAGACACATACACACATACACACTGCTGCTGCTAGTGAATAGAGAAAACAGTGCACAGAGCCAGCATGCACTGCTAACTTTTGGTTTCCGGAGCAGCAATAGAAGCAATTTCTTGTCTGAGTATCTTGCTCTGTTTTCTAAATTTTCTGTTATATGATATTTTTTACTATCAAAGAAAAGCAACAAATCTTGCTGTCAAGGGGAATGGTATCAGAATTGAAAAAAGGCTCAGAGTCACAGGCTGATGGGGAAAGTGTGGTAAATTGGAACATGGCTAACTCAGGTGCACCCTGGCCTTGAAAGTACTGATGACACAGAAGAGAAAGTGTTTAAATGCAGAGAGAGAGAGAGAGAGAGAGAGAGAGAGAGAGAGAGAGAGAGAGCTGGAATTAAGTGACCTGGAATGTTTACGTTTATGGAGACCTTGGCAATCATAGAATATGACACCCTGTTCTTTAATAAGCTAGGAACTCCAGAGAAATCAACTAACCCAAAGTCACATGGTTAAATAGTGGCAGAGGTGGGATTGTTCAATTATTTTTTCATCAAACATTTATTAAGCTTCCAGAATCTGCTGGCTGCTGGGGTTACAGTAGTGAAAGACAAATATAATCCCCACTCCTGCCTGCAATGAGAAGCGACCCAGATCTTCATCCAAACACTATAGAAATGCGCCTCCTGGTAGAGAAGTCAGGTGCCACGCACGCCTTTCCGGGATCTGGAGTAATGCTGCCCAGGGACTGAACGATGCTCTAAGTGTAAGACACTTGATGGAATTACACAAAGCATACAAAATACCCCATTAATAGTTCTCCTATTGATTGTTTGTCAGCCTGGTTGTACTTCAGATATGCAGTCACCTCTTGGTATCTGGAGGGAGTAGTTTTCCCCAAGACCTTTCAAGGACATCAGAGTCCAAGAGTATTCAAGTCAGCTGGTCATGGTGGCTTAAGCCTGCAACCCCAGCACTTGAGAGACTGAGGGAAGAAGAACACCACAAGTTTAAGACAAGCCTGGGCTAAATAGAGAGACTTAGTCTCAAAAGAAAGACCCCACAACAAAAGCAAAGGTGCTGAAGCCCTGTATATAAAATAAAATGATATAGAGTTTGTATAAAAGCTACACACGGGCTGGAGAGATGGGTCAGTGGTTAAGAGCACCTGCTGCTTTTCCAGAGGACTCGAGTTGGCATCCCAGCACCCACACAGAGCACCTCACACTGCCTGTAACTCCAGTTCCAGGGAGCCAGCATGCTCTTCTAGCCACAATGGGCTCTCACACACATGGCATACTCAAACAGGCTCATAAATAAATAAAATTTTAAAACTAAAAAAGAGGAATTCACCATGTTTTTAAACAGGGGGGCCTGGAGAGATGGCTCAACAATTGTCTGTAACCCCAGTTCCAAAGGATCTGACAACTCTTCTGACCTCCATGGCATTGCACAACATGGGTGCACTTACATGCATGAAGGCAATATACCCATACATGTAAAAAAGCTACAGACATCCTCCTGTGTATTCTCACATTATGTGTATGTCTGTGGGTATGTGCAGGTGAGTACAGGTGGAGCCCAGAAGAGTCATTAGATCACTGGAGTTGGAGTTACAGGCAGCTGCGAGCTGTCTGATTTGGGTGCTTGGAAAAAAAGTCTGCAATTGTCCAGAAAAGATTTAAATTTTCTTGCAGATATTTTCACTCTTCAGTCAGTTGAACCAGAAGATGCAGAACTCATGGATATGAAGGTTAACTTTATTCAATTAAATAAGATATACTATTACAATTAACCTTCTGTTTCCTTTGAAGTTTTTTAGAATTCTAGTTCTTAGTATATGTGTGAATGTGTGTGTGTGTGTGTGCGTGCACGCATGTGTGTGCACGGCCTTGTATGTATGTTGAGGTCAGAGGACCTTTGTGGAATTTGTTCTTTCCTCCCAATATGTGGCTTCTGGACACTGAACTTAGTAAAGCTTTATGGGCAGTGACCTTTACCCCCTGAGCCACCTCACAGGCCCTGGACATTTTACCAACTTGATATGTTAGCTACTCTGTTAATGGAGAAAGATATGTGCCAGAAACAACTTAAGGGAAGAGAGGTTGAGGAAATACTGTCCATCATGGCGGGACCCTGTGGTGGTTGTGTGTTTCATGGTTCTGGCCAAACAGCTGGGGCAGCATCCAGGGCCAGGCTAAAATCCACATGCCTCACCCCTCCAGCTCCATGTTTGCCAGCCAGGCCTCACCCATGAGTCTCTAAAGGTCATAGAGCTGGTTACTGGAGATGGTCAATTACTAATACAGTTTGCTTTCTATCTCCACTTGGCAGTGTTGCTTATGACTGATGATGCCTGTTCAACGAGGCCATCAAGAGTAGGCTGGAGAGATGGCCTAGTGGTTAAGAGCGCCAACTGCTCTTGTAGAGGATCCGGGTTCGATCCTCAGCACCCACATGGCGGTTGAAAACCTTCTTTAACTCCAGTTCCAGGGGAATCCGACGCCCTCTTCTGACCTCAGCGGCATCGCACAACACGGGTGCACAGACCTGCATGCAGACAGTACACTCATACACATACGAAAATAAATAAAAATTTTTTTAAAAAAAGAGTAGGAAGGTCCAGATGAAGAAGACACTTAGTCCAGAGAGTGAGAAAGTCTGTGGGAGGATGTGGTATGGAAGATTTCAGCTATGACAAAATACCCCACGAAAACCAACTTGGGGGCAAGGATTTATTTTGCTTACACTTCCTGGTCACAGTCCATCACTGAGGGAAGTCAAGGCAGGAGGCGGAAGCAGACACCATGGACGAACGCTGCTTGCTGGCGCGTTCAGAGGCTCAGGCTTCCCTGGCTTTCGTGAGCCATTGGTGGCTTAAGGAATGGTGGCTCCCACAGTGGATAGGCCTCCTCCATCAGCCAACAATCAAGACAGTCCCCCACAGACCCGACACATACCCATATGATCCGAGCAATCCTCGGCTGACACTGCCGTCTTAATTGACTTTAGACTGTATTAGGCTGATTGTGGGGGCTTCAGGTCGCACCGGGGGTCTTAACCAGTCCCGGGCCCTCAGGACCGGCTGGATCGAGGAGGGTCAGGTGAGTCCTCCGCCCCGCCACCCCCCCCCGTCGACCGCCCCCCGCCCGCCCCCATTCCCCAGCCTCCTGTCCCCGGAGACAATGAGACGCAGCGGGGAGCCAAGTCAAGCAAGGTCTCGTTTATTGTGGGCAGCACAGCAGTTATAAAGGCAAAATCCACAAAAGGGGTTTCCATGGTGCCAAACGGGCAGCCAGCCAATCATCTCAAAGGCCCAGGCAGCATGCAGGCTGTATGTAATGGTTACTCCATAGAACTTAATAGAAACAAGCACTGATCTCGAGCTGTCCAGAGTAGGGAAGTACCTCTGAGCCTATCAGAACTCCCCTCTTTCTTCCTCCCCTCTTCAGTTCGTGGTCATAGCGACTGTTGTGGTTACAGTGGTTTACATAACTCTTTTTTTTATTTTTTATTTTTGTATGTGTATGAATGTATTGTCTGCATGCAGGTCTGTGCACCCGTGTCGTGCAATGCCCGAGGAGGTCAGAAGAGGGTCTCGGATTCCCCTGGAACTGGAGTTCTCCTGGAATTGGAGTTACAGACGGTTCTTAGCCGCCATGTGGGTGCTGGGGATCGAACCCGGGTCCTCTGCAAGAGCGTCGGTGCTCTTAACCGCTAGGTTATCTCTCCAGCCTCTACATAACTCTTATGCTGAAGTTATTCGGTAGGCAGGGGACAGTCAACAAGTCTCGAGCCAGCCTTAGAGATTTCCAACAGGCCACGCTTTTGGAGAGCCTGTAAGGACCAACAGCTGATGGTCAATGTGAATAGGACAGTTGCTATTTGCAAAGTCAGAACTAGGTCATAATTTCCATTTTTACTAAACAGCAAATTGAAATCCTTAAAAAAATGGACTTGGCCAGGTATGGTGGTCCATGCCTTTTAATCCCAACATCCCACTCGGGAGGCAGAGACAGGCAGATCTCTGTGAGTTCAAGGCCAGCCTGGTCTACATAGCAAGTTCCAGGACAGCTGGGGCTAAAGGGAGACCTTATCTCAAAGCAACCAAAAAAAATAATAATAATAAGGAAAGAAAAACAATGGACTTGACTTTCTAATGGAAGACTGTGTAAGCCTCTCAGTTCCAGGCTGGGTATTTGAGGGATTGAACTCAGTAACACCAGCTTCGCCAATATCATCTCTTCTAATATCTTATTATGTGATAAGCTCATTTCAGGGAAGGGTAAATTTTGCCTAGATGAGAGAAAAATAATGACACTGAATTAGCGAGATCGATGGTGACAAGTAATCCGCGTGATATTCTTAAATTTGGATTGGGAAGGGCGATTCAGCATGGGTTATGGCGCCTCTGATTATGCAATTTATTCTCCACCATGAAAACGGATGTGCTCTCTCAAATATTTCTGTAAAAACCTTTTAGTGAGAAACAATAGAAATTTTAAGACAGATTAAGGTTTAGTGTCTCAGAAGATTATAGTGGGAGCAGACTGTCCTCGCAGGGCTCTGCTTAACTGTTGACAAGCTGGGGAGGGGAACTGTAAGGATATTTGACATGAAAAATGTGAATTCGCTCCCTGAGTGTTTACTAGCATTCACAAGTAGCAGGAAATGAGCCATGAAATGTATTGTCAAACATTCAGTGTTCAAAATATAATGCATTACTTGAAGTTGGGCTCTTTGCTTTCAAGAGACTCGCTCTCAATTTGTCCACCCCTAGGATGGATGGACTGGCCCTTTATCTAGCCCTTCCCAAGCCGTAATGGGCAGATGTAGCTGAAACTGGAAAATGGCTTTCCAAAAGGCATTTAGAGCTAGCTCCCTTCTCCCTGGCCTACCTGAATGATAGAGGTGTGGAAAACTCAAAGCTTGCCTCTGTGTAATTAGAGCTGATCACGTGATTTGATTTTACCCAATGAGTTTTGGGTATTGGTCTCCAGGGAGGATGTTTTCTCAAACAGAAAACTTCATCATCCACCTCCTGCCTCTTCTTCTGCCTGAAACTCTCTGAATGAGACTGACATTCAACAGCGATGTGAACACACTTGCATATTGGTTAGTGTATTAATTACTTTCTCATTGCTTTGATTAAAAAAAAAATACCTGAAGCCGGGCGTGGTGGTGCACGTCTTTAATCCTAGCACTTGGGAGGCAGAGGCATGTGGATCTTTGTGAGTTCAAGGCCTGCCTGGTCTACATACTGAGCTCCAGGCCAGCTGGGACTAAAGGGAGACCCTGACTCAAAAAGACAAAAAAAAAATACCTGGAATAAGCAACTACTTGATGGGCATAATGGCACAGCTCTCCTTTAATTCTAGCTCTCAGGAAGCAGAAGTAGGTGGGTCTCTGTGAGACTGATCTACATATTGAGTTCCAGGCCAGTGGGGGCTAGAGGGGCACCCTGTCTCAAAAAAATACTACAACAAAATAACAAAGGAAGGATATGGTTCTCATGGCTCATGGTTTGAGAGGATACAGGCCATCATGGTGGGGAAAGAAAACATGAGTTGGCTCACCCCGGGAGGACCAGGAAGCAGAGCCTAGGTAAGCATCCTTTTCCCTTAGATCCCAAGTTTTGTTCTTTGTTCCTTGTGCCTTGCCTAATCATCTGAACCTCTCTACAATTATGAAGACAAAGAACCTAGGCCAATAGCAACCCCTAGATCTTATCACTAAGGGTTCACTTATTTTTGATCTTGCCTCTCCCAGAAGTGTAGTCCTTCCCTTGGGGTCTTGTGGTTTGAATGTGAATCAACCTCCATAGGACATTTGACCAACTTGGTCCCCAGTTGCTGGTACTGTTTGGGAAGGTTGTAGAACTCTTAGGAGGTGAATCCTTGTTGGAGGAAGTAAGTCACTGGAGGTGGCCATGAAGCTCCATAGCCTTGCCCCACTTCCTGTTCATTCTCTGGTCCTGAGTGTTGGATGAGTGTGAGCAGCCAGCTGCCAGCTCCTGCCACCAGGCCTTCCCTGCCATGCCTCCCCTCCACAATGGATGGCCTCTCTCTGGAATCATAGTCCAAAATAAACTTGTTCTCCTTTAAGCTGCTTTTGGCAGAATAGTTTATGACAACAGTGAGAAGGTATTTATGACGTGGCTCAAGCTACACACAAGGGGAAAAAAGTTTAGAAAAATCTTATTTTAACAGGAGTTGGTAAAGCCACTGTGTTGCTGGATGATATGAGCCCCTATGGTATGGTTTTTCTCTCCTCATACCTGAAAAGTAAACATTGGTTTGGTACCTGAGCCAAAATAATTCTCCCCCAGCATCAGTCAGACACTTCTGAGGTGTTAGAGCTTTTGTGGTTGTAGCTTTGCCTTACGGACATTTTCTTTTGATATCCCCATCTTTTCTTTGCAGTCTTTGATTTTAAGATTCAGTCCTCTGTAGTCACCTCTATATATGACCTGTGACCCAAAAAGTATTTAGTAGAAGAGTAAAATAATAAAACAAGAGATAAAACTCTAAAGCACACAGAAAATTTTCCATTTCCCATTTGGCTTTTGAATCCATTTCTATTTATAGACACTAAAATATCCTAGTTTCTTTTCTCCTTTATATTTTTCACTCAGCCATACATGCATACACACATAAATTCTTCTGTCTGTTCATTCATCTATCCATTCCTGCATCCATGTATTTCTCCATCCATCCATCCATCTATCCATCCATCTCTACATTAATCCATCTATATGCTCATTCATCTCTCCATTTGTCTATATATTCATTCATCCATTTATCTTCCACTCATCCATTCATTTATCCATCCATCTATTCATCCTTCCTTCTGTTCATTCATTCATTCATTCATCTATCCAGTCATCTATATATCTATCTATTCACCCATTCATCTCTCCATCTATCCATTCATCCATCTAATCACAAATCCATTAATCTCTCAACCCAACTATCCAACCATTATCTATTCATCCATCCTTGCCTCAACATAATTAATATTTATGGTGCACCTACTATCCACTTGGTGCTGGTTTAAGTTCTTGGGATACAGTGTTACCTGGAGCAGAGTACTTGCCTTGGTTGGGATTACATTTTACAGCAGGCACAGATGACAGAAAAATCAATTGGCACCTATCATACTAGTTGTGACAATTTTTATAGAAAAGAAAGCAGTCTCAGGAAATAAACAAGGCTAGAGCTTCCCTTCCAGACATGATGGTCAGGCCTCCCTTAGAGGAGATAACATTTCTGTGGTATTTGAGTAAATGAGGACATGAGTGATACTGGTTAAAGGGGAGAGCGGCTGGAGCAAATGGGTCATGTGTATCTCATACCTGAGGTGTGGATTTGTCCAGCCACAAAATGAAGGCCATTGGGACCAGAGCATGACAGAGGAGTCAGGAGCAGAGGGAGGGGATTTCAGAGAGGCTTCTCCCCTGTCTGTCTTCTCAGTTCTAGCAGCAAATGTGCCAGTAGATAAGAAGTATCACGTTTGAAGTTCTTCCTGGTCCCGTGCTGCCCCTGTGGGTTGACCTCAAACTCTCACTCCCATTCACTCTATAGAATCTTTCTAGTCTTGACTGTTTGATTCGATCCTGTATAGCTGTACCCTAGTACCCAACAGTACTGTGCTAGAAAATAGCTACCGTTGCCACTCCCTTCCCAGGAGATCCAGGGAAGAATCAATTCACAGAGAAAACGTCACTAGTTCTTTGGAGATAGAAACAAATTAAGGGTGAATGACAGGCATCCATGGCAGTAGACACTATTAACTGCATCAGTATTTCTACAGAACTGGTAAACATGGGATGGGAGGCAACTCAGACAGTAAAGTACTTACAGCAGAAGGATGAGGAGCTGAGTGGGATCCCCAGAGCCCATCTGAAAAGCTGGGTGCACTGGAGAGCATCTGTAATCCTCATGTTCAGAGGTAGAGACAGGAAGGTCCCTGGAGCTCTTTGGGTGGCCAGATTAGCTGAATAATGAGCCCCAGTCTCAGTGAGAGACCCTAGTTCAAAAAGTAAGGTATTGCACAACAGGAAGGCATCTTACTTTAACCTCTAGCCTCTGCATAGATGCACACATGTGTATGCACACTTACATGCACAGATGGGTGTGCATGTGTGCACAGAAAGAGAGAGAGTCAGAGAGAGAGAGAGAGAGAGAGAGAGAGAGAGAGAGAGAGAGAGAAACAGAGTCAGAGGAACTGATAAGTGGATCCCAGGGCAATCCACTAAATGCTCTTTGAAAGAAACTGGCGACAGAAGGTCTATCTTTACACTGTCCCTTTCCCATGCCTGTGACATCCCTTTGGTAAACAGGACAGATACTCAGTTCACATACAAAGTCCAGAGTTGTTAAATGTCTCCAAATGATCTGTTTTTGTTCAGTTTTATGCAGAACCTCCCTTGAAAGCTTACTCATTTCTTCTCAATCTCATTAAAAGATCAATTATTCAAATGGAAAGATAATGTTTTGATAATTCTCTTTGGGGGAGGGGGCAGTTGAAAATTCTCTGAGTTGACCAAAATTCATGACTAGGTTGAATTTGATTGAGGGAAGAATGGGATTGCTGGAGGGGTTATTCTGCATGTGTGCACACGCACATGTGTGTGTATGTATGTGTGTGAGCGCACGCGTGCGTGCATGTGCATGTGTGCGTGTGTGTGTGTGTGTGTGTGTGTGTGTGTGTAAGGGGAATTCTGAAGATGGAATTCAGGTCCTCCTGTTTGGCAGACAGTCCTTTATGGAAGGAACATCTTCCAGTCCCTGAGATTTCTGGATTTTAATCACTGTAAGTTCTTCATTGAGCTATGAGCCCTTCTACTACTCATTCTCTTCTCAGAACTTGGATGCATTGCTGGTTTCTGCTTACTCTTCATTTAGCACCCTGCAAATGTCAATTCCAATAGCTTCATATGTGCACATCACATATATACCCATGCTACGGAGTATACTTGAATATATTATATGCATTCTGCACCTGCCATCTGCAAATATACATATTTGATTGTCTGTGTGTATAAAGTTACACACCAATTATTCACATTTCTGTATTGTACATTCTTGAGCTCACAAAAGATATTTTCTTCTGTATATGGAAATGAGAAAGGGTCAGTTTCTGGTCCCTGTTTTTAACCCCACATCATAAACATGTCACATATATAAATGATTTCTTCTTGACATTCTAAATGTCCATGGCCATCAGCCACTTCAGACATAATGATATTCCAGTCTTGGGAGCAGCTTCCTTGTCCACTGGACGATAAACCGAGCTCTTGCCCTGATATTTGGGCTGCTGTGGAGCAAGGCAGCCCTGGGGAGGTGGAACAAAGCCATAGTATATTGACACATCCCTGTTTCTCCTGTGAAGCCTGTGCACAGTCTTGTTCTGCTCCTGGAGAATCCCAAGTTTAGGAATGGTAAGTTAGCAAGACGGAGTCCAGCGATAACAGTTTGCACCAGTATGACGCTTTTCACTCATACAATTTTCATGAGCACATAAATTCTTTTGATCCTTCTTTTTTATTTTTTATGTCTATGAGTATACTGTCTGCATGTAGGTTGGTTGTACCCATGTCGTGCAATGCCACGGAGGTCATAAGAGGGCGTCGGATTCCCCTGGAACTGGATTTAAGGAAGGTTTTTAGCTGCCATGTGGGTGCTGGGAATCAAACCTGGGTCCTCCGCAAGAGCAGTCGGTGCTCTTAACTGCTGAGCCATTGCTCCAGCCCCTTTTGATCCTTCTAAGAAGCCTGTGATGTAGGTAAACAGTGATTATAACTGCATGCTCACAGAGACCTAAGAAGGAGTCAGAGAAGTCATTTTCTGAAAGTCACATAGCCTCACGAGGAGTAAAATCTGAGCTTTTTATTAATACTGAATTCCACAAATTTTTGAACATACCCTTCCCAATGCAGTTTGTTTATGTAGAAGACAAATTATTTCCCCAACCATTGGTCTCAAAGGAAATTGTTAGCCGGATAGCATGTCTAGAACCTCATCTTTTCATAGTGGAGTGAGGAATGTTGGCTTTTAAGGCTGTCCAGTCCCATCTGCTAAACTTAGGTCTCTAAGGCCAGGGGAGAAGAGATATAGTCTGCCCACTCTTAGAGAGATGGTAGTCTCAAAAGGAAGTTGCATATAGAAAAACAATTGGTGTTTAGTTACTTTCTAGTGCTGTGACAAGAACACTGATCGAAACCAACTTGGGGAGGAAAGGGTTTATCTCATCTTCAGCTTACAGTTCATCATGGAGGGGAGTCAAGGCAGGAACTCAGGGCAGGAACCAAAGAACAGACCATGGAGGAGTGCTGCTTACTACTTTGCTCTGCTGGCCCGTGCTCAGCTTGCTTCCTTATACAGTCTAGGACCACCCGCCCAGGGGTGGTACCATCCACAGTGGGCTGGGCCTCCAACATTAATCAGCACTCAAGAAAACACCTTATAGACACACCACAAGGCCAATCCAAAGAAGCCATGTCTTAATTAGCGTTCATTCTTGCCAGGTGTGTCAAGTGAACAACTAAAGCTATCCAGCACAATTGGCCTGAATGTGCAATCACCGCAGAGCTTTCTAGGACACACTGACTGCCTTCTTGAGCCATGTTCCTCCAGATATTCTCCATGCAGAAGGACACATATGACTCTCTTGCAAGAGGCTGTCTGGGCTACCCCATTACACACACCCCCCTTCCCACAAGGCCAGCTCTGAGCATCACCCAGCCTCTCAGTTTTCCTTGTTTCCATACTGCCCATCCTCTCTCTTTGCCACCTAGCAACAAGCACTCAAGTTGGGAAATAGACTCAGCTAAAGAAATGAGAGAAGAAGGAATGAGAAAGAACCAGAAGCCAGTGACAGACAAACTCTTTGAGGGCAGAAGTGGCAACCAATGCAATTTTAAACACTTTTTTAAAATCCATGTCAACTGGATATCAGGAATGAATTTTAAAACTCTCACCCTGCCCAGGGCGGCCAATAGCAAAGAGTCCCTCAGGGCCCAAGCAGTTTAGCCTACAGTGCTCTCTGAGCTAAGGAAAATCAAGTGTCGAAATCTATATTTTCACTTTCCCTAAAAATGGAAGGATACGTAAGCCAATTTCTATTTTTGGTTAACCCACCAAAGTCAGCCAAATGTGAGCTCTGGTAACTTAATGTAACTTTTCTTCCAACAACAACAAAAAAAATGTTTCCATTATTATTAAATGCACAGGACGGTAGGAATATTAGTAATGTTGATAATCCCTTGTTTGACAATTGTCTTTTCCAAAAGAGATTTGGGGAAGTCGGGTTCTAATATTTGGAGACAGAATTTGTCATAATGATTTTCAGCTGTGAAGTGAGCCAGGTCCCTCTTGAATGTAAGTTCAAGGTGTATAGTGATCCATATCAACTTCATTCCTTGGCAAGGGTGTGCTGAGTGACTGCCTCCTGTCTGTTGTCATTAAGGATGATTGGACATTGGTAACTTATGGTGGTACCGCTTTATCCCCAATGGTTCAAGTATATGTGGCTAAGGTTGGGTAAGAGGCATGGAAAAGCCCAGAGTTTAGAGCTCACTTTGTATGTGAAAGAGGAAATCATGATGCCAATTTAGGATGTGGGTGAGTGTTGTGCTTTGATGTATTTATCCATTGTCACAGTGATGAGAGGTGTGACCTAAAGGGACAATTTGGTCATTAGGGCTCAACCCTTATACCAGTTATAGAGGAGTCTGAGGCTGTGAGGCGAACGCTGGTCTCTTGATTTTCACTTCTCGCCTTTCGATAAGTTTCTGCTCATTAGAAATTACTGAGTTAGAACTTGGTGTAAGATGTAGTCCTGACATCCTAGCTCCTTGGGATGCAAAGGTAGGAGGGCCACGATCGGCCCAAGATACTTGGTGAAACACTGCCTCAAAAATGAAAGTGAGAAGGAGGACTGTGAATATAGAGAAAGGTATACGTAGAGTGATTGGTGAACATGTGCAAGGCCTTGGGTTCAATAACCAACACAGCAAGGGAAGAAGGAAGGGAGGGAGGGAGGCGAGAGTGAGGAAAGGAAAAAGGAAAGAAAGAAAGAAAGAAAGAAAGAAAGAAAGAAAGAAAGAAAGAAAGAAAGAAAGAAAGAGAGAGAGAAAGAGAGAGAGAGAAAGAAAGAAAGAAAGAAAGAAAGAAAGAAAGAAAGAAAGAAAGAAAGAAAGAAAGAAAGAAAGAAAGAAAGAAAGAAAGGAGGGCAGGAGAGAAGGAAGAAAGGAAGGAGAAGAAATAATGGAAGAAACAAAGAATGAAAAGAAGGAGGGAAAGAGGGAAGACGGGAGGGAGGGAGGACAAAGAGGGCAGTAGATAATAAAATACCCAGTCTGTGACATTTGCTTCCAGCAGGGCAGACACGATGACAGACAGCAGGGCAGACACACTGACAGACAGACAGCTGGCCCAAAACATACCCCACTGTCCATCCTGGCTTCTGGTCTGAAGTTGAACTATTTCTTGACCTTCTTATCTAAAATTCTACCTACTTCAATTTCACATGAGACTTTGCCATATTGTTTTCTAATACAATCAATCTGATGAATTAACTGGCAACCAAAGTCTGTGGAAAACGTAACAACTTTATTAGCTATCCTGCATGCCCTGCCCAAGCTCACATCAAATAATCAGAAGGCATTTGTGCCGTGGTGATCCACTGAGCAGGGAGACTCTCTGGGAACTTGTACTGCCCAAGGGTCAGACCAGCAAGTCCCTGCATCATCTCAACTACTGACTGTGAATGTGGATGTTCCCCGCAGCTGTGGGGCAGGGCTTCTTTCCCTTCCTTCTGTGTACCCCCTTCCCTCCCTCCCTCCCTCCCTCCCTCCCTCCTTGTTTTGGTCTCTAGATTCACAAGTGATATGACTCTTTTCTCAGAGGAAAAAAAAGAGCAACAGAAAAGCAACCAATGAATTCCTGGAGCCTCTGTGGTGACTGACCCTACCTCCAGGTGCATAGATACTTTTCAGAGTTACAGCAAGTAGCCAAAAAGGCACAGCCCTTCAGGCCCCAAATTCCACCTCTTAACTACCTTTCCCAAAGAGAAATCAACCACCTGGACATTCAGCAATTAGCAAGCACTCCATTCATCATGCGTTTTCAACACTGCATGATGTGGTTCAGTGTCACCCCTTCGTTATTTGGAGTTGCCCATGTTTTTATCCTTCTGGTTGAAACTTTCTTCATTAGCCATGTCTCCATCTTGTGTTTACTGTCCCCTGGTGTGGTAAGGAGAGGGACGGAGATGGAGCCCCAGAAAAGCAGTGCCGCCCTTGTTACAGCCATGAGGTCCTCACTTAGATCCTTTATAGCTACTACATAAGTGCATGGCATTTCAGAGAGAACCCCCTGCTGCGGGCCACCCCTCACACCCAAATGCTAGGAGATCAGAGTCTCTGGCTAGCCTTTCTGTATAACTTAATGAAAATTTGAGGTTTAAAGACATCTAGTTAAAAGGGAGATTTAGAAACTAGAGATCACGAAGTCTAAATCAGGGTGAGAGACAGAGGCCACTGGGGACAAGCAAGCTGAAGCAGGTGGAATGAAGTGTCCTTTGTCCGGTCGGAGATTCCAAGTGGCAGGTTCTTGGTTGTGAATGATGACTGCCACTATGCTAGACGGTGGAGGGTCTTGGCCTTTATGTTAACTGGCCAAGTCTATGGCACTTTAAACAAATTCCTAATATTCAAAGAAGCTCAGTGGCATTCTTCAGAAGAGTAAAAAGCTCAAAGCTATGTTCAAATAGACAGTAACGATCACCATTGGGTCGTCAGTCTGCTGATCACAGCAGTGTTTGGTCCCCGGCCTTCTTGGCGCTGGGCCACTCATGAATGGGACTGGTTGGTGCCTGAGAAACTCAGGACAGGAAGTTCTCATATTTCAACAATTCTTGCTCTTTCTTTGTCAAGCCTAATCCTGTCCTCACCCTCTTTTAAAAATATTTTATTTATTATCTTTATTTTATACGTATGAGTGTATTGACTGCTTGTGTGTAAGTGTACCCATATTATGCAATTCCCTTGGAGGTCAGAAGGGGCGTAGGATCCCTGGGAATTGGAGTTATGGAGTTGTTAGCTGGGTGCTGGGAATTGAACCCAGGTCCTCCACAAGAGCAGCCAATGGTCTTAACAACTGAGCCATCTCTCTAGCCCCTGTCCTAAGCTTCTTACATATCACATTAGTTTTAAACAAAAAAGTGCGATTTTTCTCTTTAACATAACAAGAAATCCGGAAACAGGTGTTTGCTGACCCTGGTCCACTAATGTCTGGAATTTCTCGGAGTCTTTGATTTTTATTTTTTAATTTTATTTTATATTATTATTTTATTTTATGATTTTATTGAGACAGGGTCTCATTTTTTTGGGACAGGGTCTCATGTAAAGTAAGCTGGCTTTGAACTCACTATGTAACTGAGGATGGCCTTGAACTTCTAATCTTCTCCCTCCTGAGTAGATTGCAGGCTTGCACCACCATCACTGTTCATGCAATGCTGGGGATTGAACCTAGGACTTAGTGCAGGTAGAACAAATACCTACTAACTGAGCTCCATCTGTGTCCAACCCCTGGGTCAGGGTCTTGGAGATGGACCTTCCAATTCTGCTCTTGATTTTAATATGGGACTGCATCTCCTGGATGCCCACTTTCATTCAAAGCAGAGAGAAAGGAAAGGGAGTCACTTTTTCTTCCTAGCAGAGTAAGAGCCCCTCTGCTCAGCTTCATATTAGATGGGCAGACTTCCCACGAGTAGATGTGTGCCTTGTTAGGGCCAAGGAAAATTCTCCACATCAATCAACATTTAGCTACTTCCTTAAGCCCTGGAACTGCTTATAGCGCCATGATATTATTTTACTGTCTTGAAAGTGGAGTGATGTGACTTAGTCTGAAACCAAAGTAAACAGAACAGAGATAGAGAAAGCAGGCAAGCCTGGAGCCGCAGGCTAGATTAGAACGTCCTTGCAGAGGCTGGCCCCTGGCCCCTGTTATATTGTCAGATCTTACCTTTCTTGTACTTCAATGGCATCTTGTCACACTGGACTGATTCCAGCCTACACTTACTCGTAAAGTACAGTTTTTTATCTGACATTACCATGACCTGAAACGAGCTTCCTGAACTGTACACTGATTGACACTCTAGCATTGGTGCTCAGCTCAAATAACACTTCCTCTTGGAAGCCCTGTGGGACTACGCCATCTGCATTACCCACCCTTAGCTCCCTTTCCATCACACAAGAACTTTCCCCAATCTGAAACTGGCTTGCGAATTTTCTTTCTTTCTTTTTGTGTTTCCTACTGGAACCAGAGACCGAGGGCCTGTGGGACCTCATCTGTCCTTATGCACTTAGCTGAGTACCTAAGTGTTTAATACATCCTAGAGAAAGGGAAGAGGCAGATGGTATTAAAGCGATGCCTTGGGGGGCTGGAGGGATGGTTCAGTCAGACATGTGCTCACCCCACAAGCAGGAGGATCTGTGTTCAGAACCCCAGCACTGACATCAAAACCACAGGGAATCAGGGTGTTGCAGCGATCATCTGTAATCTTAACAACTGGGGTGGGGGTGGAATGGATGCCTGAAGAGCAGTGGATTCTCTTCCCGAAGACCAGGGTTTGAATCCTAGCACCCACATGGGAGCTTACAGTTAACCATTTGTAACTCCAGTTCTACGAGATCTGACACTCTCTTCTGGCCTCTGCAGGCATTGTACCACATGGGTGCTCTTACATACATGTAGCCAATACATTCATACACATAAAATAAAAATAAAGTTAAGGGACTGGAGAGATGGCCTAGCGGTTAAGAGCACAGACGCTCTTGCAGAGAATCCGGGTTTGATCCCCAACACCCACATGGTGGCTAAGAACCGTCTGTAACTCCAATTCCAGGAGAACTCCAGTTCCAGGGGAAACCGAGACCCTCTTCTGACCTCCGCGGCATTGCATGACACGGGTGCACAGACCTGCATGCAGACAGTACATTCATACACATACAAAGATAAATTTTAAAAAATTTAAAAATAAAGTTAAAAAAATAAGGTGAAGTGTGCTTGTGGGAGACACTGGATGTTGATTTTTGGCTTCTAAACACACCATGTATACAGTTTTACACACACTTGAGCACACACCTGCATGCACACATACACACACATTTTCACACACACACACATATACACACACAAACACACAAAGACATAACTTCATTCTAGAAAGGGGAATAACTTAGCCTAGAGCAGAACTTACTCACAAAAACAAATCAGATACACAGGCCACAACCATGGGACATGGGTCACAGGTTAACCCACTGCTGTGTGGGGACACGCACAATGGAACCTCTTCTGCAGATATGGGTGGAGCAAGCCCATTATTTCGGGTCCTTCTGTAGACATCTGAGCTGTCTGGCAGCTGTTTTTATGCACTCATGACTGTGGACAGAATGACAAAGCTGTTTATATATCAAGAGAAAAGAATCATCCAGTGTTCTACTAAGTATTGTCTTCTGAGAGAATCCTGCTTTCTTGCAACCTGCCAAACAAGAGCTAGTGCCAGACATGTAGAAATAAAAGGGTCAAAAGACATCATGGGAAAAGAGCCGAGGATCAAGCCGCAGTTCCTGATTACAGTAGTATACACATGAGCCTTTGGCTACTGTGGACTCTTTGAAGATGATGATGCAAGGACCAAACAAAGCTGTTGTGATTCAGCACAAGCCAAAGAAAATGTCATCCTCAGAATAGATGGTCTCACAGAATAATAGGTTACTACTCATGGAACTTAAAAATTGTACAGAAGTTGAGGGCTAGAGAGCTGTCTCAGCTGGTAAGAGCATTGGCTGCTCTGCCAGAGGACCTGGGTTTGAGTCCCAGCACCCACACGGTGGGTAACAGCCATCCATAACTCCAGTTCCAGGGGAATCCAACAACCCTCTTCTGACCTCCATGGGCATTGCACAGCACAAGTGCACTTACATAGACATAAAATAAAAATAACAAAAATAAAATATACTAAATATAGTTATCCGGAAGTCAAGGGTGGTCCCAACAGTTTATCACCTCAGCAGTTGTTCATTTATGAATCCCTTTGTCTGAAGACTATGTCTTCTATGCCCCCAACAACCTGCCAGAGGCAAGGCAATGCACCCCCTGTGTTGGAGCAAATCCAGAGATCACCAGCTCTCTTGGCAGACACTGTCTCTACAGGGAGGAGAAGGTTAACATTTGGGCCTTCCTGTTTTAAAATGGTCTGCCATGGTGAGTGGTCTGTGTCTACAATGTCCACCATGGTGAGTGGTCTGTGTCTACATTGTCCGCCATGGTGGGTGGTCTGTGTCTACATTGTCTGCCATGGTGAGTGGTCTGTGTCTACATGGGACAAGGCACGCAGCAAAGCAAGACAAAGGCGTGCACCATCACTTCTTTGCCTCCCTCAATCAGTTCTTCCCCTAGAGTTCTTTACAACCATAGAATGCTCTAAACAAATGCTAGAGCCACTTGAATTAAAAAAATGGAGATCAGGGCTGGAGAGCTGGTTCAGTGGTTAAGAGCACCGACTGTTCTTGCAGAAGACCTGGGTTCGAATCCCAGAACCTACATGGTGGCTAAGAACTTTTCATAACTCCAGTTCCAGGGGATCCAACACCCTCTTCTGTCCTCCACAGACACTGCATGACACAGGTGCACTTAAAATGCATGCAGGTATAACATTAATACACATAAAATAAAAACAAATTTAAAAATGGAGATGAAATATGAGTCTAGTTTTCATTAAAGGGCAAAGCTTAAAAGAAACAACAATAAATACCAAAACAAGCCTGAAGCTGTTGACTTCCAGGGAAGAGAATTCCAAAAGGCAAGAGTGTTTCTTTTTTTTTATTTTTTTTTAAATTTTTTTTTATTAATTTTATTTATTTCTGTATGTGTATGAATGTACTGTCTGCATGCAAGTCTGTGCGCCCATGTCACACAATGCCGCGGAGGTCAGAAGCGGGCATCGGATTCCCCTGGAACTGGAGTTCTCCTGGAATTGGAGTTTCAGACGGTTCTCGGCCGCCATGTGGGTGCTGGGGATCAAACCCGGGTCCTCTGCAAGAGCGGTCGGCGCTCTTAACCGCTAGGCCATCTCTCCAGCCCAGCAAGAGTGTTTCTTAAAAAGAGCCAATATAAGCCGGATGCAGAGGTGTGGGCCGGGAGTCTCAGCTCTCAGGAGGCTGAGGCAGGAGAATCTCCAGTTCCCTGCCAGCCTGGACTACATAGTAAGACCCTGTCTCAAAACACTAAAGCCCAAACCCAAACCAAACAAAAGACCCAGTAGAAGAAGTTAAGAAAGATGGGGTTTCTCTTTGCCCCACAAAAAGTAACATTTACTGAAAGGAGAAGAGACATGAAGAAATAACAGAAGAATGTCACTCAAATATGGTGTGGGAAGATTCTTATTGGAACCTGCCTTGGCTATGTAGCTAGCATTACATGGTGGGGCCAGAGGAAGGTCAGCACAGATTTCTTCACAAATCATGACTCACTCAAGGTCACAAGGATCTGGACTTCAAAAACTTCAAAAGCATCTAGAGTGCTGAAATGTAAAATTTTCACCCCTTTTTCAAATAGTTGCACATTTGATTTTATAGCCTAGGAAGGAAAAAGGATAAAACGTTTTTTTCACTAACTGTAGATTCTTCTGGTAATTTGGTGATTTAAGGGAAAGTCTTTGCTCGCATAAAAAAAAGAACACAATTCAATCTCATAAAGGTAGGGGAGAAGGGGTTCAGGCACAGGGAACGGAGACCACTTTATTTTCTAAGCCACCTGTCTTCAATTCCCATTTTTCTTCCCAACAAAAACCAGTCAAGTTGCATTTTGATATCTGCCACTCGATGTTCATCAGGTGACAAGCCCGTTCCAGAAAAATATGTTGGGATATACAACCTGAAGAATGTTCCGGAACCCCAGTGATCTTCCACACCTATTGGAGTCGGGCTCAACGCCTCACCTGCTGCCGCCCATTTCTGTCCACACCAATCTGCTTGCATTACTTCATGTGGCAAAGTCAATATGAGAATTAATAATAGCTTCCCAATCTACAAATAAAAGAATGCCACTTTAAATTTTTGGCAGTGAGCTGGCATTTTGTCATTTAATCATTTCAGATCATTACACTGCAATGTGGAATGTAATGACATGACACTCGTAAATGACAAACACTTGGTCTCTCCTGCACAGGAAGAAATAATGTAATAGGAAGCAAATTATATCCTTAAAGGTTGTGGGAGTTTCACTGCCACCATTTAGGTTGGAGATACAAAGCAGATGCAAGGTGAAGAAAAGGAGACTGTCCCCTACAGATGTCCTGAGCGGGACAGAGACATTAGGACTGTCTCCATCACAAAGGGGAGAGAACATTCCTAAGACTTTAAACATCCTTTTCTTTCCAGGAACCCAAAAGGCGGCTAGCTGTACATGGGTTTCCGTTCTGTGTTGAAAATTAAACATCATGAGAGAGGCGCGAAGAGGGAGATGGTGGCTGATAATTGCCATTTATTTTTATTTTTTAAAACATTTTTTTTATTGATGCTTTGTGCCTTTCATACATCATTTTCCAATTCAGTTCAGGCATATTTCCCTTTCCCTTCCCCCCACCCCCACCCCAACCGAGATCATGCATTCTTCCATAACTGTCCTGCATATTTCTCTGTTTTTTGTTTTCCATTTTTTAGCTATAAGTGATAATCCATGAGTACAAGCATCCTTCATGTAAAACCAATTTGCAGGCTGTTGTGCCCAAACCCCCACAGCCCCACCTTCCAGCGTGGGGTGAGGGGTTGTATGTTCAATCAGGTTGATCAAATGAGTGTCCAGACTACATTGCTGTAGTTTCATCATTCACCCCAATCGCAGCCCTTATATTCTACCACGCCCCCTCTTCCACAGATTATTCCCTGGGCTCCTCCCTCTCAGGCTGTTGTCCTAGTCTCTTCTCCCTTAAGGGTGCCCCGAATTCCTCATGCTTATTACAAAACTCAGATGACTAATGCAAATCCATTTCTCTCATAGTGAACCACTGGGCAACGGTCAGCACCTGGGACACCCCTGAGACTCCATCGGGACACCATCAGAACATCACCACAACACACCCATTCATCCAATTGCATAAGCTACAGTATTAGTCAGGGTTCTCTAAAGAAACAGAAGCAACGGGATGAATATATATAGCTATATACAATTTATTGATTTGCTCACGTGACAGAGTTCAAGGATTCCAACAGTAGCTGCACCACACTGGAAAGGCCGAGACGAGAATCCAGGGAACTGCTCAGTCCGCAAGGCTGGATGTCTCAGTAGTCCCAATCCAGTGCTGAGGGCCCAAATGGGTTCCAGGAGATCTGCCGGTCTCAGTACATGCTGGGATCTGAAAGGTTGATCACAGCAGCAAGACAAACTCACCAGATGAGAGAGGCAAGCCGCAGGAGAACAGAGACCAGCTCCTTCTGCCATGGCCTTAAATACTGCCTGCCAGCAGAAGGTAACGCCCACATTTGGGGTGGGCCATCCGGGTTGAGGTGGTCCAATCAGAAGACCCTTTTTCTCTTATTTGTTCCTTAGTCCAGTCAAGTTGACACCCAGGATTAACCATCACAGCTACAAAGCTAATAGGGTGGACTGACTAATTTCTTCTCCCAGGTGTCTATGCTGCCAGTCCTTGGGATGAGCTGATTCAACAAGGACCTCGGCCAGTCCAAAGGAGCTGGAATGGCTACTCGGCCACCCCACTCTGCTGACTGACCTGTGATGGTTAATCTTGATGTTCAACTTGATAGGATTTAAAATCACCATAGAAACCACTATCTAGGCCTATCTGTGAGAGGTTATCTTGATTAGGATAATTGAAGCAGGAAGACCCACCCTAAATCTGAGTGGTACTGTCCGATCAGCTGGGGTGTTGGACTGAATGAAAAGCAGGGTTAGTGTGGTTATTTCATCTCTCTGCTTCCTGAATGCAGAGGTGGTGTTACCAGCTGCCTCCTGCTCCTGTAGTCATGCCTTCCCTGCCATGTTGGACTCTATCCCATGGAACTGTGAGCTAAAATAAATTCTTCCTTCCTCCCTTCCCCCCTTTTCCTCATCCCTCCTTTCTTAAATTGTCAGGCACCCTTATAATCGCAACAAGAAAAAAGGAATACACCTTCCAAATAGCATTCAGTCTTTTATTTTTTTCCTTCATCAGACCCTCCTCACCTCAGTAGCCCATCTGCTTCCTCTGAATCCACTCATAACTGCTATCCACTCTGCACACTGTAGCTACCGACCCCTGCAAGGTTCAGACTCCATCTGTCCTCAGTTGCTTGAAGACCACTGTATGAGTTACTTATCTTGTCCCTGTGACTGATGAAGAGAGGAATGATTTGGTTTGGTTCATGGTTTGGAAGGGTACAGTTCATCATGATATTGAAGACGTGGAAATGGTGGTGGAACTGTGAGGTTGCCTGGGACTCTTTACACCTCTACGGAGATTGAGCTAGAAGCAGAGCGGGCATGGCTGTTTAATTCCCCAATCTCCACCTCCCAGTGAGCTGCTTCCTCCAGCTAGGCCTCCCTTCATAAAGGTCCAGCAAACTCCTCCAAAGGGCACCACCCTCTGGGGACCAAGTGTTCAAACCCATGAGCCTGTGCAGGATGTTTCACATCAAACTATAATAACCACCAGTACTGGCCACAGACAGGCACAGCACACACAGCTGCACAGAGCCTGGGTCTCCCTGGCTCCACACTCCTTCTTTCTCTGCTTGTATGAGATGATTCCTCATCTTCCTTCCTCTCTCCAGGAGTTTTGTCTCCTGTTAGTCTGATTGCCTGAAACACCTATCTCCTCTCACTTGACCTGATTGATCTTTAACCATCCTTCAGGTCACAGCTCAAGTGTCATTCCCAGGAGACATGATGCAGACATGTCATTGTGTCTTCTTTGATACATTTTCCGAAATTTGAAGCCTGTAATCTCAGCTTCTTGCCACACTTCTTTGTGTGATGGCCTTGGTTAGTGTCACCTTCCCACTTGCCTCTACACTCCCAGGGACCATGCTTAAATCTGATCATTTTTTCTATTTTCTGATTCATTGGAGAATCCAGCACATAGCTGTCAATTATTCAGTTCATCAACAAATATGAAAGATTTGTGAAAGCAAGAGATCAGCAGTCTGTGTAAAGCTTTGCCTAGATCTTCTGAGCACTACCATTGTTGTGGAGCATTTTAACCTTGCGTTACTGCTAGGGAATGAGGTTTGCAGAGCAATTTTACATTAAAAACTGAGTTTCTCCACCATGCAGGGACATTAAGGCAGGATACTTCTTCCACTGACCTATTAAAGACCTTAAGAATGTGCAGGTTCTATAGCTCATTACATGCAATGAGGAGAGAAAAGCAATCCATGTTTCAGAGCCCTGAAAGCATAAGGCATTTATTTACTTATTTATTTATTTATTTATTTATTTATTTATTTATTACTTAACACAGAAGTGTCACTGTGTGGCACCAACTTGCCTGGAACTCGCTATGTAGATCAGGCTGGCCTCCAACTTACAGAGATCCACCTGCTTCTGCCTCCTGAGTATTGGGACTAAACCTGTGCACTGCAAGTTGTTTAATGGAAATTCTTTATTGTCTTTTCTTTGTGCGTCATAGTGACTGTTTAGCACAACCTGGAGAGATTTCATCCTCTGGAAAATATTTGGCAATGGCTGAAGACATCTTTTGGTTGCTCTGGTTATATGGGAGCTGCTACTGGTAACTCAGAGGTAAAGTTTGGGCACTATTCAGCATCTTGCAATGTACAGAAGGGTCCCATGAGAGAATGATCTAATCTAGAAAGTCACTGGTTTTGAAAAGGGAATCACTAGCTTAGGGCATTTGGAACCCTCTCAGTTTACTTCTAAGAACCAGCAGAATATCTTTGGGACAGGAGTCCCTAGCAGGGGTTTTCTACTGGTGGCCGCATGGCTTCTTCTGACTGTCCCCATTAGTAGGCTTTCAGATAGGTAAGAGACACATTAGAGAAGGGCTAGGGGCAGAAGAGTGCTTTGTAAATATTAACCCAGCTGTGGAGCTGCATGTATCTCTGAGTCATGTCCTGATAAGAATTTTGAGAGCTTGCCAGATACCTATTCGAGAAACATGGAGAAAACGTTGAGCCCACAGAACCCTCACTGCAATTTCCCTTTAAGCACAGCCTCGTAAATACCAGTGATAGAGGCAACTGAACTTACTGGAAATTTCCCAAAAACCTTGGAAAACAGACAAGTGCAGGTGGTAAGATATTTACTGAAATGAACTGTCTGTGAACGAAAAATATGTGAGCAAAATAGATATTTTATCTGTCATTTTATTCACAGAAAGAGATCCATTAAGTGTCTCCATTTCACTTCGCTCCTGTTTGGTGAAAGCACTTTAAGCTAAATCTTCATTTTCCTTTGGAAAAAAAAATCAGTATGGAAAATAGGAAACTTGACACCTTCCTTCATATTCTCTCCCCTGAACCCGCCGCCAAAGTGGGGAGGGTGGATTTTGCCAACTTTAGAAGCAACTTCTGAAAAATACCAAAACATGCCTGGTAAAGATATTCAATCTTGCTCCTAGGATGGGATGGGGGGGGAAAGGTAGAAATTGTTAGTGAGAGAATGTTTTAAAGGGCTTTTGACCTTTCTCGGAGGAGAGGAGTTTGTCACTGCAAATCTGGATTCTCAATAAGCCAGAAAGCCCTGCAGTGGATTAGTATAAATTGATAGTCTATGAATATTCACCAAGTAACTTTGATCAGAGAAGTGCTCTGGCTAAGCTAAAGGAGTTAACAAATTCCAGTAGTGGATGGTCTGTGATCTCAAAGATCTTCAGTCTATTTTTGAAGTAGGAACATTTACACATAAATAGCTAAATTACACCACTATTAATTAAATTTTCTATCTCAGTGCAATTAAATTACTTCTTTCCGCAGAAGAAATGTGTGTGTTTAAAATGCATTCACACATTGGCTTTTCAGAGGAAAACACTTAAAACCTTCTTCACAATGTTTTCAAGGTCGTGCACAGGCATTTGGGGGTTGAGAACATTATGGGGTGTTCAAGAAGATGAACAAAACCTTACACACTATTCGTCAATGTTGGTTTTCCTGGGCCTGGTCTCCCCTTCCCGGCTAATGAGTGTCTCTGGCCTGAGCACCTTTGATCTCTATGAGTGATTATTACTCAGTCCCTACCCCAAGGGAGACACTGTTGTAAAAGCTAGAAGTTGGTGGAACTGGCTTGCCCCAGCTTGAAAGGGTGAATCAGGAGCTTTTCTGTCTAAATTTCCATCCTCCGATGTCATACCTCTGATGTCAATGAACAGTGCTAAGATCTTTACATCATGGAAAGTGGCTCATGGATTTGTCTCTAATCTCTCTCTCTCTATTCTAGAGCAAAGCTTCTTGTCTGGGGGGAAGGGGAAGGAAAGGGTTGATTTCAGCTTACAAGCTAAAGTCCATCATCAAGGGAACATCGGGCAAAAACTAGAGGTAGGAACCTTGGGGCAGGAACTGAAGCAGAGACCACAGAGGAACCCTGCTTACTGGCTGGCTTCCTCAAAGCTTCCTAAACTGTGTGCTGTGATCTCATATGGTGATACAGAACTGTGCATGACCAAAAATTAATTCAAAACAAAATGTATCCAAGGTGTTTCTGATACTGTTGCCCTGTGTCGACTTCACCGTAGCTATGATCCGGAGCACACATATACGTTTAATACCATGCATGTCTTCACATCATGAAACACTAGAAAAAAGTGTCTGAAACAATTGGACTTAGATTTGAGAATATTATGTGTTTTCAAATGCAGCATTTTTACTGTAGATAGAAAAATTTCTGCTCTTAACTGAAACATGATTTAATTGTAGAAAATTAAAAATTTTCCTATCCTCATTCCTCTGTATGTATCAAGTTAGTATATCTTTGAATTATGTGTAAGCACATCCATTGCATTATTATGCAAATTTATTTTCATCTTTAGTACATAGTAAAAGTATTTGTAAACGAAGAATTGCTTGCAAGTAAATCGCTTTATAATTTATTTTCAGTAAATGCTTGATTTGAGTGTGTATTTTACATATTTATATGCCCTGAGTCATGTAAAAACTTCTCAGGCCTGAGGAGAATCAGGTAGAAAAAGTTTATGAAGCCCTGTCCCGGAGAGCTCTTTGTTAAATGATTTCAAACACGGTTCAACAAAGGCATTGTTCCTATGGAATTATATTCCAGAGAGTCGCAGAAGAAACAAAAGATATTAAATACACTGTCAGGAAAGGCTAACTGCTGCAAATAAGAAGAGAGCAGGGTTTGGAAGAGGCAGAGTCTCTCAGAGCTCATGGCCTCAGAACCAAGGGGGTAGACATCTGGCAGGTGGTGGCTGTGACAATGGGTCACACAGATTCTGACATCCTCAGCTTCCCCCAAAGGTTTATCATATAGCCTTCTTTGAGAGTGCAACTTTCTCTTGAAAAAAAAATCTGGATGTTTAATGAGCTCTGAGCCTACGCTCTGTTCCTTCCCCTACATTCTCAGATAATATGTGGGGAGAACATTGCATAAGAAACACGGGCTTCACCTTCAGCCAGACTGAGCTCAGGCTCTAGTTCTGCGATCGGTTTCCCACTTGACCTTCCTCATGTCACCTCAGCCGTCTACGCTGCACCAGCCCATCACAAGAGAATGGTAACAATGATATAGCATTGGCTTCACACAGCTTTTGCGGAAGTTAAATTAGATATTACACACAAAGTGCCCAGTCATAGGAAATGTTGAATAGGGTGTGGCTATTTCTGTTGTATTGTCAGTCATTTTACCTTAGCACTATGACAAAGAGGAGAGGAGAGGACTCACTCAATGGCCCAAAGCCTCCTCTGTCTTCCATGGTCCTATGCAGCTAATCTGGAATGAGGTGAAAGTTGCACAAGGGATGCAACCAGTGTGTGTCACTTTTGACTGAGCTCTGTCAAACCCGTCATGCTCTTTTGTTTCCTCTGATGACATCTTGGTTGCTCTTCTGTTTCTGTGATAAAATACCACAAACAAAGTCAATTTCTAGAAGAAAGGATTTATATTGATTGATGGTTCCAGAGGAATGGAGTCTATTAATACCAGGGTGGCTGGAGCAGGAAGCTGGGTGATCACACATAGGAGGCAGAGAGAAAGAGAACAGGAAGTGGGGTGAGGCTATCAAACTCCAGAGCCCGCCCCCAGTGACATGCTTCCTCTAGCATGGCTCCATTTCCCAAAGGTTCCATAACCTCCCCAAAGAGCGCCACCAGGTGAAGACCAAGTGTTCAAATACATGAATCTATGTGTAGATGAGGAGAGGGCATTTCTTATGGAAACACTGATGGACATGGAGGGTTAGCACTGGACACAGGAAGCAGCAGCTGGGATCATGGGGTTTCAGCATAGTATCAGTTGGCTCTTTGTATGAGCATGAAATAAGCTCAGTGAACAAAACCAGTGAGCTTTGGTGAGCTTTGGAGATGGTCATTTATCTGCTCTGAAAGGGTGGAACTTGAGGCAATTAGATCATCTCTAGCCATGACTTCATCTACCTAAGACTTTCTCAATGGTTTAATCATTGAGGCTGGATGGATATATTAGTTGACATATTAATTGATGATGCTCTATATTCTTTGGTTTCCCATTTTGTCTCATACAAGCTACCAAAGGGTACCACTCCCCAGAGAACACTCACCATAGTAAAAATGTTGAGAATAAGCTTCCTTGAGTTTCAGGGTTCTGAACCCCTAACTATCCAACATCTTCAACCAGATTGGGCGTCTAGTTCACTGAGAATCATGACCAAAAACTTGACTCCCTCATTCTCTGAGATTTTTTTTCAGCCTTGTGATGGGAGGAGAAAGGAGGTAACAAAAGAATTATTGATCACTTAGGACCCCCTGGATGAGGTTCATGTTATATCAAAGCAAGTTAGATGGCTTTTGGAACCTTAGATTCCTCAGCTGAAAAAAAAAAATTCTTCAAGTACAAAATGATAGTGGTGCAGGCCAGTTCTGGTTAGTCCAACTTTCTGTGTGGGTGCCAGGCTGTTCTTTATTTGTTTTGTCTGATGAGACATGATCTCATGCATCCCAGGCTGGCCTGGAACTCACTATGATGAATGTGCTGGACAGCTTCATTTGTTGCCTTGACACACCTGGGTGGAGGGAACCTTAATCTAGGAACGTCCTCCATTGGATGGCTTGTGGCCATGTCTGTCGGGGCACTTTCTTGTTAGTTGTGTGATGTGGGAGGGCCCAGTCCGCTGTGGGGAGTGCCACCCCAGGCAGGTGGTCTTGTGTTGTATAAGAAAACAGGTTGAGCATGGGCCAGGAAAGCAAGCCAGTAAGCAGCAACCCTCCATGATCTGGGCTTCATCTCCTGCCACCAGGATCCTGCCCTGAGTTCCCTCAGTGATGAACGGTGACATGGGAGATGTAAGATGAAACAAACCCTTTCTTCCCCAAGTTAGTATTCTTTGTAATCATAGCAATAGATTGTAACTAAGAAAATGACCTTGACCTTCTGATCCTCTGGAGTGCAGGCATTTTAGGCACACATGCCTTCTTGCCTATGGTGATGGGAAATGAACCCAGGTCTTCATGGATGCTATGCAAACACTCTGCCAATTGAACTACAGCCCAATTGAAGAAGTTTTTCTTTTGGCTTCATTTTAATTGACTCAGACACATGGGCCCAGTGCTCACCATTTTGGACTGCACGTACGTAGACTAAAGCCCCCATCCTTACATTCGTGCTTTGTGCCACAAGACACAGACATTTAGCTCTGAACAGAGGATGCATGGACCAAGGTGGCTGCTTCCTGCCAGCAGCACAGTGCTACCCAAATTAATTTGCTCCTGGAAAAATAACATCCCTTTCATAACTGGTTTGTGAATTAACCAGGTGAATCCCCTTTGGGACCTATTTCCCTCTGGAAGCAAGCTCTCCACCTCAGACTCAGATTGGCAGCTCTCCCACTGCATTTAACCTGGGAATCTGCTTTCCAGGCTGGAAGATGGAAGCTTGGGAGAGGTCATGCAGTGACAAGTGGCCCCATCTGCCCCTGAATTCGGGGCGTGTAGCCATCTGCTCACACTCACCACCAGGTGCCTGGTGGTGCTCCAGCCCTTTGATTTAACTGCTGTCCTCCTCCAGCTGCGTTTTAATCTTCCCTGCATCGACTCTCTCCCTTAGGCAGGGCTCAGGCAGAGAGTGACTGTCCACTATGAATCATTCCCACAGAGAAGGGAGAGAGAAAATCACAGGGAGAGGGGTAGTGCTTCCAAATTCTTCACGTTTTGATTAAAATGGTTCATCGGATAGTGACAATGTTCAATGTCGTTCCTCTAGTTGTTTGTCACTCTGAGTGATGAGTTGCATTGGAGCAGGTGGGATAATGGCTTCCTCCATCCTGGAATTCCCTGTGACCCAGAACTTGTCACATTCCTCCCCTTTCAACAAGTCACTATATCCCAAGGCCCTGCCTCTTACAGGGAGTCCCCGGAAGCAAACGCTCCAGGAGACTTCAGTTCCTTGTCCTGTAGCTATCAAATGAATTATATCCTTCCATGAGATCCTCCCAGAGAGAAGACACCCAGAAACTTCATTGTCCTCCTTTAGGAGCACTGCTTTCCTCTCTTTCCCCAACACTTCTGACACACTATGCCCACTGACAGTGTTCTGCTCTGATTTTGATGCCCCTCCCTCCAGAGCCACGATGACTGGACTCGAAGCTGAAGGAGGAAGGGATGTTGAACCTGGTGCTGTGTTCTGGGTTCTACAGCTTTTTCCTGTGCTAACTTTAGCTCCTCACCTTTTCTACTGATGATGAGAATTTATCAGGCTCATGGTGTGGAGTAAGAGGGAGGGAAGGAGGGAGGGAGGGAAGGAGAGAGAGAGAGAGAGAGAGAGAGAGAGAGAGAGAGAGAGAGAGAGAATTTAACCTCTTCAAATTTACAATCATGAAACCATGTGCAACTGTTGTTATTTGAGCAGCATTAACACGTTCTTTGCCACAAGCTTTAGCACAGATTCTTAGGTGATAAAGAATATACAAAACAAACCAGCGTCTTTCAGATCATAAGGTCTGGAGGCCTGAGTTGGAGTTTTATTACTCTTTACCTTCCCCTGAGCACAGGACACACACCCCTAGAGAATGTTTATTGAACTGATACAAATTCTACTACATCATTAAACATTGGCCATGAAATAAAACATGATGTTGTGGATGGGTAGCTGTAAGAGAGATGAACTCTTCCCATCTCAAGTTTTGAAAACTGAGGTGACAGGAGGTGCAGATTCTTGCTCTTGAACATGTGTGTTCTAGGCTCGAGGTTGACCCCGGCATTATCTAAACATTTCCATTGTGCCTTGATAGCTCAGTGAGAGCTTTGCTCAAGAGCTTCATACAAGCGTTTCTCAGGCTTTCCGCTCCCTGATGACCAATCAAGCATTTGTATACACAAAGAAAGGAAAGGCTGGAAGAAAAGGACTGAGGCCTTGTGCATCTTACATGGGAAGTGGAGATGAGCATCCTCTCTGCCCAAGGGCAGCTGCTTTCTTTGCGAATGGTCAGCCTCTAAAAATGAGCATACTAACCACACCAATTGCTTCTTTCAGCTCAGTTACTTGTTCTGTTATTCCAAGACTCCTTTAGTATTTTGATCATCATTTCTGTGTGCTAAATTCTCTGAATGAAAATAGTTAATCAAGTAAATAACTTAGAGACTAAAATGAGTTCAAGATCAGCAGCTTGGACACCTGTGAAACCAGAACATTCCATCAGTCTAGGTGGTAATTAGATGCTAATGGGTAGTGACTATATAACTTGTGCAGGTTGTTTACATATTCCCCTCCTCCCCTGAGTGTAAATAGCTTTACTGGGATTGGGGAGGCTGATTACAAAATCAATACATGCTTATTGTTTTTAAAAATATACAGAGATCTATGGAGTAGACAGATAACATCTTGACCCATAAATTTCCTTTGCTAACGTCCTCCTAGAAAGAATGAGTGCAAGCAGCTTACAGACACCCTTCCCCAGCTTATTAATTCACAATGTCAGGGATGGAAGTGGCATTTAATAAATCTGCTCTTTTCATTTGAAGAATATCTTGAATTTCATAAATATGTCTCTCACATAATATATATATATGATTTTATGCTTATAAAAATGTGTGTACATATGTGTAAACACGTTATACACATATACACACATACATATAAACAAATCCATAGAAAAACACATATCTTCAATTGATGCAGGTGTTTCATCTTCAATTTTTCTGTTACAAATTTAACTGTAATGTTCCTATATAACATACATCATTAGAGAATTACTTGATTACTCCTCTAGGAAAAGTTTCTGGGAATAGAATTAGAAATTCTCATTTTATTCATTTTAATATTTGATCATTAAATGCTTAAGACATTAAAAATGGTTTCCAAACAAGAGACAATATATAGAAGATAGCATAGCCTACTGCCTCACCTCTAGGAAGTATTCAAAAACGTTAACTAGAAACACAATGGAGTTGTTATCATAATGCAGTGGGAGCCTTGTTCCCTCATTGCAAACTAACTAGGGGAGGTGGGAAGGAGGAAGAGCTCTTCCAGACAGACAGTCTCAGCAGATGCAGCTTTATGTGGAATGTGGGCAGCATTTGCCCTGATTTCCCCAGCAAATACTGCGAATTTGAATTCAGTGTTTAGAAGCAAGGGTGTCACACATGAGCCACTCGACTCTGATCCCACAGTACTTTCTCCCCCTTCATTTCAGATTCAAACAGAAGAGAATCAACTCTTGCCTCAGTTGGAGGGACAGAATCTTCTGCTCCCTCATCTCCTGCTTGGTTCTCCATCATCTTCGTTCTCAGAGGTCACAGCACACCCAAGCTGGAAGCATTCTCCCTCACGGCCCTAAGGGGAACACTGTAGTCCTAGTGGAATGTGGACCTGGTGGAGACCAGGCTAATAGACAGGTTAATTCCAGTGTTGGTCTCAAGGGTAGGGACCAGGAAGGCCAGCTTGCCCTTCCCAGATGAAAGGTTCTTTCTCTTCCTAAAAGAAGAGATACCAGGCTCTGTGGTGGGACTGGCAGACGAGGGGTATTTAGAAAAGTACATTTTTTTTAAATCAGGCAGGCCATGTGGTATCTGTAGACAAAAGGCCCCTGACAGAAAGTTACTTGTGAATATTCCAGATCCTCAATGCAATTTTAGATGTTATTTATCCTCAAACTTTCATGGATGCAAAATATGAATGTTGGTGATGGGACTGAGTTTCAAATGAGAGTCAGGGTCCAGAGGCTAGAATGATTGGAGCCGGGGTCCCTGATCTGAGCATGCTCTGATGAGACTGCACTGTGAATAGACATGAGGGACTCATGTCTGTCTGAGCCTCAGCTTCCTTTCGTTGCTCTTGATTGGTTGCTGAGGCTAGGAGGTGGCCCATAGGAGTTAATGTGAGAGTGGCCTGCTTATTATGAAGTGATTGAGAAGCATTAGTTTTATCAGTTATGATTACTATTGCTATGCATATGTTATTAATATTGCCATTTCATCATTGGTTACAAACAAAAATATCCCATCAACACTTTGAGCCATTTTCTCTCTGTATGAATATGTGTGTATGTTCATAAGGCTGAATGTCTATTGGTGTGGGTACATGTGTATATGAGAGTGTGTGTTCATATGGCTACATGTATATGAATGCCATACATTTTTAGTGTGTTTGTATAGTTGCATGTATGTGAACCTGGGCACATCCATGTGAACATGCATGTACACTCCATAGGCCAGCCTCAGGTGTCATTCACTTTGGCTTTCGAAACACGGTCTTTCATTGGCCCAGAACTTGCCAATTAGGCTGGCCTGGCTGGCCTAGAGCCAGGGACCTGCCTGTGCTGAGACTACAAGCCTGCTACCATGCCAGCCTTTTTTCTCATGTGAGTTCCAGGGATCCGAGTTCAGGCCCTCATGCTTGTATGGCACTCACTCCACCAACTGAGCCAACTCCTCAGCCCACATTTTAAAAAAAGCATCCATCCATCCATCAATATGTAGAACATAAATGCTATTCAAGCTCAGTGAGCTATGTGTGGTAAGGACAGCTGGAATGGTGTGAAGAGCCAGACTCCATATTGGAGGAGACTATGTCTTTCCCAAATCTTTAGCACACATTTTTCCTGGTGCTGTAAGGAGTTATAATCACATCGGTGCCCTGTGAATTCTCACATCAGCCTTTCAGAGGGGTAAACACATCCTCACTTACACAGGACGCAGAAACCCAAAGAGGAGGAACAGCTGCCTCAGCTACCCCAGCAGTCAAGGTTGCCACTGCTGGTGCCCCCCGCCCCCCACCACCCAGGTGGTTCCTGCAAACGTGGAGCAGCAGGGGATGTTCCCACCACTTGTTTCCCAGCCCCGTCTGTGTTTGGGAAAGGCCTTCAAGCTGAGTGCTGGAAACAATGGCCATGTTTGCTCTGGACACCTCCTGGATGTGTCCGGGATGAGAGCTCAGCTTCCCAGTTGGGAAGAGCAGCTTATCCTGAGCAAACAAATGAGCCCATCTTACCCTGGCTCTGGCGACCTCCCCGCCATGTCCCCGCGAGAGTTCACACCATCCCAAGTCTTCATCAGTCTTGTTGACTTGCCAGTTTAAGCCTGACCGACACTCTAGAAACAGCAATTGGCATACTATTCACAAAGAAAAGACAGCCATTCCTTAGGCACCGAGAAAGCATAACCCAGTTCTGCCTTTCCAGTAAAGCATGGTTGGAATTGTCCTGAAGTCTGTCCACAGATGCAGGGCCCTTGCTGTCCTCATAAGAGCAGCTACATCTCCCAACTGCTCCCCCCGACCCGTGGGACCTCTCATCCTCCTGGAGCTCTTGCAACCACAACTCCCAACCATTATTTTAGCTGACATCCCCTTTTTAACTTTAAGCAGTATTCTTTAAACATTTCTAAACTTTCCCAATTCCTCCCCAATACCATGCTATGAATTTGCTTGTCACTGTAAGCCGTACACAAAGAGAGACACACAGAGCAAGGACAAAGATAGCAGGAAGTGGTTTTCCTAGCAACAGTAATCATCTGAAAGATCCCAGAACATCCTCTCTATTCATACAGCATTTCATGTTTTGAATAGCACTGACAGGTGAAGTGGATTCATGGTATTTAATACAAAAAAATATTGCCGGGGATTGGTACTGCACAAAAGCTCAAATATCTATACTATTCACAAGCCTCTGAATTCACTGTTTTTATATCTATCTAGATTATTTAGTGAGAGGCCATTGCAAAAGCAAATACTCACCTGCTCACCGAATGACTAATCCGGAGTGTATTATGAAAACTAGAATCCCAAGACTTCTTTCAGACAACTGGGACTCCCTCCACTTTAAATCAAATACGGCCTTCTTTATGCAGGACAGCTTTGTGCAGGTTTTGAATGATAAAGAGACACCCTGCCTGCCAGGTCCCTGGGCAGAAGTGTCCAGTTTAAAATAAAAATGAGTCAATGCTGTTGACAAAGTCACCCACCCCCGAGGGGCTGTACCGGTTATTGCCTCGAGTGCATCAGAAATGCTCTTCTATCGCTCTTCCTGTTCCTCGGGAGGCTTAGCAGAAAAGAATTTATCCCTGAAGGTTAAAAAAAAGAATAAAAATCAAAACAAAACTGAGGGTCAGAGAGAGGGAGAAGAGAGAGAAGAGAAACAGGCAGAGACACTGAGGAGGGGACAGGAGAAGGAACACAGGTTCCCAGAGAGAGTCCAGGAGAATTACAAACTCTAACCTATAGGAAATTTAATTCTATAAAGCAATAAAGTGCAGGAGCTGAGCATGGTGGCACATACCTTTAATCCCAGTGCTCAGGAGGCAGAGGCAGGGAGATCTCTGTGAGGTAGAGGCCAGCCTGGTCTACACAGTGAGTTCCAGGCTAGTTGGTGCTAAAGTGAGACCCTGTCTCAGAGGGTCTGAGAAAGAGAAAGAAGAAAGAGATAAAAATGGAAGGAAGGAAGGAAGGAAGGAAGGAAGGAAGGAAGGAAGGAAGGAAGGAAGGAAGAAAGGAAGGAAGGAAGGAAGGAAGGGCTAGCAAAAAGACTCAGTGGGTAAAAGTGCTTGCCACCAAGTCTGGCCACTTGGGTTCAATCCCTGGCATCCACTGGAAAAAGAGAATCAACTCTGGGCTGGAGAGATGGCCTAGCGGTTGAGAGCACCAACTGCTCTTGCAGAGGACCCGGGTTCGATCCCCAGCACCCACATGGCGGCTAAGAACCGTCTGTAACTCCAATTCCAGAAGAATTCCAGTTCCAGGGGAATCCGACAGACACCCTCTTCTGACCTCCGTGGCATTGCATGACATGGGTGCACAGACCTACATGCAGACAGTACACTCATACACATACAAACAACAATAACAACAAACAAACAAACAAAAAAGAGAATCAACTCTTTTTTTTTTTTTTTTTTTTTTATTTTTGGTCTTTTCGAGACAAGGTCTCCTGTAGCCCCAGCTGTCCTGGAACTCGGAGAATCAACTCTTACAAGTTGTCCTTAGAACCACTCTCTACACACCTGCCATGGCATACACATACACACAAAAATAAGTAAACAAATGTAAAACCACATTATTATGGTTAAAATAACTAAAGTGAGGCTGGAGAGATGGCTAACTAGTTAAGAGCACTAGCTGCTCTTGCAGAGGACCTGGGTTCGAATCCCAGCACCCACATGGCAGCTAACAACCATGTATAACTCCAGGTCCAGGGGATCTGACACCCTCTTCTGACCTCAGCCATTGCATGACACGGGTGCACTTACACATGTGCGGGCATAATACTCATAGACATAAAATAAAGAACTAAAGTGCACATAAGCCACAAAAAAGCACAGGGAAGTGACGTCATTTATGAAATGTTTAAAGACACAATGAAAGCATATTTTTAGAGCAGGTATAATACACTCTCTAGTGGTTTTAAAAAAATTCTCCTCTTTGATAGTGGATTATGAGTTAAATGAACTTGGAACATGGACAGAGCCTGACCAACATCCAGAAACTTGTAGCACTGTTAAGACTCAAAAGACTTATAATAGTACCTGGAAGCTGGGTATGGCACACGCCTTTAATTCTAGCACTTGGGAGGCAGAGGCAGGAGGATCTTTGTGAGTTCAAGGCCAGCCTGGTCTACATAGTGAGTTCCAGGACACCCAGAACTACAGGGAGACCCTGTCTCAAAAAGACCCAAAATAATAATAATAATAATAATAATAATATTAATAATAATAGTACCTGGAAATTCTTGCTTTAATGAATATGAGATTTTATACTACATTCCTGTTGTGGGCATGCACCTTAATTCCAGCACTTGGGAGGCAGAGGCAGATGGATCTCCACTAAGGTATCTCTCCAGCCCTGAAACATAGGCATTTTTTGACTCTTAAAAATGGCACTTCTTTAGCCAGGCGTGGTGGCGCACGCCTTTAATCCTAGCACTTGGGAGGCAGAGGCAGGAGGATCTTTGTGAGTTCAAGGCCAGCCTGGTCTACAGAGCGAGTTCCAGGACAGCTGGGGCTACAGGGAGACCCTGTCTTAAAAATACTAAAAAAAAAAAAAAAAAAGGCACTTCTAGGGCCTGGAGAGATGGCCTAGTGGTTAAGAGCACCAACTGCTTTGCAGAGGACCCATGTTTGATCCCCAGCACCCACATGGCGGCTGAAAACCATCTTTAACTCCAGTTCCAGGGGAATCCGATGCCCTCTTCTGACCTCCACGGCATTGCATGACATGGGTGCACAAATCTGCATGCAGACAGTACATTCATACACATATGAAAATAAATAAAATAAAATAAAAATAATATACACTTTCATTATAACACTTATTTAAAAAAAAAATGGCACTTCTAACCAGGCATAGTGGCGCACGCCTTTAATCGTAGCACTCGGGAAGCAGAGGCAGGAGGACCTTTGTGAGTTCAAGGCCAGTCTGGTCTACAGAGTGAGTTCCAGGACAGCTGGGGCTACAGGGAGACCCTATCCTGAAAAAGACCCCCCCAAAAATGGCACTTTAAAATGCACAAAGCTCAATAAAAATTGGCTTTGAAAAAAAAAATGGCAATTCAAATATGGGCAAGATGGCTCACACCTTTAATCTCAGACCTCAGAATGGAGGGACAGAAAAATCTCCGTGAGATTGAGGCCAGCCTGTTCTTTTTTTTTTTGGTCTTTTTGAGACAGGGTCTCCGTGTAGCCCCAGCTGTCCGGGAACTCACTCTGTAGACCAGGCTGGCCTTGAACTCACAAAGATCCACCTGCCTCCTCTGCCTCCCAAGTGCTAGGATTAAAGGCGTGCGCCACCACGCCCCGCTTGAAACCAGCCTGTTCTATAGGGTGAGTTTCAGGCTAGCTGGGGCTACAGGGAAACCCTGTCTCAGAACAAACAAGCAACAATGAAAACAAACAAACAAACAACAGAGCTTGCTGTCAAGTCAGCTTACCTTTCCAAACCCAGAGATACCCCCCGTTTCTCAGGGGCTGATAAAGTGAGGAGGACAGTAGGGTTTATGTGATACATGGCTCTGGTATTTGGTTTTATTCTCAGCCAATATGTAGGGATGGGACCACATCATCCTGACCTGGGGATGCGTGAGAAGGAACCAACAGACAGGACAAGGCAAAGGGAAATGTCAGAGAGGCCTGAGGTCCTCCATCACAGGAGAGTGCCGACAAACAGCACCTTGTGAACAAGAAGACAGGGGGATGCCATGGATTTAAAATTTCATTTGAATACAAAACCATGCCCTGTTTGCCATATTAATCAACATTGATACAGAGAGATGCAGAGATAAATGAAACATAATCCCAGGCCTTAAAACATCATCCAATCAAAACTCTATGAATCATGAACTTTGCAGGTAAATGGATGGCACGCGAAGCCATTATGCTAAGTGAAGTAACACAGTCCCAAAGAAACGAATGGGAATGGTTTCCCTTGTTTGTGGATGCTAGCACCAAATCCCCCAATTGAAAGACAAGCTGAGCAACGTTATTGTTACATCTCTTTCTATCTGAAAGCAACTGTGATGTTATAAGGTGAATCTCTTAATGAGCCCTAGAGTTAACTTATCACATACCTTTAGACATGGTAATTAATGTATATGGGTGAAAAGCATATATCCATATTTTAGAGTAATATAAAATTAAAGGGAAAAAATGTGAACTCCTAAACATATATCAGAGTTAACATACAGTTTATTCTTGAAGGGTGTAACTCTGGCACACATATGACATTTATATAGGCATATTTTGGAGCAATACGATGGGGAGGGAACCACAACAACATAGGGACTGGGTCAAAGAATGGACTGACATGGTTAAATTCTGTCCCAAAGAATGGACCTTTACAGAGAAAGAATGGACTGACATGGTTAAATTCTGTCCCAAACAATGGACCTTTACAGAGAAAAACTTTAAAATGACTGAGAGAAAAATGAAAGACATTTATTGCAGAATGCATGATCTGGGTGGGGTGGGGGTAAGGGAAGGGGGAATGTGTCTAAATGGAACTGAAAAATGATGTCTGAAATACACAAAACATCAATAAAAGCATTATACAAAACTCTGTGAATGAGAAGGGAGATGGTTAAATGGACTCTCAGAGAAGAATTGGTCAAGACCCAACACCCTCTGTGGGGATAAAGACCATCCTCAGAAGGGAAACCACTCTGACAGGTCTGCAGAGGGGAGTGCAGGAGACTCCCAGGAGAGAAAAAAACGACTTCAGCCTTGGGGTTTTGAAGCATGTGAGTAAAAGGTGATTCAAGCAAGCAGAAAGTGAAACCTTGTCCTCTCCTGCTGTCTTTTGGTAGCTATGTAATATGCATTTACTACACCCCAGGTACTGGAGGTAGTGATTAACAAAATCATGCAGGGCTCTGTCCTTTGGTAGCTAATGGCAGGGAGGCTAGTTCAAGCGTAAAAACAGACCTTCTAATCCTAGAGCCCATGGATGGGACGGAATTCAGTAGCAAGCAAGAAATCCATTGAGTACAACATCTTGGCTTTGAGAAATGCTTACTTATCTTTAGCCTTTCCATTCATTTTTAATTTCGGCAGTGAATCCATCGAATTACCAATATCTGTGACTTTATACAACAGTATAATCTCCAGATTTGTACAGAACAGTATAATCATTAAAGATGCCTTAAAATATCATTGGTCCTCACTGCCATTCAAAATTACAGTTGTTACTAGACATTTTTCCAAGTCTCATTTATTTAATGTTATAAAGAAGCATTTTGTTACCATGTTACATTTAAAAATATTTTGATAACCGATTATACTGAAACCTAAATTTCTTTGTAATCTTATGTATTTATACCAGGCATTGAATAACATTATTCAGGGTTTCCTAGGCTGCCACAAGAACCCTTGGAATGAAATGATGAAGAATCCCTGCATTGCTTAAATAATTGAAACGAAATAAAATGGCAACCATAGTGGGAAAAGCTGAGAGAAAGAAGTGCAATGTGAATCCAGCCAAGTAGGGAAGGGACCAGCCCTGCGTGAACGTGGGCTGGGAGCTGCTTTATGAAGAGGTGTGATGTGTACAGGTTAGTGTTTGTGTCAACTTGACTCAAACTGCAGACTATAGACTGGCCTGTGGGGCATTTTCTTGATTGTTAATTCACCTAGGAGGGCCCAGCCCTCCACTGCACTGTGGGTGGTACCAATCCTAGGCAGGTGGGTCAGGGCAGTATAAGAAAAATAGCTGAGAACCTGGCATGGTGGCACCTGCCTTTAATCCCAGCACTCGGGAGACAGAGGCAGGCAGAAAAATCAAGGCCAGACTGGTCTGCATAAGGAGTTCAGGCCAGCTGGGGCTACAGGGAGATCCTATGTCAAAAACCAAGAAGGAGAAGGAGAAGGAGGAGAAGGAGAAGGAGGAGGAGAAGGAGAAGGAGGAGAAGAAGGGGTAGGATGGAAGGAAGGCAGCTAAACAAATTGGGGGTGATGGCAGTAAGCAGTGTTCCTCCCTGGTCTCTGCTTCAGTTCCCCCTCTAAGATCTTGCCTTGAGCTACCTGGATGTTGGACTCTAACCTGTAAGGTGTAATAAACCCGTTCCTCCCCAGCCTGGTTTTGGTCAGCATTTTATCACAGTAACAGAGAAGCGAACTTGGACAACATGTACCCATTGAAGAGTATGAAAGAACACTCCAGGAGAAGGAGCCATGTAAATCTGGCCAGAGATGGGCTGGCCTTATGATGCCAGGAGCACTGGTAAAAAGCTGGGGGTTCGAGGTGCCACTACCAGGCAGATGAGAGGCAGACAGATGTGAAATGAGGGTGGAATTGTGGATAGGAGTCGAGTTATCTGAATCGGAGGGCAGGTGCAGAAGGTATGGGGGAAGAAAACGGAACAGTTAGATCATAGGTGATGGAGTTTGGCCAAAAGCCAGTTGCCGTGTCAAAGAGAGGCAAAGTGAGACTGCACAGGGCTTCAGGGCCAGGGCATGGCAGGTCATGAACGGCCTGCTATACCAAGAGCATGCCTTGTCCTGACATGCTCAGTTGCCCAGTCCACCTGCTCTTAGAGAGCCCATGTGTGAGCTGGCTTTTCAGTGAAGGTTCTCATGCGGGTCAGAACATGTCAAGAGCAAGTCCTGTGTATCTGTGGGTTCCCACTCCTCAGATTCAGCCAATCATGAGTTGAAGATATGGAGGCAAAAATTGTATGTACAGACCATTTTGTCATGTGTTAGGCAATGCGCATAACCGTTTATATAGAATTTCTATTATATTGCTATTATGTCATCTAGAGATTATTTAAACTATATGAGAGTGGGTGTAAATGCTACTGTACCTCGTATAGGACTTGAGATCTCATGGATTTTGGGAGCCAAGGGGGTCCTGGATCCAATGTTCCATGGATACTGAAAGACAGGTATACACACACATATACATACATATATACACCCATACACACATACAGTAGCACACATACACACAATACACATATACACACATACATACAATGCACACATACAGCCATGGAATACATGCATATGCATATATACACAGGCAACACACCTATACACACATACATACACACATATATGTGGGCACACATACAAGGCACACACATATTCAATACATAGATATGCACATACACGTGCACACATATACATGCACATGCATGCACACCTATGTGGATACATGCACACACATACAATACACACACAAACAGCCATACAGATATACACACATATACCCTGAGATTCTGTTTCAAGTTTTCCATTAGAGTTGGTAGTTGCATTTGATAAATTATCACCAACTCTGAATTGGCGATTCTGCTCCTAGAGAGACGCCATTTGGTTCTGCAGAGCTGATGGTCCCAATGTTCTTTTCAAATGCTGAGTCCAGGGCCCGGCTCTGCGGGCATTGGGGGAGTCCCTGTTTATAGACAGCTTCTTTGGGCTGATTCACTAGCACTGAACTCAACCTACAGCACAGTGACTCTTCCTTGAGAAAGCTCACTGCACACAGCAGTCCTTCCTGGGAGGCACATGACAGACAGCCTACAAGAGAAACAGTACTTTAGCCTTATGAAGGGTTTTAAATAACAAAATCACCAACAAAAAGCTCAAAAATCCAGAAAAGTATGGCCCTTAATAAACTGCAGAAGGGACAGTTGCGCACAGTGTGGACTGAGACAGGGTGACAGAGGGACGCTTGGTCAACCTTGGTCGGGAGCGCACGTGTTGGGTGACTTCAGTCTCGTCAAGGTCTCAGGTGGCCATGAGGATCTGGAGGTTAAAAACTGTTTTAGTGGCTGAGGCCGTAGCTCAGTCGGTAAGGACCTTATCTAGCACATAGCAAGTCTGGGAGTTGGTCTCCAGCACTTTGTAAACAGGGCATAATGGCACAAGCCTGTAATCCCAGGACTCCAGAGGTAGAGACAGGACGATCAGAAGCTCAAGACATCCTCAGCTAGAGAGAGAGTTCAAAGCCAGCCTGGGATGCAATAAACCCTATCACAAAAATATTAATAAATAGAGAAATAATGTGATTAGGAGAAAATTAGCAAATATAAACATCATAAAGGGTGATTAAGTATTTACACTTCTATGAAGGTGGGCAAGTCTGAAATACGCAAGGAGACAGCATGCTGGGAAGGAACAGACAGTAGCTCATACCATAGTTTAGAGCAGATTGTTTTTTCTTCCTGAAAGCAATCCCAGGGGCTCTGGAGTGCACAGACTTTCCAGCGACTAGAAGAAGCTCATCGGTGACACCAATGACAGTCTCTTCCAAGCGAGTGTCAAGTGATTAAAGATACTGAACATACAACAAAAATCCCTTCACAGAAACACCCATGTACTGTCTGACAGAGTGACCCGGCATGGTTGCCTGGCCAGGTTGACACGTCAAACTGTCATTGTTGGCATGGGTGCGGGCTTCAAGCCATTGACACAATTGTAGGACCTGCTTCTCGAAGCTTCTCGGATCTACTTTTGCTTGTATATCTCAAACAGTTCCACATCCCGGCTCTTGGCCCCACTCTCCACAGCCATCTGTCCCTCATTAGTCCTGTCCCTCCATCAGTCTTGTCCACTGCCACTATCGTTACAGAGAGCAAAGCCTCGTAAGCTTATGGCCCGTTTCTCTTCAACATTTGAATGTCTTCATCAGTGTTATTTCCTTTTTCTTGAAATGTTGATAGAGGAATTCTGGGAAAGCAGATGCCCTACAACATCACTGGGAGATTTCTTGTGGCAAGTTACAGAATATCTGACTTATAGTAGTTTAAAAATAGTTTATGCTTTTTTTTTTAAGCATCATCTTCTCTAACAAGAACTCTGGAGACAGTTGGATGCTGGGCTGTTTTCAGAAGTCGGGGTGTGGAGGTGGGTCAGTAAACTCTGGCTCATGGGTCAAATCCACCCTGGAAAACCATTTTTTTTTTCTTTAGCCAGAAAAATGAAGAAAGTTTGCTCAAGAAACAGCAGCATAGGTGGCTCACAAAGCTTAAAATATTTAACTGTCTAGCTCATCAAAAGACAAGCTCCCTGACCTCTGATTCAAGGTTTCAATCATGTTTGTCAAGAACTCAGCCTCCATTTACCAGCTATCTGCAAATACTGCCTCTGTCATTCCTAGTGGACAGAGCATGCCTGACCTCACCTCTCTCTTATCAGGAAGCAGATTTTTCCAGAGGGCTGCAGTAGACAGGTCATTAGTTCCCTGAGGCTGGGACACAGCCCCATGGATTAGCAGCAAGGGAGGCTGGGAAGGGGTGTGGCTAGTGACCTTCCATTCCTTCTTGGGTGGAGACTTCTGCCCTGGGCTTGGGTTAGCTGTTGAGCTATCTGCTGAGATGCACTCACTGGAAACTGCCCAGTCCTTAGGGTTTTAATCACCGGCCTCTTGTTGTATAAGGATAATGGCTCTTATCTACAGGTGAGCACATTCTGGTTAGATGCTGAACAGTGCTAATGTCCCTCCCAGCCCCTTTGGAATGCAGACTGAAAACCTCCCATAAGAGGAATAACTTGTCTTTACATCTAAACTTAGAACTGTCTGATATCATCTCTGAAGTCTAGGGGGGGAATATATATAAAAATTTAATTATTCTGTATACCTAAAATTCTGTGCACACACACACACATAGATATGAATTTTTAGTAATGAGAAAAAAGTATGAAATTGCCAACAAGAGCAAGAGGACTGGACAGTGCCTTTATGATTTCTTGTCTGAACACACACACAGGAGACTCACGACTGCACTGATATGTCTATGCATATAAGTCCTTATCATGTATGATTGTGCTTGCACACACAGAACAATAATACTCAGCTCCCGTCAAGTCAAGTCGTGGTAAAGGTGTCTGGGACCCTGTGAGGATTGGCCAAGCATGTTAGGGTCTCCTAATCTCTTCTGGAAGAAGCATACTCCTCCACCCGGCACCTGCCTTGTCTTCAGTCTCCTGAATGGTCCATACTATGCAGTCACACTCCAGCACAAAAATGTGTGGGGCTATGAAGGTGAAAACATCCCTGAGTTCTCTCCATAAATTACTGTATTACTTGAGCAGTAAGTTTGTTTATTGAGGAGAATATGTGCAGTAGCTACGATTGGCAGCTATAGTATAAATACCCCATGATACAGAGGGTCTGCCCATTTCACAGGGCACTCCCTCCTGAATTTATTAGGATTAGTGCCTGAAGTATGAGTGCTCTACACACCATGGCCTTTTGAAACCAGTGTGTTTCCATGCTGAGATGTAGATGGTCCCTAGACCTTTAGATGATTTTGCTAAGAGGAACCATGGAGCTCATAAAATGAGGAAGGATGCTAGAAGGTGTGTGCAAGACAGCAGCATGGTGCATCTATAGCAAATTCAGAAATGTGCTTCCCTTGGCAGGGCCCTGAAAGTCAGTCTGTCTGATGGTTCAGAGTTTGCAGTTCTCATGTGTTGATAGATAAATGGGATGGTGAAGATGATTGAATCAGGAGTGAGCTACATCCAGTTCAGTTTCATAGTGGAAATAGTTGCTGTCTTGTGACACACCTTTACGTTGAGTCTTGCCAACTCTTGTTTAATAATTAAAGCAGGGATCCACTTGTTCACTAGCCAGGACAGGCTGGCCCGAGAGTGTTTATTGATCAGGCAAATCACTGCAGAAAGCACATTCCTGCTGTCTGCCCTGCACACCTGTCCCAAACTCATTGTCATTGTCACCTGAACGTGAGATTGGAGGGAAATGGCAAGGTGGGTGACTCTGAGGGACCGGCAGCCCCCAGGATGGAAGACAGAGGTTACAGAAAGCATGGTGACATCTTTAGAAGGTCTGTTTGCTTAGCTGCCACGTCTCTGAAATGATCTGTGAATAATAAATACAGCATTTGCCTTGTCCTAGGTGTGAGATGCCTTGTCTCATAAAAAAAGAACTATGGAGGAGGCTACTTTTACCCATCAGTACCCTACCATTCCAAGATCTTACCTAAAACAGAACAATATTTTTGTTCTGTTCTTGTTCGCCATGAAGATTATAAAATGTCACCTTAATAACTAAGATTTCTGGGTTAAGCGTGAGAGTTGCTTGGCTATAAGTGCTGGTGGACAGCTACCTAAATAATTCAGTAAGATCTTATAGCTTCGTAAAATGGACGGGGCAGTTTGTCTTGCATCTCCACCTTCTGTGGGTCATCGGAAATATAAAAATAAAGACCATATTGGATTGAAACTGCTAAAATTCTTCTAGCGTGGCTTAAGCAAAACAGAAGGGATTTATTTTTAAAATATTTAGTGTTTCACCAGATGTACAGCAGTAAAACAACCATATCGTAGAAAAGGTCTGGAGCCAGGGATTTAAATGTCAGTGAGAGTTTGTTCTGTATCTCACTTACTTTCAGGGGCTCAGTAAGCAAGTACTCCAAGCATACTGATTTGTACACAATAAGCAAGTACTCCAAGCATACTGATTTGTCCACAATAAGCAAGTACTCCAAGCATACTGATTTGTACACAATAAGCAAGTACGCCAAGCATGCTGATTTTTACACAATAAGCAAGTACTCCAAGCATACTGATTTTTACACAACTTTTTCATCCTTTTAGTCAGTATCATTAATCCCAACAGTTAGAGAAACAGATCAACTCTTGGCTTCAGGAATTCACAACTAGATTCCATATTTTGAAATTTTAATAAGCACTGGCACTGATGATAGGCCCTCTGCTTTAAATCAGATGAAAAGCTAACATTCACCTTTTAGGCACCCCCAAAACTGCTTATCTGAAAAGTATTTTGGAAGCACGGGTAGTCATTATCTGCCACAGAAGTGGGCACGCTCAATCTAAAGAGCCAGACAGGAAATTGCTCAGGCCCCGCAAGCCACGTGGTCTCTGTCACATGTAATCAACTCTAGCTTTGCATCCACAGACAATACGAAAATGGATTAGTTTTGGTCTATTCCAATAAACATTTTGGCCTGAATTTGGAAGTTCATACAATATTCACATGTCAAAAAATATTCTTTTGATTTTTCCCTCAACTACTTAAAAATGTTTTTTTTTAAAAAATGTTCATGGTCTGTAGGAAGCCAAGTGGTGGGTTGGAACTGGTCCAGAGGCCAGGGTTTTCTGACCCCTCCTGCAGCACATTTCTGCTGACAGTGTAGTGACCAAGAACCAGCCAGAGCAGCATGCTGTCTATGACCAAGACGTAATGCTTGGGACACGTGACAAAGTAAATCGGCTGTTCTTTTCTCCTGTGGGTTAACAAAGAAGGTGTTGGAACTTTTTCTTTCCTTAAAGATTGATTTTGTCTAGGGGCTGGAGAGATAGCCTAGCAGTTAAGAGCACTAACTGCTCTTGCAGAGGACCTGGGTTCAATCCCCAGCACCCACATGGTGGCTGAGAACCGTCTGTATCTCCAATTCCAATTCCAGGAGAACTCCAGTTCCAGGGGAATGAGAGACCCTCTTCTGACCTCTGAGGCATTGCACGACATGGGTGCACAAACCTACATGCAGATGGTACACTCATAGACATACAAAAATAGATAAAATTTTTAAAAATGTTTGTAAAAAAAAGATTAATTTTGTCTTAATTTATGTGTATGTCTCTGTGTTTGAGTGCACTCATGTGTGCAGTGCCCAAGGAGGCCAAAAGGGGGCCTTGATCCTCTGAAGCTGGAGTTATGGGTGATTGTGAGTCTCCTACTATGGAGCTGGGAATCCATCAGACTCATCTGTAAGAGCAGCAAGTGCCCTTAACCATGGTGCTACCTCTCCAGGCCTCAGGCACCAGAACATTCTTGATGGTGACATGTTAACTTATTCTCCAACTTCCAGGCATAACCAAATCTTTTTCAATTGTCAATAACTACTCACTTATTGTTGAAAGTTATCAATATATAATCTACTTAGAAAATATGTCTCAGCTATTTTGACTGTCAGGGAAAGCACCACTCTGGCCATCTGGGTCTGAGCCCCTGTCCATTGGTGTAGTTTCCACTGCCCAATATTCTGCCCTTTTGTACCCTGTTTCTGAGAGACGACCTTCACATGCTTTCTTGGGTCTACTGCAAAGTCTCACAGAACTGTTTGAACAGAACTTCTTACTATGGCTTCTGGACAAACATCATTTAAGATAGGTTTGAGACTCCCTCTACATTCTGTTTGGATTAGTTAGACATGCTGGATAAAAAGTTATAGCCAACCTATCGCCATCTTTTTGCTAACAGAGCCTTTTCTCATGTATGCATGAAGTTTTATAACTGCCTTGGGTATGGTATGTCCTTGTTAAAATTTATATTTAAGGAAAAAATTACAGTGTATGTATAGAGGCTGTATTGTTTGCTTTTGTGAAAAATAAATAAAAACCAACTATTGGAGAGAACTGTAAGGAATGATAATGTTATAAGTTCTAAATAGCAGAGGTATGCTGAGGCCGATGGCACATGCCTCCAGGCACAACTTTCAGGAATCACAGGCAGGAGGATCACAAGTTCAAGGCCAGTGTGGGCTACTTAGCATTTGAAAAGGAAATAAAGGATAGTAATAATAAGAATAACAACAATGACCCAAGTGGAAATAAACTTCAGGTTAATGTTATTGTCAACTTCAGCTGTTCATATACTGGTTGTTTAATCTGAATTAATATAATTAAAAGTAAATTACATGTAATTTAACAGCATCTGATAAATTCTTCCCATTCACTCTGGGGTGCCTTACTCAGTTTCCCAGTTTCAACACCATGAAAGAGGGTTCTGACAGCACCCAAATTTGGGGGTCATAAAGAAAGAGAGAGAGAGAGAGAGAGAGAGAGAGAGAGAGGTCTGCATTGGCAGAAGGGACTTAGGCCAACTCTTACTCCAACCAATCCATGAGCTTGAGTAGGGTTAAGGGTTAAGTCACTGGAAAAAGGTTTTAAATGTCCCTGCTTAAGGCCCTGAATAGGGAAGTGTGCCAGATGCTTCAACTGTCAACTTGACACGCCTGGGAAGAGGAAATCTCAGTTGGGGAATTTCCCCTATGGAGCTAACCTATGCCTGAGGGTGTGTCTGTGAAGAATTTTCTTAATTGTTGAGTGATGTGTCAGCCCACTGTAGCCAGTGCCACCCCTGGGCAGGTGGTCCTGACTTGGATAAGAAAGCAGCTGGGGGGGCTGGAGAGATGGCCTAGCGGTTAAGAGCACTGACCGCTCTTACAGAGGACCCGGGTTCGATCCCCAGCACCCACATGGCGGCCGAGAACCGTCTGAAACTCCAATTCCAGGAGAACTCCAGTTCCAGGGGAATCCGAGACCGTCTTCTGACCTCCGCGGCGTTGCACAACACGGGTGCACAAACTTGCATGCAGACAGTACATTCATACACATACAGAAATAAATAAAATTAATTAAAAAAAATTAAAAAAAAAAAAAAAAGAAAGCAGCTGGGGGCTGGAGAGATGGCTCTGTGGTTAAGAGCACCAGCTGCTCTTGTAGCTGTGTGGTAATAGGAGTTTGCTTGCCTTGAAGCAGGAGGACTACAAAACTCTGCCCAGGGTGCCTCTTCCTGAAGTGGGGGCAGATAGTCTTTTCCTGCTTCACCTACTTCTGCAAATTCCTAACCCTGTCAGCCTCTTTCTTTGATGTATTGAGCAAAGATGTCACACCTCCAGCTTACTGTTTACACAAACAGTAGCTCCAGTAGGAGCCAAGATGGCTCTCCCTTCCCTTCTCCTCATTTCACACCCCGCTGCCCCCACTTCCTTGCCCAGAGCACAGTAGCCTTCAATATATAGACCTCACTGACAGAAATAAAACTGAGATACTTTTTTTCTCCAGGCTCTCTGCGTGTGAGTCCGTCCATTTTCCACAAGTGATCTCCTGCAGTTTCTCCTCCCCCACCTCCTTGCCAGAGCTAAGCCGAGAGACTGTGGGCCTGCAGGCGGGGGACAGTCCTGGAGCTGAGCCAAGAAGGGAAGAACAGCAGGTGGAATGCGGTCACAGGTGACTCAAAGACATTGAACAACAGCAGAGGACCCAGGTTTGATTCTCAGCACCCACGTGTTGGCTAACGACTGACCATAACTCCAGTTACAGGAAAATCTAACACCTCTTTCTGACTCAGTGGGCATTGTATGCATACTGTGTACTTATGAACATGCATACACATAACATAAAAATTAAAAATAAAATATCTTTAAAAAGAAAGCAGACTGAGCACAGGGGAGCAAGCTAGTAAGCAGCATTCCTCCGTGGTCTATGGTTCAGCTCTTGCCTCTAGGTTTTTGCCTTGAGTTCCTGCCATGACTTCCCTCAGAGACAGACTATTCCTCAGAAGAGTAAGATGAAACAGATGCTTTCTCCCTAAGTTGGATTTGATTTATTTTAAGTAGAACAGGTAGAAATCAGAAGATTCATCAACAAAAGGGTAAGAAAGATCATACAGTAGTTGGCCTTCACAGATGTGATTCCCAGAGCTGCAATTTCATGACGGTAGAAAATCTCTACATGAGCCCAAATAATCCTTGTTCAGCATCCAATCAGAACATGGTATCTACCACAAGGTGGTAGAGTCTTCCAGTAATCATGAATATCAGATGCTATTTACTCTAGAGTGAGCTATTTTATGGGAGTCTGCAAGGAGCAAGGGCATTTAACACTAGAAGGTTTTAGTAATAAATAATGAGGAAGAAGCCAGATGAGTTGGTGGGCTCTACTTGTTATTTCATTTTCTCATCTTTTAGTATCTGTTGGCTGTGGTGGGTCGTCAAGGTTCTGCACATACAAGAAAAGTTTGCCAATCTCTGGAAAGAAGAAATCACAAACAAAGCCAAGATCAAAGGGCTGTCATAAGTGCTGGCTTTCAGAAGAAGTTTCCAGCAATTCCTGGGAGTCTTGATCAGGGATCCTGATGCTAAACATTTAGTGTGAGAGGTTTTAAAACTTTCAGTACAGGAAAGGCATCCCTGAATCCAATCCCTTTTCAGACCAGAGAAGTTCAAGAACTCTATGTGCAATTACTCTTCCCATTGCTCATGACAGGAGTGTGAAACATCCCCAACAGACTCACAAGTTTGGATCCTTGGTACTCAGCTGGTTGTGATGTTTTAGGAGTTTGTTAAATCTTTAGGAGGCTGGCCTATGGAGGGAAGCGCCTGGGGAAGGCCTTTTGAGCATATAGCCAGGTCTAGTTCAATCAAGTTCTTCCTTCCTGACCCACCAAGATATGAACTGAATAAGCCACACTTCGAGCTCCCAAAGCTGCAGACAAACTCACCCCAATCAAGATGACACTCTGCCATGGTACACCGACAGCACCTGAAACTGTGAGCCAAATGTTGGTTTAGTTATTGCTGCAGCAACAAGAAAAGGAATGGATCGCTACCAATCTGCCTTGGTGATCTCCCCTTCCAGCAGTGAATGGCATTATCTGAGCCCGACCAATAGGGTGAGGAGATTTGGCCACCACAGATCTGGCAAATAGGAAGGGATAAATAAATCCTACAGTCCTTCTTCTTATTTCATAAACACTGAGTCTTTTTAAGAATCTGGTTAACCTAGCTGGGTGTGGTGGCGCATGCCTTTAATCCTAGCACTTGGGAGGCAGAGGCAGGCGGATCTTTGTGAGTTCAAGGCCAGCCTGGTCTACATAGCAAGTTCCAGGACAGCCAGAGCTACAGGGAGACCCTGTCTCGAAAAGACAAAAAAAAAAAAAAAAGAATCCGGTTAACCGGATGTTTTCTGATGTTTTCTGACTGATACAAAGCAGAAAAGAATTTTTTCTGTGGGAAAGTGTGGTGTTCAAATCTATCCTGCCAGGGCTGGTCGACCAGGGCTGCACAGAGAGGAAGGGAAATTGAGCACAAGCCTCATGGGAAAAAGGGAAAGGTTGGAAACTACCAAACTGTCAAATCTAACAGATACAGCTATGCGTTGCTTTGGGATGTTCTACATTCATGGCCTCCTATGTCTATAATGAATAGTTATTAAACCAAATTGCATATGAAAAAGTAGCTGTGTTGGGCTTGAGAAGAGAGAATGAAAGGAGATGGGGAGGGACATTGGATATGGAGGTTCCACGCAACAGCCACTTTCAAATACCTGAAGATTGTCCTATAAGGAGTCAGCGCTTCCAAATGAGCTAGAATTCTTCATAGCTTCCCATTGCCTAAATAAAACCCAAGACCCAAGACTTCTAAGCAAGACGGTAAAGCTGTCTATATATAGTTCTCCAAATTCTGTGACTGCCAGGTCCACTGACACACAGTGGACACACAGCCTTTGGGATGAGGTTCTGGACATCTGTGTCTTGTATATGGGACAGGTTGGGAATCCCTGATCTAATCATCTAGCTCCAGCTATTTATTTGTTGCTCTTTGTCAGAGCCTTTACCTCACCAGTCTCCTTTCTGGAACATTCTAAGTCTATCCAACCTGGAAGTTTTCGTTCTTGGTTTTTCTTTTGGATTGAAGTTGGCCTGTTATGGCCCAAAGCTCCCTTTGCTCAGGTCTTCCCTGATCTTGTGTTAATTTCCTAGGGCTGCTATAAAGTCTAGTCCAGGTGGCATAAAGCATTAGTGTTTTGTGTCACACGTTTGGAGTCTGGAGGTTCAAAGTCAAGGTGCTGGCAGCGCCATGTCCTTGCTGAAGGGGTTAGGGGAGATTTGACCTGTGTCATTCTGTGAGTTTCAGATGTTCATTCTCTTTGGTGCTTTGGATCTGTAACTGCCCCTCTGACCCTGGCAACGTCATGGCCCAAGGCTCTCCCTGCATATCCTAAAATGACACTTCCCCTGTGAGTGTCTCTTTTCCTCTTCTTACAAGGACATATTTGATTTGGACCTACTTTACTGACATGATTTTATCTTGATTATAAAGACCCTACTTCTATATAGTGTCCATTTCTAAGTACTAGGGATTAGGGCTTATGGTCAACCCATAATATACTTGGTCCACAGTAGCAACTAAGCCAGTCTCTGGCCATTATCACCTTATCTTGACACATTTGAAACAATCTTATTCATCAGATCGTGTGTGTGCTGGCCTGCTCCCTCACCCAATGCAAACAGGAACTTGTGTTTATCTGCAATGTCAGTGTGTTGGCAGTGCCTGAAGTGTTACATTATGAACACTTGCTTGGGGGTGGGGATGGAGCTCAATAGGTAGAGTGCTTGTCCAGCATAAAGGAAGCCCTGGGTTCAGTCCACATCACTGCATAAGTCAGACACAATAGTGCCTATAAGCCCAGCTCTTCGGAAATGCAGACAAGAGGATCAGGAGTCCCCGATCAGGGGCTGGAGAGATGGCTCAATGGTTAAGGGTACTGGCTGCTCTTGCAGAGGACCTGGGTTCGATTTTCAGAACTCACACCATGGCTAACAACTGTCCATAACTCCAGTTCCTAGGGATGTGATGGCCCTCTTCTGACCTCCACAGGCATTACACAACACGAGTGCACTTACACATATGCAGGCAATATAAAATAAATAGTAAACTTTAAAAAAAAATTTTTTATTATTAATTTTATTTATTTTTGTATGTGTATGAATGTACTGTCTGCATGCAAGTCTGTGCACCCATGTCGTGCAATGCCGCGGAGGTCAGAGTTTCCTGTTGTGACAGGGAGTTCACCCCACGGTTGGGCAGTTGGAAAGAGGAACAGAAGTTCATGCCAGTTCAAGGTTAGATTGATGACTGCTAATAGCCTTCTTGACCAGAAGGTCTGCAAATCTGTGTCTGAGGGGAGTTTCTTACCAAAGCCTGTCTCAAATAAGTGGCTGTAAAGATGGAACCTCAGGCAGGAACTTCAGGCAGGTGTAAGGTTTCTTTCAGGAGTTTGGACGGGTGAAATCCCATGATGGCTTTCAAGTTCCTTCCACTGGTAGCTTCCTTTATGTCTTCTGAGTCTATCTTTTTTATTTAAACTTTTTTAAAGTCTGTGTAGCTGTGTGTGTGTGTGTGTGTGTGTGTGTGTATGAGTGTGTCTGTGTGTATCTGTGTGTGTCTGTGTGTGTCTGTGTGAGGGTAAGTGCATGTGTGTAAGATACTGGCAGAGGCAAGAAGAGGGCATTGCATTGCATACCTTAGAGATAGAGTTATAGGTGGTTGTGAGCATCCCCATCTGGGTGCTGGGAACTGAACTTGAACTTGGGTCTTCTGCAAGAGTAGCAGCATTCTTAGTTGCTCTCCAGCACCCTCAGTCTATCCTTTAGGATACTTCAAATTTCTTCTCCTTTTGTTTTTTTCCCTCAATTTATTCTGTTGGCACATTCTATTTAAGGGGTATGAAAAATTAGAAGGTTATTTAAGTGTCTATTTGGGATCCCTCTAATGCCTTCTGAGCCTGTTTCAATGAGACGCTGCATTAAGTTGGTCCTGTGTTAAGAAAGGAACACCTTCCCTGTTGAAAGCTGTCGCTGTCAGGGGACTCACAGTTACCAGAGCAGTCAGCTTTGATTTGTGTATCAATAACATCGTGTCAGTAGCCAGAGGGTATGGCATCAGGGCGTTCCAGATGCGCTTATTGGTGCTTTTGCTGGAGGATTATTTCAAATTAACTTCAGTCTCTTGGAAGGCACTGCACACTAGAATGCTATTTCCCATTTGTAAACAAAATGGTGAATAATTATGGGAGAAACGAAGACAGGCTGGTTTCGAGGAAATGTCACATCTGTAGATTTTCATTTTCTCATGGCTGCTGCCTGGTGCTTTCTCTCCTGTTCGAGTGGCCTCCTAGGTATAATGCAGAAATGGAAGCTGGTCACAGAGCTTGGTGGCTTCATGGCCACCCAGCCAAGGAAGGAGGGACTCATAGCCATGTCTGTCACATAGGAAGGTGCTGAGAAGCTGAAGAAGGTATGGAATGCCAGGCGGAGTGGAATTTTCAAAACAGAAAAATCATTTGTATGTGATGGCAAGAATAATATTTATGGCGTAAATTCTAGGACATATGAAAAAAATAAAGGGCTAAAAATAAAAATTAAGGGCTGGGGAGATGGTGCAGTTGGTAAAAGGCAGTGCAGGCTCAAGGACTCGGAGAGACGGCTCAGTGGTTAAGAGCACTGGCTATTTTTCCAGAGGACACAAATTTGCTTCCCAGCACCGACATGGCAGTTAACTCCAGTTCCAGGGGATCCCACACCCTCTTCTGACCTCTATAGGCATTTCAAGATACAGGTGTACGAACATACTTATGAGCAAAACAGATACATCAAAAAATACAAAGAAATAAAATCAAAACAAATTTTTAAATAATTCTGGGCATCCTCACAATCTTGTGGCACTTAGGAGTTTGGGGGCAGGGTCCCTGGGACTGTCTGTCTATCAAACCTAACTAAATCAGTGAACTCCAGGTTCAGTGAGAGATGCTGTCTCAATAATAAGACAAAGAGAAATAAAGTAAGACACTGGATATTAACCCCAACCTCTATACGCACATGTGCATTCACATGCACATGTCCCATCTATACGCATGTGCAAACACACCCAAACTCATACATACATGGAAAAATTAATCAAATTAAAATTTAAAAAGTAAAATTACCTTTTCGTTTATCACTCAAGACAACCATCATTCTTCATTGAAAGTGTGACGACTTTGAATGAAATCAAATCTATTCACTCAGTAGCACAGGATATGGACAGTTGAGTTTGTTTCTGGGAAGAACCAGATGTAAGTATTTGAGGGTTTGCTGAAGGTCAAAATCAGCCATAGACAGTGAGAAATGAATGTCTGTGTTTATGTCCCAACAAAAAAACATTTCCACAGATAGGTGATGGGTAGAAATTGTCCACTGGCCCTAATTTTCTGACTCCTAATATAGGATGATATTTTTATATGTCACTGATATTTTCAATGCCATAATTAAAGATTTTGCCCTATTTCATTGTGCTGATGTTGCATGATTATAAAACAAATTCATTATTGTTGGACATACCACTGGTTTTCATTACTGCAAAGAATACAGTACTGAGCACCCCTGTAGCTAAATCTTTCATGTTTACTTCCTTACTATAAATTAATTAAAATATCATGGAATACAAACTAAGGCTTGTACAAACCCTCACTGATCACCCAATCACTACTGGAAAGTGGCTGGGGTCCACTTTTCTTTCAGATGTGGGCAATTCTTTCTTAGTTTCCCAGCATTGCTGGCAAATCCCTCCTCCTTGTGGAGTGGGCTTATAAAATTAGCCTCTAGGAATGAGAGACACAGGCCAGCTATAACTCTGGGTTTTAAATTTTCTTTTACGTGACTATTTCCCTAGCTAGAGCCTCTAGTGTAATACTGAGCAGAAACAGTGTGAAAGTTCTTCTTTATCAGTGTATATTCATATACTAGGTTTCACTGGCTCGTCTCCATGGCTGTACATTTCCCATCACCCTCTCTTGCCTCCTTTCTTTGACCCGCTTCCCTTTTCCTTTCCTGCTTATATCATCTGGCACATCTTTTTATTCTATATTCTATGTATGAGAGAAAACATTCTGAGTCCGACTTACCTTGTTTACCTTGATGGTCTCCGGTTCCATCTCTTTTCCTTCAAATGGCATGATCTTGTAGTTCTTGTGTCTATGGGTAGTTATGCCTCGTGCTCTTTACCCATTCACTTGATGGACACCTAGACATCCATGCAGGGCTTTGTGAATAGCGTCATGATAGACAAACATGGACGTGCAGGTGTGTCTTATGGGCTGGCTTTAATTTCTTTGGAGATATACTCAGGAAAAAAAATCTCAGTTGTTTTGTAGGAAGATGAGTTGCTGGGGTTCAAACCCAGGGCCTTGCTAATACTAGGCAAGTGTTCCACTTCTGAACTACCCTTCCCAGCCCTTAACATGCTCTATATATTTCTTTTACTGTCACAAAACCTTGAAAATTAGATTAAACCATAAACTATGTTCTGAAGGGAAATTCATGTGCCTAAACCCCTCTACATCTATTTTAAAAGGTCAAAGAGCACTAGAACGGTGAGGACGGTGATGAGAAATGAATCATTAGCCAATGAAAAGCCGCTTTGCTGGAAACACACACAAATTTGATGTGATCTCATGGCAAAGTTTTGCCCTTTCTTTTTCTAATCCAGCCTGTGGGATGTTTAGTTCTCCTGATCAAAATTGTTAAAGTCTAATTCTTCATGTAGTCTTCTTTCTAAAAGCTTTGATACCTGTTCTAGTTACCTTCTATTGCTTTGATAAAAAACAGTAGCCAAAACCAACTTGGGGAGGAAAGGGTTTATTTGGTTGACAGCACAGTCCATCATCAAGGGAAGTCAAGGCAGGAATTTAGGGCAGGAACCTGGAGTACAGGCCATGGAGGGGCTTACTGGCTTGCTCCTCTGGCCTAGGTTCAGCTACTTTCTTTTTTATTTTATTTTATTTATTTCTGTATGTGTATCAATGTACTGTCTGCATGCAGGTCTGTGCACCCGTGTCGTGCAATGCCTCGGAGGTCAGAAGAGGGTCTCAGATTCCCCTGGAGCTGGAGTTCTCCTGGAATTGGAGTTTCAGACGGCTCTCGGCCGCCATGTGGGTGCTGGGGATCGAACCCGGGTCCTCTGTAAGAGCGGTCGGCGCTCTTAACCGCTAGGCCATCTCTCCAGCCCCCCAGCTACTTTCTTATATAATACAGAACCACCTGGCCTGGGGTGGCACCGCCCACAGTGAGCTGGGTCCTCCCACATCACTCAGTAATAAAGGAAATGCCCCACAGACATGGCCACAAGCCAGGCTATGAAGGAAATTCTTCACTTGAGGTTCCTTCTAACCATGTGTGTCAAGTTGATACTACAGCTATCCAGCACAATTGGTCCCTTGTCAACTTGACACACAAACATCACTATTAAACCAAAACCTTTCCATTTCTTAGTTCTAGGATCTCATGTTAATATTAACATTACAACATCGAACAGAGTACAACTTTAAAAGTCCCACGGTCCTTAAATATTCAAACACTTTAAAAATTCAAAGTCTTTTTTAAAAGTGTTAATTGTGGGCTCCTGTGAGATCTAAAACATGTTAAATACTGCCTCATTTCAAAAAAGGAAGAACTGGGTATACTTAAGCAAAACCAAAGTCTAGCAAAGTAGTTCAAGGCTAGACATCTGGGATTCACTCATGATTTTCTGAGCTCTAAAGGGTTTGAGCAGCTTCACTCTTCTGACTCTGCTGACCACAGCACACACAGCTTGTCTCACAGGCCCAGGCCAGCTCCATACCATACTTGCCACTTTCCTTGGTAGTCACCCCATGGTCCTGGCATCTCCAATAAGTGGGAGTCTCATTTAAAACTGAGGCTGTACCTTTACCAGTGGCCTCTCCTGGCCTCTCATGGTGCCAAGACTCAGCTGCCCTCCATGACGCCTTCGTGCCTTCAAAACTAGTACCATGTAGGAGACTTTTACAGATTTCCAAGTCCTGCTTCCAGCTTGAAATAGACCCTTGGTCATCTACTGGACCACAGCTTCTGTGTACTGACCCTGAGGAAATGGTTTCCAGAAGATTTCACCTGGAAAATGCTGGTCTCTTGTTACAGCTGATTTTTCAGCCCCAGTTAAGCACCATAAATTGTGCCAGTAAAGCACAAAAGGTTTCACTTCCAAAAATTCTTAATTTGACACAAATAGCTGTAAATAAGAGTCTTTCCTTTCCTTTGAAGCCTCCCAAGAAAATGCCCATAGACATGGCCACAGGGCAATCCAAGTGGGGCAGTTCTTCAATTGAGGTTCCTACCCAGGTGTGTCAAGTTGACGACCGAAGCACCCAGAACAATTCCTTTTATGTGATAAAGGGAGAGAAAGAAAGAAGAAGGTAAAGAAGGAAGGAGCAAAAGAAGTTAGAAAACAGGTCTGCAGAGGAGACAGGTGGGGGGGGATGTGGACCAGAGTCCCTGGTTTGGGCACCTTTCAGAAGACTTGACGGACGAGCAATAAAAGCCACAGGTTTCTGGGTGGACTTCATAGTCTCCCCAAAATGGCAGCAGAGATTTCCGGTAGTGGACTCTGTCTTCTGGACCTGTGTGGTGTGTGACTAGGTCAGCTGTGCTGACTCCCTTGACATCTTCCCTCACCAGCTCAGCAGCATTCTCTTGTCAAAGAGAGGACAGGGAGAGGTCATCAGACCCTGGCCTGGGATTCTAGCCAATCCCTCCATCTGGCCCCTCCCACTGGACGTTCCAGTAGGCTGTCCCCTTGTCCTTCCCAGACTCCCTATTCTAGCCCTTCCCAGAGGCCATGAGCAATTATGGCAGAGTTGCCAGCGAATTGGAAGGAGAAGCTGAAAGCTCAGTGGAAGGTTCTATGACTCTCGCTGTCCCTCTGTCTATGAGAAGAGGGACCAGTCAAGAAACCCGGCTAGGATGTCCTCAACTGCAAGCAGTCACAACAGAACTGCTGAAGATGATGGTTGTTTGGCTCAAGGGAAGGTCTCGTCAGACAACGTCTCACCTGTGCTCCTGTCCAGGCCCCGTTGGCTCACAAGCTGGACTCAGACGCATTGTCTCCTGGCTCTGTCCGTGCTTTATTTAGGGTGGACAGGCATTTCTTGTTATCTCCCCAGAAAACATCCCTCGAATTTCTGTTCACACCAACAGAATACGAGGGTTCCTTGCTTTACGTCCTCACCTACACTTTACCAGGTACCTTTCTGGTAACAGCCATTCCTACAGTTATGCAACAACCCTTCCACGGGGTTTTCATTTGCATTTTCCTGTGACTTGGAATAAGAAGCATTTTTTCTTCTTCAATCCATTGGCCACGTGTCTTTGAAAAAATTATTTGTTATGGGGCTGGAGAGATAGCCTAGCGGTTAAGAACACCGACTACTCTGGCAGAGGACCCGGGTTCGATCCCCAGCACCGACATGGCGGCTGAGAATTGTCTTTAACTCCAGTTCCAGGGGAATCTGACACCAACCTCTTCTGACCTCCGCGGCATTGCATGACACGGGTGCACAAACCTACATGCAGACAGTACATTCATACACATAAAAGATAAATAAAAAATTAAAAAAATATATTTGTTAAATTATTTTTTATTAATTTTATGTCTATGAGTGTATTGCCTGCATATATGTAAGTGCACCCATGTTGTGCAATGCCTGCATAGGTCAGAAGAGGGTGTCCAGTGCCTGAAACTGGAGTTATGAATGGTTGTTACTGCCATGTGGGTACTGGGCACCAAACCCTGGTCCTCTGCGAGAACAGCCAGTGCTGTTAACCGTGGAGTCATTTCTCCAGAGCCCCTTTGTGTCTTTTCCTCTCAGGCATGTCTGATCAGATTTGTTGCCTTTGTTTTAATCAGGTCATTGATTTTTTTTGCTCTCTGATTATTTGAGTCCTTTATATATTTAGAAGATTAGACCATTATTAGAAGTGTCTTAACAATACCAAATTTTCTAATCCATGATTATGCATATCTTTCTATTTATTTATATCTTTTTAACATCTCTCTCTAGTATTTTGCAGTTTCCAGTGTATGGTTCCCACATGCATTGTGCTATACTTATTCTTACAGATTTCATGGATTTTTATGCTATTGTAAATCATACTTTTAAATAGCATTCACCAGTTGTTTGTTGATAGCATACAGAAATGCAATTGATTTTTGTGTATTAACCTTATTGTCTATGACTTTAATAAATTCATTTGTAAGTTCTGGTAGCTGTTTTTGCATCATTCTTAGAGTTATTTATGTTCATAATCATCCTGTCTACAAATAAAGGTAGTTTGAGCTTTTTCCTTTCCAGACTGCATGGCTTTTATTATTTTTCCTTGACTTATTGCACTGTCTCAGAACGTGGGCAAATTTGCACAGAATTGGTAAAACCTGATGTTACTGTTTTATCTTTGATCTTAAGGGGAACATAGTTAGTCCTTCACTATTAAGCATGCATAGTGAAGGTTTTAGGTGGTTTTTAGCTGATCCTTTGCAAGCTGAGAAATGGCTGCCTGTTCTTATGCTGCTCAGAGTTGGCCATAAATAATTGTGGACTTCAGTTGAATGATTTTTCTGCATGTTTAATTGGTAGTGACTTGTTTTTCCTTTTTATCTTTTATAAGTCAATTTCATTACTTGATTTTCAAAGGATAAGCCAATCTTTTGTTTGGGAGATTGAACCTGACTTGATGATCATGATGTGTTTCTTCTATAGGATCCTAGAGAGAAAGGAGAAAAAAAGAAAAAAGAGGGCTGGAGGGATGGCCTAGCAGTTAAGAGCACCGCCGACTGCTCTTGCAGAGGACCTGGGTTCGATCCCCAGCACCCACATGGTGGCTGAGAACCATCTTTGACTCCAGTCCCAGGGGGAATCCAACACCCTCTTCTGACTTCTGCAGCATTGCACGACATAGGTGCACAAGCCTACATGCAGACAGTACATTCATACACATTAAAAAATAAATAAAATAATAATAAAAAAATAAATAATAAAATCCTTGGAGACTTTGATTAAAAAAAAAAGAAAAAAGAAAAGAAAAACAATAAAGGGTAGATGACAGATAGGAAATAGGTAAGTAGAAGGTGATAGATGATAGATGTTAAATAGATAGATAGATAGATAGATAGATAGATATAGACAGATAGGGATTCCATTTGAATATATTTTAAAGTGGAGCTGGAAATATGTATTAGTTCCTTTTCTGTTGCTGTACTAGACTATCAAAACCAAAAATAGGGCTGGAGAAATGGCTCAGCAGTTAAGAGCACTGGCTGCTCTTGCAGAGCACCTGGGTTCAATTCCCAGTACCCACATGGCAGCCAACAACTGTTTGTAACTCCAATTCCAGGGGACACTTACACGCATGCAGGCAAAATACTCACACACATAAAACTATAAAATTAATGTTTAAAAAGTAAAACTAAATTAAGGAAGAAAGAGTTTATTTTGGATTATGGCCCCTAAAGGAAAGGGCTCGTCATGATAGGGAGGGCCTGGCTTGGCGACAAGAACAGGAATCTGACTGCTCACGTATTATCCACACACAGGAAGCAGATAGAGACATCAGGCAATGGAGGTGAGGCTCTAAGCCTTCAAAGCCTGCACCCTTTTTGAATCTGGTCATGTGTTTTCTTGCTATTGAATTATCTGAGTCCTCTATATATGAACAAGATTACCTGTTATCAGACAGGTAATCAGACTAGCAAGGTTCCATCTCCCAAAGGTTTCATAACCTCCACTAACTGAAGACAAAGTATTCAAATAGATGACCCCCTTGGGACACTTCTCATTCAAAGTATAAGATGTATCTCAGTCGGTAGAGTGCTTGCCTAGCATGCTTGCTCCAGCAATCCCTGTAATCTAAACTTGTGTGAGGTAGAGGCAGAAGATAAAGGAATTCAAGGTCATCCTTAGCTACATAGGGGCACAAAGCCAGCCTGGAACAGAGATCTTGCCTACCCCCCCCCCAAAATAAAATAAAATGTAAAATGCTTATGTTTATGTTGTGAGCTGCTAATCTATAGAGTTATTTTTCACACTATATCTCTATTCGTGGGACCATGGTATAGATGTCCTCAAAAAATGAGTTGGAAGCTGGATGGGGTGGCACATTCCTTTAATCCCAGCACTTGGGAGGCAGAGGCTGGCAAATCTCTGTGAGTTCAAGGCCATCCTGGTCTACAAAATGAGTTTCAGGCCAACTGGAGCTTCAGGGAAACCCTGTCTCAAAAAGACAAAAAAAAAAGANTTGGGTGTTTGTTTTGTTTCCTTTTTTTCGTTTTTGTTGGTTTTTTTTTTTTGTTGGTTTTTGTTTTTTTTTTTCTTTTGCTTCTTTTTTTTTTTTTTTTTTTTTTTTTTTTTTTTTTTTTTTTTTTTTTTTTTTTTTTTTGGTGGGGTTTTTTTGTGTTTGTGCGTGTCGCGTTGTTTTGTTTGTGGGTTTTGGGTTTGGGGGTTGTTTTGGGGGTTTGGGAGGGTTTGGGGGGCTTGGGGGGTTGGGTGGGCTGGTTGTTTTTGGTCCCTGTGATTTTTCTGTTCTTTGTTTTCTTGTGGTTTTTGTTGGTTGGGTTCTGTGGTTGGGGTGTTTGTGTGTTTGGGTGTGGGTGGGGGTGTGGTTCGGGGTTGTGTTTGTGGTTGGTTGTTTGGGGGTTTTTGTTGGGTTTTTTGGTTTGGGCTGTGGCGTGTCCGGCTTCTTTGTTTTTTTTTTTTTTTCTTTTCTTTTTTTTTTTTGTTTTCTGGTGTTTGGTGTGTTTGTGTGTGTTGTGTGGGTGGTGGTGTTGTGCGGGTGGTGGTGTTGTGCGGGTGGTGGTGTTGTGCGGGTGGTGGTGTTGTGCGGGTGGTGGTGTTGTTTCTGTGGTCTTTGTGTTTTTGGCCGTCTTTTTGTTCGGGGGGTTTTTGTGGTGTTGTTGTGGTGTTTTGGTGGTTTTTGTTTGTCGGTGTGTGTGGGGGTGCCTTGTTGGGTTCTGGTTGTGTTTTTCCCTTTTTGTGTTGGGGCGGGCGGTTTTTGGTGGTTTGTTGTTGGTGTTTTTGGTGTTTTTTGTTTTGTTGTGGTGGTGGTTCGTGTTGTGTTGGGCGGGTTGGGTGGTGGCTTTGTTGGTTTTGCTTGGGTGTTTGTGGGTTTGTGGTTGTGTGGTTTCTTTGTGGTTGGGGGTGGTGGTGGTGTGTATGTATTTTGTTTTTTCGGGGGTTGTGGTGTTTTTTTTGGTTGTTGTTTTTCGTTGTGGTTTGCGGGTTTTTGTTTTTTTGTGGGCTTTGTTGCCGGCTGCGTGTGTCCTGTTGTTGGGTTTGTTTGTGTTTTGTTGGGTATGTTGTGGCTGTCTCTGGGTCTTGTTTTTGTGTCCTCGTGTGGGTTTGTTTGCGTGTTTCCGTGCGTTGTTTGTTTTGGGTGTTTTTGTGTTGTTTGTGTTTGGTGTTTTTTTCTTTGTTTGTTCGGTGGTTTTGGTTTTCTGGTTTTTTTTTTTGTGGGGGTGGGTGGCGGCTGTGTTTTTCGGTTGTTTTGTTTTGGTGTGTGTTTCGCGTTGTTGTTTGTTTTTCGGTGTTTTTTTGGGGCGTTTGTTTGTTTTTGTGGTTTGGTGGGTTGTGGGTCTGTTCTGTTTTTTTTTGGGGGTTTGGGGTTGTTGTTTTTTTTTTTTTTTTTTTTTGGGTGGGTGCGGTTTGTGTTGTTTTGTTTGTTTTTGGGGGGTTGGGTTCGGTTTGTTTGTTGGTGTGTGGTTTGGGGGGTTTGGGGGCGGGTGTGTTTGGTTTTTGTGTTTCCTTGGGTGGTGTTGGTGTGCCGTGGGTTTTTTTTTTCGCGTTGGGCTCGTGGTGGTCGCGTCTTTCTTGGTGCGGCTGTGTTTGTTTTTTCTTTTTTTGCGTGTTGTGGTGCTTTTGTGGGGGTTTTGTGTTGTGTGTGTGTTTTCTTTCGTTTTTTTTTTGGTTGGTGGGGGGGGGGGGGGTGGTGGGTGGGGGGGGGGGGGGGGGGGGGGGGGGGGGTTTTTTTGGTTGGGTTTTTTTTTTTTTTTTTTTTTTTTTTTTTTTTTTTTTTTTTTTTTTTTTTGTGTGTTTGTGGGGGTGTTTTGGGGTGGTTTTCTTCGTGGTGTGTTGTTTTTTTCCTTTGTGTTGTTTTCTGGGGTGGGTGTTTTTTGTTTTTGTTGTTTTTTTTTTTTTTTTTTTTTTTTTTGGGGTGGGGGTGGGGTTTTTTGGGGGGTTGTTGTTTGGGTTTTTGTTGGGGGGTGTTTTCTTGTTTTGTGTGTGTGTTTGTGGGTTTTGTGTTGTGTGTGTGGTTTGTGGTGTGTTGTTTTGGTGTTTGTTGTTGGTTTTTTTTTTTTTTTTTTTGTGTTGTGGTGGTTTTGGTTGTTTTTTTTCTTTTTCGCTGGTGTCTGCGTTTGTTTGTTGTGCCGTTTTTTTGGGGGTTTGTTGTCCGTGGTGTGGGGGTTGTGTTTGTCGGTGTGGTGGTTTGGGGGTGTTTTGGTTGGGGTTTGTGGTGTTGGTGGTGGGGGGGTTGGTGGGTTGGTTGTTTGTGTTATGGGTGTGTGTGGGCTTGTGTTCTGGTTGGTTGTTTGTGGGTGTTGGGTGGTGTTGTTGGTGGGCGGTTTGGTGTGGTTGGGGTTGTTTTGTGCGTTGTTTGTGGTCGGGGTGTTTTTGTGGTCGGTTCTTTTTGTTGTTTGCGTTGTGGTTTTGGCTTTTTTTTTTTTGGTCGTGGTTTGGGTGTTTTGTGGGGTTTGTGTTTGGGCTTTGTTCGGTTTTGTTGGGTGTGTTCCGTTTTTTCTTTTCCGTGTTTTTGTCTGGTTGTGTGTTGTCGGGTTGTTTGGTTTTCTTGGGCTGTGCGGTTTGTGGGCCGGGTGTGGGTTTGTTGTGTGTGGGTGGGCTGTGGGGGGGTTGGGGGGTGGTGTGGGGTGGGGGGGGGTGTGGCTGTTTGGTTGGTCGTGGGTTGCGGTGTTTTGTGTGGTTGGGTGTGGTTGGTGTTGGGGTGGGGTTGTGGTCTGGGTGTTTGTGGGTTTTGTTGTTGTTGTTTTTTTTGGTTGGGGGGTTTTTTTTTTTTTTTTTTTTTTTTTTTTTTTTTTTTTTTTTTTTTTTTTTTTTTTTTTTTTTTGTTGTTTTGTGTGTTTGTTTTTGTGTTGGTGTTCTTTTTTTGTGTTTTTTTGTTTTTTTTTTTTTTTTTTGTGTTGTTTGGGGGTGTGGGTTGCCTTTTGGGTGTTGTTCTTTTGCGGTGGGCGTTTTGTGTGTGGGGGGGGGTGTTTGTTTGGGTTGTTTTTTTTGGGGGGTTGGCGGGTTGGCGGCGTCTGGTGGGTTTTGGGTGTTGTGTCGTTGTTTGCGTTGTTGGCGTGGTGGGTTGTGGGGTTGGTCGTTGTTGGTGGGTGGGTTTTCGTGTGTGGTGTTTGGTGTTTTTTTGTTGTTTTTCTGGTTTGGTTGTGTTTTGTTTGTTTCGTTTGTTTTGTTCGGGGTGTGTTTGGGTTTTTTTTGGTTTTGTGTTTTTTTTTTTGTGTGTCGGGTTTGGGGGTGTTTCTTGGGGTTTTTGTGGCGTGGTTTGTTTGTGTTTCCGTTTCTGTTTTTTTTTTCGTTTTTTCCTTGGGGTTGGTGGGTTTTTTGCGTGGTGTGGGGGTGGTCGTTTGGTGGGTTTGGTTTTTTTTTTTTTTTGGTGCGGTTTGTGCGGTGGTGGGGTGTTTTGTTGTTGCTTGTTGTTGGTTTTTGTTTGTTGTGTTTTGTCTTTGTTGTTGTTTGTGGGGTGTGTTTTTTTGGCCGGTTTTGCGGGTTGGTGGGTTTGTTTGGTGGGGTGGTGGGGGGGGGGGGGTGTGGTGGTGTTTTTTTTTGGGTGGGTTTGGGGTTGGGTTGTGGGTTTGTGCGTGCTCTGGGTTTGGGTTTGGTTTGTTTCTGGTTGGTTTTTGGGTGGTTGTTGGTGTTGTGTTGTGTTTGGTGGTGCTGGGTTTGTTTTTTCGGTGTTGTTTTTGGTTCGGGGGGGGTTCTTCCTTTTTTTTGTTTCTTTGTGTTTTTTTTTTTTTTTTTTTTTTTTTTTTTTTTTTTTTTTTTTTTTTTTTTTTTTTTTTTTTTTTGTTTGTTTTTTTGTTGTGTGGTTTGTGTGTGTGTGGTGGTGTTGGGTGTGGGTTGGGTTGTTGGGTTTTTTTTTTTTTTTTTTTTTTTTTTTTTTTTTTTTTTTTTTTTTTTTTTTTTTTTTATTTTTCATTTTTCTTTGTTCTTGGGTGTTTGTTTTGGGGTTGTGTCGTGTTGGGTTGCTGTTTTGGGGTTTGGTTTCGGGTTTGTTTTTGGTTGTGTTTTGGTTTTCTGTGTTTATGTGGGTTTTGTTTGGTGTGTGGTTGTTGCTGTTTTGTGGTTGGGTTGGGGGTGTGGGGTGTGGGGGTGGTGTTTGCTGTGTGTTTGGGGGTGGGTGTGTGTGGTGTGTGTGCCTTTAATCCTAGTACTGTGGGAGGCAAAGGCAGTTTTGTGGGTGGTTTTGTTTGTGTGTGTTTGTGTTCGTGGGTTTGGTTTGTTTTTTGGGTTGTTTGGGGGTGGGGGTTTTTTGTGGGGGGTTTGTGTGTGGTTTTTTTGTGGTGTTTGGGGGTGGCCGTGGGTGTTGGGGGGGGGGTGGGCGGGGTTGGGGGTTTGCGGTTGTTTGTTGTGGTTTGCTTTGTGCCTTTGTTTGTTGTTGGTTGCGTGTTGTTTCGTCTGGTGGGTTTTTCTTTGTTTTGTTTTTGTTTGTTTTTTTGTTGTGGTCCTGTTTTCTCGCTTTTGGGTTGGTGGGTGTTGTTCGTGTGGTGGCGTTCTTGTGTTTTGTGTCTGGGGGGGTTTGTTGTTTGTGGGTTGCTTCTGTGGTTGTGCTTTTTCGGTTTTGGGGGTTTCTTTTTTTTGGTTTGCTGTGGTTTGTGGTGTGGGCTGGCCTTTTGTGTGGGTTTGTTTGTTTTTTTTGGGGTGGGTTGCTTGTTTGTCTGGTTTTTGTTTTGCGTTGTTGCTTGTTCCTCGGTCGGTTGTTTTTTTTTTTTGTTGTTTTGTTGGGTTTTGGTTGCTTTGTTTCTTTTGCCTTTTCTCGTGGTGTGTGGTTGTTTTGCTGCGTTTTTTGGCCGTTTTGGTCTTTTGGGGGGTCGTTTTTTGCTGGTTGGGGTCTTGGGGGGTGTGTGGGTGGTTTGTGTCTTGTTGTGTTGCTGGTTGTTTGGTTTTCTCTTTTGGTGTTTTGGTTCGTTTTGTTTTTTTGTTTTTTTTGTTTTTTTTTGTTTGGTTGTGGGGTGGTGGGGTTGGTGGGGGGGTTTTGTTGGTTTTTTTGTTTTTTTTTTTTTTTTTTTTTTTTTTTTTTTTTTTTTTTTTTTTTTTTTTTTTTTTTTTTTTGGTTTTTTTTTGTGTTTTGTTGGGGTGGGGTGTGGTTCGGTCTGTTTGGGGTGGGTTGCTTGGTGGTGGTTGTTTTTTTGGGTGTTGGGGTGGGTTTTGTTGGGCTGGTGTGTGTGGGTTCTTGCTCCTGTCTTTCTTTTCCGGTTTTTTGTTTTTTTGTGTTGTTTGTGTTGGTGTTTGTGGTGGGGGGGGGGTTGTTTGGGGGTTTGGGGTTGTGGTTTTGGTGTGGGGTTGTTTGTGGGCGTGTTTGGTTTTTGGTGGCTTTGTGGTGGCGTTCCTTTTTGGTTTTTTTTTGTTCTTTTTTGTGTTTTTTTTTTTTGGTTGTTTTGTGGTCGGGGTTGGTTGGGTTGGGTTTGGTTGTTTTGTTTTTGTTTTGTGTTTTGCGGGTTTGTTTTTGGGTTTGGTTGGTTTGGTTTTTTGGTGGTTGTCGGTTTGGTTTCTTGTTGGTTGTGCTGTGGTGTTTGCTCTGTTTTTTGTTTGTGTGGTTTTTTTGTTTTGGTTGTTTGTTCTTTGATTTGGGCTTGTGTTGTTTGGGTGTTTGTTTGTTTGTGTCTTTTTGGGGCTGTGGTGCTTGTTCTGTTTCTGGGGTTGTGGGGTGGTGTGGTTGGTGGGGGGTGTTGGGTGTGGGTTGCTTTGCGGTTGGTGTTTCGTCTGGTGGCCTGGTTTTTTTGTGTTTTTGGTGTTTTTTTTTTGTTTTTTTTTGTTGGTTTTTTTTTGGGGGTTTTGTTGTTTCTGGGGGTTTGGTTTGGGGTTCGGGGGGGGGGGGGGCGGGGGGTTGTTGGGGGGCTTGGTTTTCTTGGTTGGTGGGTTCGGGTTGTTGTGGTTTTTGTTGTTGGTGTGGGTGTGGTGTGGTGTGGGGGGCTGTGGGGTTTTCTGGGTCTGTGGGGTGGTTGTGCGTTTTTTTTTGGTGGTGTTGTGTGGTGCTGGGGTGTGTTGGTTTGTTGGCTGGGGTGGGGGGGGGGGTTGGTTTGTTTCGTTTCGTTTGGTTTTTTTTCTCGCGGTCGCAGCGCCACACGCACCCCCCCCGTCGGCCGCGCTGTGTTGTCATTTTTCGTGGTGTCGGGGCCCTTGGGTTTGTTTTTCGGGCGTTTTTGTTTTCTCTTTCCTGGGTGTTTCCTCTTTTGTGTTTTTTCTTTGTTTTTTTTCTTGTTTTCCTGCATCCCTCCTTCTTCTCACACCCACCAACAACCCACCAACACAACAACGGCCAATGGCACCACCACCCACGCAACACACCTTGGCCGGTCACCCCCCACCCGGGCGTTGCGTCTCCGCATGCTTGCACACACGCGCGGACCAACCAATCTGCCCCCACACACACACACACCACACAGCCCATACACATACTTGACACTCCAACCATTACCCCCCCCTGTGTTTTTTTCGTCTTGGCTGCGCTGCCCCTCCGCTTCCTTTTTCTCCCTCTGTGTGTCTGGTCGTTTTCTTGTTTTTGGTTTTTCCTCTTCACCCACACACACACCCCTTTCTTGTCCTCCGCGCCCCGCCTCGCCTTCTCCTTCACACACGCCCATTCGCCCCGCCCCCCCTGCACCCACGTGCACCCCCGGTGTTTTTTTGCGTGTTTGGTTTTCCCCCGCCCGCGCCCGGCGGCCCGCAGGCTGGGGGGGGGGCTGTTTGGCGTGCGCCGCGGGCGCGTTCGTTGGTTTTTGTGCGCCCCGTGGCTCCGTTCTTGCCGGTGGCTTTTGGTTGTTTGCCGTGTTTGGTTGCTTTTCCTCCTCTGTCTGGCCTTTTCTTTTTTGCTCGTGGGCTTGTCTCTCTGTGCTCCCCTATCCATCTCCCCTCCCTCCCTTCTCCCTAAAAATATCTCACAACGAGAGACGGCTGGCGGGGCGCACCGCCGCTCACACGAACACGCGCTCCCCATCTGGAGACCACTTTGTGGTTTTTGCGCGTCTGCCCTTCCGGGCTCTTTGCCGGTCGTGCTGCTGTTCTTTTCTCGTTGGCCCCGCCACACCGTCGCCCGTCCCCCGCTGCGTTTTTCCCCCCTCCGCTCGTCTCTTTGTCGTTTGGTTTTCGCTGTGCTTCGCTGTGTCCTCTGGGTGGGCTTTTCTGTCCCCCTCCCTTTCTGTGTGTGTTTTCCCCGCGGGTGGTCGGTTTTGTTCTTTGGCCTCTTTTTCGCTTTTTTTTTTGTTGCGTCTTTTTTTTGTGTGTGGTTTTTTTTTTTTCTTTCATTCATTCTTTCATTCTGTATTGATTTTTTGTTTGTTACTTATGTGTTGTGGGTTTTGTTTTTCTTTTTTTTTGTTTGTTGGTGTGGTGGGTGTCGGTTTGTGCCGTTTGCTTTTTGGCGCCGTCCCCGGGGTTGTTCGTGTGGTTGCGGTTGTTTGGCGTTTGTGGGTTGTGTCTTTGGTGGGTTTCCTTTCGTTTGGGGCTTGCCTCCACCCTCCAATTCTGCGGCCGTCGCTTTGGTCTTTTGTGGGGTGCACACACCCCGCACACCGTTTGGTTTGGTTGTGGTGTGTTTTTTGGTTTTGCCCCACCCCTTGGGTGGGTTTGGGGCGGGTGGGCTGGTTTTGGTCTGGGTTTTGTTCTGTTTTTTGGTTGTGGTTGCGTGTGGTCCCTGGTGTTTGCTGGTGGTGCCGTGGCTGTGGTTTTTTTGTGGCCCCGCCGTGTGGTGTCTTGTTGGTGCCTTTCAAGCCACTGCCATTTGGGCTCGGTGCGGGGTTTGGCGTTGGCCTCGCGGGTCTTTCCGTTTCCTACCTCCCTTCTCCCCCCCACCCTGCGTCCCATCACACCCACCCCCTTGGTTCTCCAGGGGTGTGGGTGTTTTCTCGCTTGGGCGGCGCGGGGCCGGTTTGTTGGTTTGTGGTTGTTTGGTTGGGGGTGGGTGTTGCGCCCCCCCTCCCCGTGGTTGGTGGTTTGTGTTTTGTTGTCGCGCGTTTTTTTGTGGGGTGTGGTGTTCTTTTGGGGTGGTGGGGTGCGGTGGGTTGGCCTTTGGGCCCGGGCCGGTTGCCTGCCTGGTTTCGTGTTGTCAGTTGTTTCAGCATCTCACCTCCACTCCCTCGGGTCCCTTTCACTTCTTTCTGGCACCCACTCGTTTTGTCCCCCTTGCCTCTGCCCCACGTCGCACCCAGCTCTCGGGCTTGCCGCCGCGCCTGCCCGCTTGCCCTGCCCGGCGCAGAGACCCACGTCTGGCGGTTCGCCCCCGCTTTCTCTGCGGTGTTCCCGGGTCCGCGCTTCCCCTGCGTCGGCCTTTTCTGTTTTGTCCCCCTCTCCCCCCCCCCCAGCCCACCCCCCCCTCGCCCCCCTTTCGCAGCCGGTCGTCTGTTTTTCGTTTTTCCCTTTTGTGCTGGGTGCCCGTGGCCGTTGGCTGGGTCTTTGGCTTGTGTTTGTCTCTGGGCGTGGCCTTGCTTTCTTCGTTCGTCTTCTTTGTTTGTTTTGTTCGCGTTTCTCGTTTTTTGGCCTTTGTCTCCCTGGCTGTTGTTTTGGTTTTTCTTTGGCTTGCGTTGTTGTTGGCCCCCGTTTTGTCGGTTTTGTTTGTGTTCTTTTGGGTGTCTCGTTGTCGGTGGCTCCCTCTTCGCTGTTTTGTGTCGTTTGGGTTTGGGGTTTCCCGTCGGTGTGGGGGCTGTTTGTGCGGGGTTGGGGCGTTTGCTGTGTTTTTTGCGTTTCGCTGTTTTTTTTGGTGTTTGGTTGTCCCTGTTGCTGGCCGTCCTGGCGGTTGTTTCCCTGCCTTGTGGTGTTTTTTTTTTTCCGGCTCTTTGCTTTGGCTCTTTCTGCTGTTTTTCTGTTCTCCGCTTTTTTTCTGTGTTTTGTCGTTCTCGGGTTCGGGTTCTGGTCCCCCTACCCTTCTGGTGTGCCCTCCCGCCTCATACCCCTACACACACTTCCCTTTTGCTTTGCCCTTTTCTCGCTGTGTGTGTGTGGTGTCCTCCCCCCCCCCCTGCCACCCCGGCCTTGTGTTTTTGCCTGGTGTGTGGCAGCGACCAGCACCTTCTGCCCCACTCGCTTGGACCAGCCGTTGGTGGTGTTGTGCTCGGCGTGGGTTCCCGTCCTCTGTCTCGTCTCCCTCGTGCTCTCGGTTCGGCCTGCGCCCGGCTCCCCGGCGTGCTGGGTGGCCCCCACCCCTCCCTGTTTCCGGGTCTGCACTCCTCCGCCCACCCAGGCCCCCCGGCCACTACCCCCCACGCCCCTTTACGCCTCCCCCCCAACTGCGTCCCCGTCCTCCTCCCGTTTCGGGCTGTGCTTGGTTTCTGCCTCCCGGCTCTCCTCCACACACACTCCCACACCCCACCCAACGACCACAACAAGCAAACACACCAAAAAAAAAAAAAAAAAAAAAAAAAAAAAAAAAAAAAAAAAAAAAAAAAAAAAAAAAAAAAAAAAAAAAAAAAAAAACCCCCAACAAACAAAAAAAACCCACTCCAAACACAAAACCCCCACCACACCACACACCCCCCCAACCCCCCAACAAAAACCCTAAACAAACAAAAAAAAAAAAAAAAAAAATTTTTTATTATTAATTATTACCCCAACCAACAACATACCAATAAAGAAAACACCTCGCCTTAATCCCCCCCGAAAACCACCTGTCACACCACCCCCACAAACTAGCCCACACAACTCCCCCCCGGTGCTTACACCCCCCACCCAACCAAAACCTCCACACAACTTTTCTTCCTGCCCCCTTCTATTCACACCGCTCCCCTGCACACACGCCCCACACCCAAGCGAGACATATCCCCCCCACACAACATCCACGACCACCACAACAAAAAACACAACCGCACGGTCCAGACGCCCTACCTGTTGTGACAGGGAGTTCACCCCACGGTTGGGCAGTTGGAAAGAGGAACAGAAGTTCATGCCAGTTCAAGGTTAGATTGATGACTGCTAATAGCCTTCTTGACCAGAAGGTCTGCAAATCTGTGTCTGAGGGGAGTTTCTTACCAAAGCCTGTCTCAAATAAGTGGCTGTAAAGATGGAACCTCAGGCAGGAACTTCAGGCAGGTGTAAGGTTTCTTTCAGGAGTTTGGACGGGTGAAATCCCATGATGGCTTTCAAGTTCCTTCCACTGGTAGCTTCCTTTATGTCTTCTGAGTCTATCTTTTTTATTTAAACTTTTTTATTTTTTTTTTTTTTTTTTTTTTTTTTTTTTTTTTTTTTTTTTTGTGTGTATGTTGTGTGTATTGTGTGTGTCTCTGTGTGTCTGTGTGAGGGTAAGTGCATGTGTGTAAGATACTGGCAGAGGCAAGAAGAGGGCATTGCATTGCATACCTTAGAGATAGAGTTATAGGTGGTTTTGAGCATCCCCCATCCTGGGTGCTGGGAACTGTATTGAACTGGGTCTTTGCAAGAGTAGCCAGCATTCTTAGTTGCTCTCCAGCACCCTCAGTCTATCCTTTAGGATACTTCAAATTTCTTCTCCTTTTGTTTTTTTCCCTCAATTTATTCTGTTGGCACATTCTATTTAAGGGGTATGAAAAATTAGAAGGTTATTTAAGTGTCTATTTGGGATCCCTCTAATGCCTTCTGAGCCTGTTTCAATGAGACGCTGCATTAAGTTGGTCCTGTGTTAAGAAAGGAACACCTTCCCTGTTGAAAGCTGTCGCTGTCAGGGGACTCACAGTTACCAGAGCAGTCAGCTTTGATTTGTGTATCAATAACATCGTGTCAGTAGCCAGAGGGTATGGCATCAGGGCGTTCCAGATGCGCTTATTGGTGCTTTTGCTGGAGGATTATTTCAAATTAACTTCAGTCTCTTGGAAGGCACTGCACACTAGAATGCTATTTCCCATTTGTAAACAAAATGGTGAATAATTATGGGAGAAACGAAGACAGGCTGGTTTCGAGGAAATGTCACATCTGTAGATTTTCATTTTCTCATGGCTGCTGCCTGGTGCTTTCTCTCCTGTTCGAGTGGCCTCCTAGGTATAATGCAGAAATGGAAGCTGGTCACAGAGCTTGGTGGCTTCATGGCCACCCAGCCAAGGAAGGAGGGACTCATAGCCATGTCTGTCACATAGGAAGGTGCTGAGAAGCTGAAGAAGGTATGGAATGCCAGGCGGAGTGGAATTTTCAAAACAGAAAAATCATTTGTATGTGATGGCAAGAATAATATTTATGGCGTAAATTCTGGACATATGAAAAAAAAAATAAGGCTAAAACTAAAAAATTAAGGGCTTGGAGATGGTGCAGTTGGTAAAAGGCAGTGCAGGCTCAAGGACTCGGAGAGACGGCTCAGTGGTTAAGAGCACTGGCTATTTTTCCAGAGGACCCAGATTTGGTTTTCTAGCATCTACATGGTGGCTGAGAGCTGTTTTTGACTCTAGTTCCAGGGGTTTTGACACCTTTCTCTGACCTCTATAGGCATTTCAAGATACAGGTGTACGAACATACTTATGAGCAAAACAGATACATCAAAAAATACAAAGAAATAAAATCAAACAAAATTTTTAAATAATTCTGGGCATCCTCACAATCTTGTGGCACTTAGGAGTTTGGGGGCAGGGTCCCTGGGCCTGTCTGTCTATCCAAACCTAACTAAAATCAGGTGAACTCCCAGGTTCAGTGAGAGCTTTGCTGTCAATAATAAGACCCAAGAGGAAATAAAGTACGACACGGATATTAACCCCAACCTCTCTTTTACGCCCACATGTGCATTCACATGCACAGTCCCATCTATACGGGCATGTGCAAACACACCCAAACTCATACATACATGGAAAAATTAATCAAATTAAAATTTAAAAAGTAAAATTACCTTTTCGTTTATCACTCAAGACAACCATCATTCTTCATTGAAAGTGTGACGACTTTGAATGAAATCAAATCTATTCACTCAGTAGCACAGGATATGGACAGTTGAGTTTGTTTCTGGGAAGAACCAGATGTAAGTATTTGAGGGTTTGCTGAAGGTCAAAATCAGCCATAGACAGTGAGAAATGAATGTCTGTGTTTATGTCCCAACAAAAAAACATTTCCACAGATAGGTGATGGGTAGAAATTGTCCACTGGCCCTAATTTTCTGACTCCTAATATAGGATGATATTTTTATATGTCACTGATATTTTCAATGCCATAATTAAAGATTTTGCCCTATTTCATTGTGCTGATGTTGCATGATTATAAAACAAATTCATTATTGTTGGACATACCACTGGTTTTCATTACTGCAAAGAATACAGTACTGAGCACCCCTGTAGCTAAATCTTTCATGTTTACTTCCTTACTATAAATTAATTAAAATATCATGGAATACAAACTAAGGCTTGTACAAACCCTCACTGATCACCCAATCACTACTGGAAAGTGGCTGGGGTCCACTTTTCTTTCAGATGTGGGCAATTCTTTCTTAGTTTCCCAGCATTGCTGGCAAATCCCTCCTCCTTGTGGAGTGGGCTTATAAAATTAGCCTCTAGGAATGAGAGACACAGGCCAGCTATAACTCTGGGTTTTAAATTTTCTTTTACGTGACTATTTCCCTAGCTAGAGCCTCTAGTGTAATACTGAGCAGAAACAGTGTGAAAGTTCTTCTTTATCAGTGTATATTCATATACTAGGTTTCACTGGCTCGTCTCCATGGCTGTACATTTCCCATCACCCTCTCTTGCCTCCTTTCTTTGACCCGCTTCCCTTTTCCTTTCCTGCTTATATCATCTGGCACATCTTTTTATTCTATATTCTATGTATGAGAGAAAACATTCTGAGTCCGACTTACCTTGTTTACCTTGATGGTCTCCGGTTCCATCTCTTTTCCTTCAAATGGCATGATCTTGTAGTTCTTGTGTCTATGGGTAGTTATGCCTCGTGCTCTTTACCCATTCACTTGATGGACACCTAGACATCCATGCAGGGCTTTGTGAATAGCGTCATGATAGACAAACATGGACGTGCAGGTGTGTCTTATGGGCTGGCTTTAATTTCTTTGGAGATATACTCAGGAAAAAAAAATCTCAGTTGTTTTGTAGGAAGATGAGTTGCTGGGGTTCAAACCCAGGGCCTTGCTAATACTAGGCAAGTGTTCCACTTCTGAACTACCCTTCCCAGCCCTTAACATGCTCTATATATTTCTTTTACTGTCACAAAACCTTGAAAATTAGATTAAACCACAAACTATGTTCTGAAGGGAAATTCATGTGCCTAAACCCCTCTACATCTATTTTAAAAGGTCAAAGAGCACTAGAACGGTGAGGACGGTGATGAGAAATGAATCATTAGCCAATGAAAAGCCGCTTTGCTGGAAACACACACAAATTTGATGTGATATCATGGCAAAGTTTTGCCCCCTTTCTTTTTCTTAATCCCGCCTGGGGATGTTTAGTTCTCCCTGATCAAATTGTTAAAGTATAATCTTCATGTAGTCTTCTTTTAAAGCTTTGCTACCTGTTCTAGTTACCTCTATTGATTTGGATAAAAAACAGTAGCCACAACCAACTTGGGAGGAAAGGGTTTATTGGTTCACAGCACAGGTCCATCTCACGGGAAGTCAAGAGCAGGAATTTAGGTCAGGAACCTGGAGTTTACAGGCCCTGGAGGGGCTTACTGGCTGCTCCTCTGGCATAGGTTCAGCTACTTTCTTTTTTTTATTTTATTTTATTTATTTCTGTATGTGTATCAATGATGTACTGTCGCCTGCCAGGTCTGTGCACCCGTGTCGTGCAATGCTCAGAGGTCAGAGAGGGGTTCAGTTCCCCTGGAGCTGGAGCTATCTCCTGGGAATTGCGATTTCAGATGGTGGTGGCTCTCGGCCGCCATGTGGGTGCTGGGGATCGAACCAAGGTCCTCTGTCAGAGCGGTCGGCGCTCTTAACGCTAGGCCATCTCTCCAGCCCCCCGCTACTTTCTTATATAATACAGAAACCCACCTGGCCTGGGGGTTGCCACCGCCCACAGTGGTCTGGTTCCTCCCACATCACTCAGTAATAAAGGAAATGCCCCACAGACATGGCCACCAACCACAGGCTATGAAGGATAATTCTTCACTTGAGTTCCTTCTAACCATGGTGTCACGTTGATTCACAGCTATCCAAGCCTACAATTGGTCCCTTGTACAACTTGACAACAAAAATTAACTATTAAACCAAAACCTTTCCATTTCTTAGTTCTAGGATCTCATGTTAATATTAACATTACAACATCGAACAGAGTACAACTTTAAAAGCCCACGGTCCTTAAATATTCAAACACTTTAAAATCAAATCTTTTTTAAAAGTGTTAATTGTGGGCTCCTGTGAGATCTAAAACATGTTAAATACTGCCTCATTTCAAAAAAGGAAGAACTGGGTATACTTAAGCAAAACCAAAGTCTTGTACTCTTTTGTTTGTTTTGAGCTAACCACGTAGGATGTTCACTTCTTCCGTGTTTTGTAAGAAGATCTGGGATTCACTCATGATTTTCAGGAGCTCTGAAAGGGCTTTCTGTTGTGAGCATAGCCTCACTACTCTCGTGACTTCCTGGCTGAATATTCCGCACACAAAGCTGTCTGGTCCTCACCCAGCCCCCCTGCCCAACGCCGCCCCCCTCAGCCCTCACTCACCACTGTATTCACCATACTTGACACTCCCTCCTCCCCTTCTGGCAGTCACCCAGGTACTGGCATCTCCAATAAGTGGGAGTCTCATTTAAAACTGAGGCTGTACCTTTACCAGTGGCCCTCTCCTGGCCTTCATGGTTGCCAAGGACTCAGCGCCCTCCATGACCCTTCATGCCTTTCAAAACATAGTACCATGTAGGAGACTTTTACAGATTTCAAGTCCTGCTTCCAGCTTGAAATAGACCCTTGGTCATCTACTGGACCACAGCTTCTGTGTACTGACCTGGAGTAATGGTTTCCCAGAAGATTTCACCTGGAAACATGCTGGTCTCTTGTTACAGCTGATTTTTCAGCCCCAGTTAAGCCCATAAATTGTGCCAGTAAAGCACAAAAGGTTTCACTTCCAAAACTTCTTATTTGACACAAATAGCTGTAAAATAAGAGTCTTTCCGTTTCCTTTGAAGCTCCCAGAAAATGCCCATAGACATGCCACAGGGCCATATCCAAGTGGGGCAGTTCTTCAATTGAGGTCTTCTACCACGGTGTGTCAAGTTGACGACCGAAGCACCCAGAACAATTCCTTTATGTGTAAAGGGAGAGAAAGAAAGAAGAAGGTAAAGAAGGAAGGAGAAAGAAGTTAGAAAACAGGTCTGCAGAGGAGACAGGTGGGGGGGGATGTGGACCAGAGTCCCTGGTTTGGGCACCTTTCAGAAGACTTGACGGACGAGCAATAAAAGCCACAGGTTTCTGGGTGGACTTCATAGTCTCCCCAAAATGGCAGCAGAGATTTCCGGTAGTGGACTCTGTCTTCTGGACCTGTGTGGTGTGTGACTAGGTCAGCTGTGCTGACTCCCTTGACATCTTCCCTCACCAGCTCAGCAGCATTCTCTTGTCAAAGAGAGGACAGGGAGAGGTCATCAGACCCTGGCCTGGGATTCTAGCCAATCCCTCCATCTGGCCCCTCCCACTGGACGTTCCAGTAGGCTCTGTCCCCTTGTCCTTCCCAGGACCTCCTATTCTAGCCCTTCCCAGAGGCCATGAGCAATTATGGCAGAGTTGCCAGCGAATTGGAAGGAGAAGCTGAAAGCTCAGTGGAAGGTTCTATGACTCTCGCTGTCCCTCTGTCTATGAGAAGAGGGACCAGTCAAGAAACCCGGCTAGGATGTCCTCAACTGCAAGCAGTCACAACAGAACTGCTGAAGATGATGGTTGTTTGGCTCAAGGGAAGGTCTCGTCAGACAACGTCTCACCTGTGCTCCTGTCCAGGCCCCGTTGGCTCACAAGCTGGACTCAGACGCATTGTCTCCTGGCTCTGTCCGTGCTTTATTTAGGGTGGACAGGCATTTCTTGTTATCTCCCCAGAAAACATCCCTCGAATTTCTGTTCAAAGAACGGTGGGGGGTATTGACCAACAGAATACGAGAGGTTCCCGTTGCTTTAACGTCCTCACCTAATCGACCTTTACCAGGTAAGGATCGCTTTCGTAAAGGTAACAGCCATTCCTACAGTTATGTCAACAACCCTTCCACGTGGGTTTTCGATTTGCATTTTCCTGTGTACTTGGAATAAAGAAGCATTTTTTCTTCTTCAATCCATTGGCCCACGTGTCTTTGAAAAAATTATTTGTTATGGGCTGGAGAGAAGCCTAGCGTTTAAGAACACCGACTACTCTGGCAGAGGACCCTGGGTTCGATCCCCGACACCGACATGGCGCTGAGAATTGTCTTTAAACTCAGTTCCAGTGAATCTGCCACACAACCCTCTGACCATCCGCGGCATGGTGATGACACGGGTGCACCAACCTACATGCGACAGTACATTGCATACACAAATTAAAAGATAAATAAAAAAGTTAAAAAAAATATATGATGTTGTTAAATTGATTTTTTATTAATTTTATGTCTATGAGTGTATTGCCTCATATACTGTAAGTGACACCCAGTTGTGCAATGCCTGGCATAGGTCAGAGACGGGTTGTCCAGTGCCTCCTAAACTGGGGTTAATGAATGGTGTGTCTACCTGCCATGTGGGACTGGCACCAACCCTGGTACTCTGCGAGAACAGCCGGAGTTGCGTGGTTAACCGGTGGAAGTCATTTGCGCCAGCAGCCGCCTTTGTGTCTTATTCTTCATGTGCAGTGCTGCTATATCATGAAGTTACTGAATTGCCGCTTGGTTAGTTAATCGCAGGTGATGATAGATAATTTTTTGCTCTCTGGAATTATTTGAGTCCTTTATATATTTAAGAAGATTAGACCATTATTAGAAGTGTCATTGAACAATATACAGAAAATTTTTCTAAATCCATGATTTGGCATATCTTTCGTATTTATTTATATCATTTTAGTAACATGCATTTCTCTCATATTCTATGCAGTGTCCAGTGTATGGTTCCCGCCACATGCATTGGTGGCTTAATACTTACTTTCGTAGACATGACAGGATTTCGGTAGTGGATTTTGTATGCTAGTTGGGTAAATCATACTTTTAAAAAGTAGGGCAATTCACCAGTTGTTTGTTGATAGCATACAAGAAATGCAAATTGATTTTGAATTGTGATTAGAACCTAATTGTCTGGAACTTTAAAGTGAGAGAATAGGGTCATTTGTAAGTTCTGGTAGCTGTTTTTGCATCATTCTTAGAGTTATTTATGTTCATAATCATCCTGTCTACAAATAAAGGTAGTTTGAGCTTTTTCCTTTCCAGACTGCATGGCTTTTATTATTTTTCCTTGACTTATTGCACTGTCTCAGAACGTGGGCAAATTTGCACAGAATTGGTAAAACCTGATGTTACTGTTTTATCTTTGATCTTAAGGGGAACATAGTTAGTCCTTCACTATTAAGCATGCATAGTGAAGGTTTTAGGTGGTTTTTAGCTGATCCTTTGCAAGCTGAGAAATGGCTGCCTGTTCTTATGCTGCTCAGAGTTGGCCATAAATAATTGTGGACTTCAGTTGAATGATTTTTCTGCATGTTTAGTTGGTAGTGACTTGTTTTTCCTTTTTATCTTTTATAAGTCAATTTCATTGATTTTCAAAGGATAAGCCAATCTTTTGTTTGGGAGATTGAACCTGACTTGATGATCATGATGTGTTTCTTCTATAGGATCCTAGAGAGAAATGGGGAAAAACAAGAAAAAGAGTGAAAAAATGGCCTAGCAGTTAAGAGCACGCCGGACTCTCTTGCCCGAGGAACCGGGTTCGATCCCCGCACCCACATGGTGGCTGATAACCATCTTGACTCCAGTCCCCCAGGGGAATCAACACCCTCTTCTCTGACTTCTGCCAGCATTTGCCAGACATAGGTTGCACAAGCCTACATGCAGACACAATACATTCGCATACACATTAAAAATAAAAATAAAAATAATAATAAAAAAAATAAATAAAAAATCCTTGGAGACTTGATTTAAAAAAAAAAGAAAAAAGAAAAGAAAAACAATAATAGGAGATGACAGATAGGAAATAGGTTAAGTAGAGGGTGATAGATGATAGATGTTAAATAGATAGATAATAGATATAGTAAATAGGGATTCCATTTGAATATATTTTAAAGTGGAGCTGGAAATATGTATATGTTCCTTTTCCTGTTGCTTGACTAGACTATCAAAACCAAAAATAGGGCTGGAGAAATGGCTCAGCAGTTAAGAAGTACACTGGCTGCTCTTGCAGAGCACCTGGGTTCAATTTCCCCAGTACCCACATGGCAGCCAACAACTGTTTGTACTCCAATTCCAGGGGACACCTACACGCATGCAGGCAAAAATACTCACACACATAAACTATTAAAATAATGTTAAAAGTAAAAAAACTAAATTCAGGAAGAAGAGTCTTTATTTTGGATTATGGCCCCTAAAGCGAAAGGGCTCGTCATGATAGGGAGGGCCTGGCTGTGGCGTGACAAGAACAGGAATCTGACTGCTCACGTATAGTCCACACCCACAGGAAAGCAGATAGAGACATCAGGCAATGGAGGTGAGGCTCTAAGCCTTCAAAGCCTGCACCCTTTTTGAATCTGGTCATGTGTTTTCTTGCTATTGAATTATCTGAGTCCTCTATATATGAACAAGATTACCTGTTATCAGACAGGTAATCAGACTAGCAAGGTTCCATCTCCCAAAGGTTTCATAACCGCCCTAACTGAAGACAAAGTATGCAAATAGATGACTCCCCTCGGGACACTTTCTCATTCAAAGCATAAGATGTATTCCGTCGGTAGAGTTGCTTGCCTAGCATGCCTTGCTCCAGCAATCCCTCGTGTAATCTAAACTTGTGTGGGTAGAGGCAGAAGATAAAGGAATTCAAGGTCATCCTTAGACTAACATAGGGGACAAAGCCAGCCTGGAAACAGAGATCGTGCCTACCCCCCCCAAAATAAAATAAAATGTTAAATGCTTATGTTCTGTTGTGAGCTGCTAATCTATAGAGTTATTTTTCACACTATATCTCTATTCGTGGGACCATGGTATAGATGTCCTCAAAAAATGAGTTGGAAGCTGGATGGGGTGGCCACTATTCCTTTAATCCCAGCCCCATCACTTGGGGAGCAGAGGCATGGCAAATCTTGTGAGTTCAAGGCCATCCTGGTCTACAAAATGGTTTCCAGGCCAACTGAGCTTCAGGGAAACCCTTTCTCAAAAGACAAAAAAAAAAAAAAAAAAAAAAAAAAAAAAAAAAAAGGTTGGGAAGTGTTCTATATTTTCTCTCTGTGTGTAAGATCAACATTTACTACCTAAATATTTTATAGAATTTGAGTGAAATCAGCTCAGCCTGGAATTGTCTTCATGAAGGTTTTTAATTACAAATTCAAGTTCATTCATACCTCTAGGGTGGTTCTGATTTATCTATTTCTTATACCACTTTAGGTAATTTGTGTGTCTCAAGAAATTTGTCCACTTATTCCAAGTTGTCGGGTTGATTGGCATAACGTTGTTCCTAACATTCACACACTACCCGTGTAATGTCTGAAGGGTCTTTAGAGATTTCCTCTTTAAAATCCCCATACTTTTGTTCCTTGCCGCTCTTCCTGCTGAATCTAATGCACAGCTACTTACTTTCCATGAGCTACAGCAGCATTGGCCTCTGCGATTCCAACTGTTTCCTTTGGTTTTGGTCCTGTTTATTCTTGCATCTTGTGACTTGAAGCTGAGTTGGGTGCATCCATATTTAGGAATGGTTTACCTTCTCAGGGATAGACATTTTTATCAGTAACATAGCCCCTTCTTTGTCCTTAAACTCTACTTCCAGCATGACTAATTGACCTAATTGTTTTGTTTTGTTTTATTCTGTGTGTGGCATATCCGTACTCTTTTACTCTTTTCTTGTCCAAATTTTTTACCTTTTCAGAGTACTTTTCAGCAGACACATTTCAAATTCTTTCCTCTGGTCTTCATCACTTGTGCAGATCCACTGATAGTTAATAAATGTATTGCCATGTCAGGTGTATGTCAGGCACCTTGCTCTTTATATCTCTGCCTTTTTAACCTTCTCTTCTTTTTCACTCTCTCTTGCCTTTTAAAATATTAATTGTATCTGTCACTCTTCCATCTCTCCTAATTGACTATTTTTTCACTCCTATCCAATTTGTTTTGTGATCTTAACAGGAATTCTATAGGTTTGTGACATTTCTTAAAATCCTCAGAAGAACCTTTAAAGTAGTAACGTATGAAGGGAAGGTTGGAACACTGTGGGCTTCCATTTTTTTTTTCCATTATGCCATCTGTGCTAACATCATATCTTGAACTTTTACATATGTAACAAATTCAAACTGCATTGTAGTTACTGACCTGCTATGGATTAGGAAGCCTTCCTTCAGGGACGGGCAGGGTGAAGGTCTTAGAGCTTTCTCTCACGATTGGTAGAGTCCTCATAGCTGGCATGGTCACTCCTCAGTACAGTAACACAGGAACAGGCTTTGAAACGATAGAAGGGCCATTGATCTTTTTCATTTTTCTACAATATAATTGGAGTTGGCCTAGAATAACTTTTTAAAAAATTGGTATTCTTTTTGGATTCCTAAGTAATCCCAGAGGAGACTCTGACAACAGTCAGAGTGATAAAGGCTGAAATTGCAGAAATATAATTGAAATGAGACAGCAGTTAAGTTCCCCTATGTGGTCCATGGCAGGGATGGGGTCCATGGCAGAAGATCAGCTAGTCACAGAGCATGTGTGATCACTTCCCTGATTGAACAAGTACCTCACGATCATTTCTCCAATTGGATCAGCGGAGCATAGACAGAGTGTGCAAATGCCAGGGTGCACTCAAAAGTGACCAATCCCAATAAAGATGACCTCGGTCTCCATCCACTTCCATGCATAAGAAGCATACAAGGCCGGGGGGCAGTACACGCAGTGGTACACCTCCCTTGGAACCCCTCCCCCTCTGAGAGTTCTTTTTTTTTTTCAAAGCCAATTTTTTATTGAAGCTTTGTGCATTTCATACAAAATTTCAAATCAAATCTAAACCCGTGCCACCATCCCTGGCCCCCGACCCCACCAGAGCTCATGCATTCTGTCAAATATGTTTTTCATCTTTTTCTCAGTCTCTCTCAAAATTCTCCAGAACTAAAGTTACAGGAAGCTGTGAAACACCATGTGGGTGCTGGGAAACAAACACAGGTCTTCCCCCAAAGCAGTAGGCTCTCCCTACCACTGAGCCATCTCTCTGGGACCCTTCATAGGCCTTTTAAAGAATACTACTCTGTACTTTCTACTTTGCTGTCATCTATGTCAAAGGAGAAGTGTGTTGCATTGCCAGCCTTGGGCCACTAAAGAGATGAGACATTTTGGACAGTAACACAGAGGGAAATGGGACCTTTTGGCACCTAATGGCTAGAGACGAGGTAATGCTGCTAAATGTTGTAAAATGCACAGAAGAAACCCCACCACCAGGAATTGCTACTTGCAAATTGAAAGGAGTACCAAAATTCTTTGTTTTAATATTTGAGTTATTATTTTTATTCTATGTGAATGAGCGTATTTCCTACATGTACGTAAGCGCACCCATACTGTGCAATGCCCAAGGAGCTCAGAAGAGGGCATCACATTCCCTCAGAACTGGAGGTATGGATGGTAATTATCCACAATGCGGGTGCTGAGAATGGAACCCAGGTCCTGCTCAAGAAAAGCCAGTGGTCTTAACCGATGAGCCATCCCTCCAGCCCCAACAGTACCATAATTCTAAACCCTTAACTCATTCCAACATCCTGGCTCCTCTTGGCATGTGGATTTGTGACCCAGCTGAAATCCATGTCTCCAAACCAAAGGCACTTGCATGCACAGTTCACGAAGACTACAATCTCCACTCTACTTTGCTTTTGTGCATAGTTAGAACAAGAAGATTCAAGGTATCCATCACAACAGCCATGTCCAGCATGTTGGGACTCTTTGTGTCACAGACTCTGTGATAAGATGAAAACACATGAAGCTCACTGATGGCCTCAGCCACTGCTTTCTCAGGAGGTGTTATGACCATGGCATTAAAAATCATAGGCTGGGGGCTGGAGAGATAGCCTAGCGGTTAAGAGCACCGACGCTCTTGCAGAGGACCCGGGTTCGATCCCCAGCACCCACATGGCGGCTGAGAACCGTCTGTAACTCCAATTCCAGGAGAACTCCAGTTCCAGGGGAATCTGAGACCCTCTTCTGACCTCCGCGGCATTGCACGACACGGGTGCACAGACCTGCATGCAAACAATACATTCATACACATACAAAAATAAATAATAAAAAAAAAATTGAAAAAAAAAATCATAGGCTGCTGGTCATAGAAAATCTTCTCTACAAATTTTCATATAGAAAATACTTTTAGTGATGTCAGTGCTAAGATGCTAGTCTGGGACCGAAGCCCAGGCTCTGCCACTTCCTGATAACCTTCTGACAAGATATGATGGAGGACTGGAGAAATGGCTCAACAGACAAGAGAACTGGCTGCTCTTGCAAAAGACCTGAGTTTGGTTTTCAGCACCCACGTGGTGGCAGCTAACAACTTTCTGCAACTTCAGTTCCAGGGGATCCTATACCCTCTTCCGATCTCCAAGGCATTGCAGGGCATGGGTGCACTTACCTAAATTCAGGAAATATACTCATACACATAAAATAAAAATAATAAATCAAATATTTAAAAAGCTAAAAAAAAGCTCATTAGGACTCCATGGTCTCCTTCTAACTTAGTATGGTAAAGAACATCCATCTCATTGGATTATCATGAAGACTAAGGGAATTAATGGATGAAAAGTATTCAGAGCCACAGTTGGACCATAGTAAGCTTAGTGAGTGTTGATCAGGATGATCACTATTATTTTTACAAAATTTCCTGTTATTGTTTACATAACTTAAAATTGTTTATATAACTTTAAAAAAGTAGTTAATTGGGAATGTTCATTCTACATGTTCTGGGCCAATCTCTTTCTCTCTCTCTCCCTCTCCCTCTCCCTCTCCCTCTCCTCTCATCCTGGTTTTATTTCTCAAGCAGACCATTTCTGAATCTTGACAGTTCATCCATGAGTACTACTAACTCATACCCTAGTTACTGGAAAGACTCCAGAATTATTTCTGACCCCCCCTGATCTGTCCCTAACACACACACACACACACACACACACACACACACACACACACACACAGAAAGGACTGACTTCTAACTCCAGGAAAATAGGGACACTGCTCCAAGTGGAATGACCTAAACAGAGAAAAACACCAGCTCTACAATTCTATGATTATTCCCATTTTCCTACAAAGTACCTTTGTAAGACAAAGTTAGACTCACAGGGCAAGAAAGCTATTCTGTGCTGGACGGAAAATTCAAACCCTGCCTTCTAGACATTCTGGAACAATCAGTACTAAGAATGCTTTATCAGTACATCAAAGGAAAAATAACAGCAGCATTCCCGATGCTCGTTCTCAGTGACATACAGTGCCCAGTCCAGATGGATGGCTGTTCCAACAGTAACACTTAAAAACTACTAGAGAGTTTCAGAAAGACTTTAGATCTTTCCCAGGGGACATAGATGCCAAAAACTGAATAACCGTAACTTTCATTTTCTATAGGTAAACTCAGGTATTTAATATGATTTCAGGAGAAACTGCACCGCATTTTTATATGCAGAAAGAACAAATTTCAATGTTCAATTAAAAACGTATCACTTAAGAGCAGTACAGAAAATTCTGGAACATATTCCAAAATGAAAATGATTAAAATGTGGTCCTACCAGAGGAGAATCAAACAGATCAATGGGATAGAATCAAGTCCAGAAATAGGCAGAAATAAATATGGAAATTTATTACGTGACAGAGTGACATTTAAAATCAGTTTGGAATAGATTCAATATAGGATACCAAGGCAGCTGAATAGCTATCAAGAAAAAGAAAGAAAGAAAAAAAAGAACCCTTCCTCACACACTAAAATTTAAGCCAGATGTTCAAGTATTTAAATATACACTTTGTAAATGCCCCTGTTATTTACTAGAAAGTATCAAAGCACTTTATTTATGGTCACATAACAAAGACACTCTTCCAAAAGAACATTAAAAGTCAGAGGTCCTACAAGAAAATATTAACTATCTTGGGGCTGGAGAGATGGCCTAGCGGCTGAGAGCACCGACTGCTCTAGCAGAGGACCCGGGTTCGATACCCAGCACCCACATGGCGGCTGAGAGCCTTCCTTAACTCCAGTTCCAGGGGAATCCGACACCCTCTTCTGGCCACTGCGGCATTTGCATGACACGGGTGCACAGACCTGCATGTAGACAGTACATTCATACACATAAATAATAAATTAAAAAAAGAAAATATTAGCTATCTTGACTGTATGAATACTGTTTGGGCTGAATGTTACCTTCAAGAAGATATGTTCAAGTCCTTGCCCTGTGGATAGGACCTTATTTGTGAATAGAGCCTTGGTAGAAACCAACAAATCACAATGAATTCTGAGGAGAATGAGGATGAACTAATCCGATGACTTCTGTCTTTATGACAGGAAAGGAAGAACTGGGTGCAGCATAATGATTGGGAAGTTGTCCAGCACAGGCCAAGCTCTGGGCTTGATCACCAGGAATGAGTGAATGAATGAATGAAATACATCCAAACGGAATTTGTACCCATGGTCGCCAGGAAGGCCATGTGATAGCAAAGGCAGAGGTTGGAAGGATGTTTCCACAAGCAAGTGACACTAGGACCAGATAGGAAGCCACAGAAGCTGGAAGAGGCAGGAGATCACACTGCCCTAGAGCCTTGGGGAGCACAGTTCTGACAGCACCCAGACTTTGGGCTTTGGCCTCCATATCTATAAGAGAATAAATTGTGGTTGTTTTCAGCCTCTCTGTTTGTGGCAACTTACTATATTCATTAAGAAAGGAATGCAGGGGGCTGGAGAGATGACTCAGCAGTTAGGAGCACTGACTTCTCATGCAGAGAACCCAGGTTTGTTTCCCAGTACCTGCATGGTGGCTAATAACCGTCCATAGCTCCAGCTCCATGGACTCCTATGCCCTCTTCTGACCTCTGTGGGCATTGCATGGCATGGGTGCACTTACATACATACATACAGGGAGTAGACTCATATACAGAAAAGAAAAGTAATAAAATGTTTTAATAAAAATGAATACAGATACAAGTAATAATCTAGATGGGAATAAAACCAGTGTGTCCGTGTAGTCCTGTCATCTCAACAGTGAGGAGGAAGAGGCAGGAATCTCAGAAGTTCAAGGTTATCCTTGACTACAGACTGAATTTGAGACCAGCTTGGGCTATATGAGACCCGGTCTCCAAAAAAAAAAAAAAAAAAAAAGAATTTTCATAGGAAAAATAAAGTATCCCCCTGAAAAGTTAAAGTCAGTTGGGAAAAGTAGTTATAGCATGGACCAGTCTCCTTAACATAGAAAAAAATTCTTCTACAAATCACCGTATTTTCAACCACTTAATCAAAATATCAGCCACTTAACAGAAAATGGGCACATTAAGTTTTCTGATGTTTCCTTAACTTGTTGAGAAATAACTCATAAGTAATTCAAATGAGGCAGCAGCTCACCAGCCGACCTCCTTTCTTGCCAGTCTGTGAGACCATAACATTGCATCACTGTGTTTTACTTGCATTTCTGTTACTGTGATAAAACATCCTGACCAATGGCAACTGCTTGCTGGTCACCATCCATCACAGAGGGAATTCAGGGCAGGAATTCAAGCAGGGACTTACAGCCAGGCCTGCTTGCTGTTACACAGTGTTACCTCTGGATTACTTACCTTTCTGTTGCTGTGATAAAACGGTCCATGATCATGGGACTAGACAGATGGCTCAGTGGTTAAGAGCACTGCTTACTCTTACAGAGGACCTGGGTTCAAGTCCCAGCACTCATATGGCAGCTGACAACCATCTGTAACTCCTATTCCAGGTGATCCAATGCTCTCCTCTGTCTTCTGTGGGCACTGCATGACATGGGTGCACTTAAATACATGGTAGGCATAACATTCATAAACATAAAATAAAAATAAATTAATTAATAATTAAAAATACATCATCACCAAAAGTGACCTATAGAAGAAATAGTTTATTTGGTTGACAGTTTCAGAGGATTAAAAATCCATTCTAGGGGTAGAAAGATGGTTCAGGGGTTAAGAACACTGGCTGCTCTTTTAGAGGATCAGGGTGGCTTATAACCATGTGTAACTTCAGTTTCAGGGAATCCTACACCCTCTTCTGGCTTCCACAGACACTGTGTCCATGAAAGCCAACACTCACACACATAAAATTAAATCCTTTTTTCTTTTTTTAAAATATTTTTAAAATTTTATTTATTATTTTTTATGTGTATGAATGTACTGTCTGCATGTAGGTTTGTGCACCTGTGTTGTGCAATGCCGCAGAGGTCAGGAGAGGGTGTCAGATTCCCCTGGAGTTAAAAATGGTTCTCAGCCGCCATGTGGGTGCTGGGGATCGAACCCGGGTCCTCTGCAAGAGCAGTTGGCACTCTTAATCGCTAGGCCACCTCTCCAGCCCCTAAGTCCCTTTTTCTAAAGAGTCCACCTGGACAGGGAGGTATGGTGGCAAGCAGCAGGCACAGGGACAGGAACAGGAAGTTGAGCTATCTTAAACATGAAGCAGAGACGGGACTGGAAAAGAATCAATGCTATAAACTCTCAAAATCCATCCCACAGACACACTTCCTTCACTAAGGCTGCATTTCCATAACCTCCCCAAACAGCCACACCAGCCAGGGACCAAGTGTTCAAATACTTGAACCTATGGGGGACATTTCTTATCCAAACCACAACTTCCAACAAAGGAGCTCATTTATAGCCAAGCAAATATAGCAGAACCAGCATGAAGGAACACTGCTTTCTGGCTTGCTGGCCCAGCTTGCTAATACAGCCGAGGCCTGGGGGATGGTGCTGGCCATGGTCGGCTTGATAGGCTTGGTCCTCCTACGATTAACACGCAAGACAATTGCCCCACAGAATTCCTCAATGGAGGCTGTCTTAGCAGATGACTTCTAGCTTGTGTCAAGTTGACAATTCAAGCTAACTGGGGCATTCCTTCTCACTTTAGTGATTAAAGTAGGCTTTCTTGGAGATTCTGAGTGGAGGAAGAGGACTTGTGCCACATGTGGTAAAAGATCGTCACCCCGAAAACTGCCCTCTAAGACACACCTGCCTGTTCTTCCCCCAGAGCTCCACCTGCATCTACAGCTTCTAATTCTTTGTTTTATCTTTTATTCTGCTATTCCAAAATCATATCTTCTAGCAATTGGTTGGTCCCGGACTTAGAAAGCAATTCAGGGAGCATCCATGGCTGGTCCCACAGAACCTCTTCAACCCTATCACTTTGTATTTAACTTGGAGCAGGGAATGAAGGAGAGACTCTGCCAGTGAGAAAATTAGATCTCTCCTTGAGGGTCACAGATATGGTGATCCAGCTTGGTTGGAGCCCACTCCATGGACATGCCATCCAGGTAATCACATGGAGATGAGTCAGGTGCAGGTTTTCATTCTCGGCCATCTTTATTCAACCAGAGGCTTTGCACTACAACATAGAGTTCGGTCAGTCCCTAACCTGGAACAATGGTACCATTCAGTTCATAATGGTGGTGATGATGGTCTAAGCCCAAATGCTTGTCTTCTTTGGAGTGGTCCAAGAAGCAATACCTCAAAGCTTGATAGTCAGAGAAAAAGAAATAGGAAAGAAGGGGAGGGAAATTAACTGCATGAACTCAGAAGCCAGGAAAGCTGGCTCAGTTGCCTTTAGCAACATGTTATCTGACATCTTTTGGCTGAATGCGTCCTTTCACGGGGTGATTAAACAGCAAATATCTCAGAGTAGCATAATGTTTATTAGACATTGCTCGGTTAGGGCAGCTTGTGTTTTCCCTGTGTTCTGTTTCCATATTCGAGTGTGTACAATTTGTTGATTTAAATAAAATTTAAAATAAGCCTTGCTGTTTGAGGAGCTGCTGACAGGGCCTCGCAGAAAACTTTGAGAGATTTTTTTATTAGGAAACAATTCTGTCCCTGTGTCATGTTTTTCTGCCTCCTGCCTCTCCCCTACCCCCACCCCCCACCCCTGGCTCTTAGCACCCAAGGACGGCAGCTTGAAAACCAATATTTTACTGCTTTGAATGTTCCTCCAGCTATGAAATGCTTCTTCTCCCCAGGCGACAAGCATTGATCTAGTCCGTCCCATCCCCCAGCTTAACAGAGGAGAGGAAGAGCTGCCTGCTTGGGACAGAGGTCACCTATGTTCCTTTTAATGGGGTCTCGTGTAACCCAGGCTGGCCTCAAATTTGCTTTGTAGCCAAGGATGACCTTGAACCCAGGATCCTCCTGCCCTCGTTCCCCAAGTGCTAGGATTGCAAATGCGTACCACTCTCAGTTTACTGTGATCTAAAACCTTGCAAAGTATTGGATAATCTGACCTGCCAGATTATTCATTCATGATTTTGATTATCCACATTTTTGGTGTTTGGGTGTTTGTTTTTTTTTTTTTTTTTTTTTTTTTTTTTTGGTCTTTTTGAGACAGGGTTTCCCTGTAGATTATCCACATTTTTTAACTGAGGCTATATGAGATGCAAATAACCTTTTGAGGAGGTTATTGAGGTTCAATCCCAGAGCTTTGGACACGTTAGGCAAGTGCTGGGCCCCGGTTACATCTGTAGCCCAAGCAAATGTCCTTCTATGCTATTGGATAGATGAATAATATCTCTTTAAAGTAAAAAATACATGATCATGACTAAGTCATTTTGTCCAGAGAAGCATTAGCATGTGGATGCTAAAGAGCTGTGAAAGCACTCTCCAGCATTCGGGAGAGTCCAACAGCAGATAGCACGTGCGCGCTGTGTCAGGAAGAGGAGGGCTGGATAGTGTGGAAGAACGTGATGCCAAAGTCCAAGATAAGATACAAGTCTGTGTTCTTGACTAGACCAACCTTCAATGCATACTTGTAATGGGAAAGGACAAATTATAGCAATGTCCCACATTATTTAAAGCCACCTTTTAACAACCAATAAAAAAACCAACACACACACACACACACACACACACACACACACACACACATGAATGTTATTTTCCATAGATACATAGCTACGCATGACAGTCCATAGGACATGATTTCCATAAAGGAACTTGCTTCCAAGCCTGAGGTGACAACTTGAGTTTGATCCCCAGGTTTTACTTGGAGGAAAGAGAGAACATACATTCTCAAGTTGTTCTCTGACCTCCACATGTTCACCATAGCACTTGTATGCAAACACACACACACACACACACACACACACATGAAAAATAAACATAAGTAACATTTAATATTTGTGATGTCATGTTCTATATAATTAAATGCATTTACTATTCTTTAATCTCAAATTAATGTTTTGATCGGTATAAAAAATGTCAAATAAGTATTTTAGGAGTTGCTGTTATGAAAGTGATTTTCATTTGATTTTACAGACTCTCTTCCTTATCTAATCTATTATGTACGTTTTTATTTTTCTGCTGTGGTGAACTCTTCTGTCTTTGAGACGCACCCACATGTATCTTAGTTTCTGAGATTCCCCAGGATCCAGAAACACACTTGGCACATCTGTGTCCAGTAAATATCCAGACACCTAAGCACTGGTATGTAGTAGTCAGAGGCATGGGAGTGACTGAAAGCAAGCAGAAGACATATCCCTCTGTTCCCCAGAAATGGAGGCCAGGGATTGATATTTTACCACCTCTTTCTTATTTCTGAAATCTAGTTCAGAGAAAGACTGAAGGGCAATACTCAGAACTGTTGCTCACTGGCTTGCTGAGGCTCCTACTGTGTGCCACCAGCTGGGAAGAATTTTGGTTTTATTTTCCTGTGAACATTCCCTCATAAAAGAGTCATGAAAAATTAGTGACTATTTTTACGTTCTCTGAGACTATGTTCCCAAGGTAGATGGGATGCTGCACAAAGGGCTGGTTTTGTGATGCCTCACAGTATCTGAGGTTCCCACTGGGAAGGCTGGAATACTGGAGGGGGACTTCTCTTGATGGCTGGAAAGGATATTCTCTTGCATGTCTGGAGGCCAATGCTGCCTGGTAGCAGGATTCTTTGTTGCCTGTTGGCAGTGACATCTGTGTGAGGCTTCTCCGTGAGCTGCTTGCGTTACCTCTCACCATGGCAGCTATGGGGCTACTTGGGGGTTTACCTGGCTCTAGGCCAAAGCATTATCATTGTTCATGACCTCAATCCAAAAGAATCAACTCCATCAAATTCTGTTGGTACCAGCGAGTGCCAAGGCTACCCAAATCTAAGGGGTGTAAAATTCTATTCCCCTGCAGGATGGAGGTAGTGGATATATTCTAGAAACACACAGGGAAGCTGGACATGGTGGCTCACACTTGTAATCCCAGAATTTGAGAGAATGAGGTTGGAAGATTGCTACAAATCTGAGGCCACCCTAGGCTGTGTAATGATTTCTACACAAGGCTAGGCTATATTGTTTTATTGTAAGACCCTGTCTCAAGAAAAGAGAAATAGAGAAAGGGAGAGAGGGAAGATGGAAGAAAGCAGGAAGGGAGGGAGAGAGGAAAGAAGGAAGGAAGGAAAGAGGAAAACATACAGTAGGAAACACTTTCATTATTTTGGGGAACCCCATGTCACCCCTTTCAGATGGTCCTTTAGATGATTGTGGCTAATCTATTTCCTATATAAGTGAACAGGTCACTCCAATGAATTCCCAACCAGCCCAAAGTGTAACAGCTTATATGGTAAACAACTGAGTAAGGGCTCATTTTCCAGTCTGTTTGTCCCCAAAGCTTGCTTTCCCATCAGATGAGCACTGTATTTATGGGTTTCATCCAACCTTCATTGTTTATTGGGGAGACATATCCAGATCCCATGTTGCCTAATGTGGAGGGTGTGTGTTCCTGCAATTACGGACAGCATTATTGGTGTAATAACCTGGCTCTATGTACTTAATAAGCAGCCATTGAAATGATTCTCTTCCAAAGGTCTGGAGAAATTGCCATTAAGAGACCAGAGCTTGAGCAGAGCTTGCAACTTCAGGATGAGAGCCGATCCACACAGATCTGCAGCAAATGTTGACTCTGATGAAAAACAATCCCCCATCTATGTGACACAATTATTTGGGTATTTACCACAAAGACCTCAAAATGGCCCCTTTTCAATCAGACATAAGGAGGAAGCTGAGATGGGGAAACAGCTAAATTTACATGTAACTGCTCACATTGGTTCGTCCTTAGATGGATGGTGGGTCTTTCTCATTATTCACCAAGCACAGACATTCCACCAAGAGTGATTTGGCAACTCTCTGAAGATAAATCACAACCAGGATGGCTGCTGTCACTGTCAGGTTGAGAACGTGACTCTGGGGACTGACAGAGTGTGGGGGTATGTGCGAGGATGATGTGCCCTGCTGCTTGAAAGTTGAGAGAGAAAACGAGCACCAGAGACAGGAAAACAGAAAAAGCAATAAAAATTCCATGTCTCTCCCGACGCCGCTCCCAAGCGTCAGGCTTTAGTGGGGGACGAGTGCTTTTGTGAGGTCCTAACAGGTCAGAAGGAAGACGGATGGCAGTTTCCAGAAGCAGGAAGAGAGAGAGATTGTGAATTTAACCAACATGAAGAAAACACAGCTCTGACGAGCAAGTCACAAGTAGAAACCATCAAAGACAGTTTCTGATCATTTCAAAGGCACTCATTCACATGTAACATGGAGCTGAGATCCTTCCAAATTACCTTTGCTGCTTCTACTTTTAATAACCATAATTTCTATGCCCATAAAAGCAACATCTCCAGTCATACAAATGGTTGGAAATGTGGTTTAAAAAAAAAGTACAGAAACCATGCTTCTACTCAGGAGTAACCTGTGTAAACATTTTACTATACGGCCCTGGAATTTCCCCTAATGGTATATGTGTATAGTTGAAGCCTAACATACTGTGATGTATAACTTTTATTTTCCCATATCTGAATCTCCTTCTCTGCCAATAATCGCTTTAACAGATTCATAGTTTTCCATTGTCATATTTAACCAGTCTGTTATCACTGAGTGTTTCAAGCTGTGAGCTTCTTATTGTAAATAACAGCACAGGAGTCTCCCTGTGCCTAATCATTTGTACAGTGGCTTACTTTGGATGGATTTCTCACTTTATTAAAAAAAATATTTTGCTTTAGTAAAGAGAGATATATTATTTTTTTTATTAATTTTATTTATTTTTGTATGTGTATGAATGTACTGTCTGCATGCAAGTCTGTGCACCCGTGTCGTGCAATGCCGCGGAGTTCAGAAGAGGGTCTCGGATTCCCCTGGAACTGGAGTTCTCCTGGAATTGGAGCTTCAGACGGTTCTCAGCCGCCATGTGGGTGCTGGGGATCGAACCCGGGTCCTCTGCAAGAGTGGTCGGCGCTCCTAACCGCTAGGCCATCTCTCCAGCCCGAGAGATATATTATTAAAGAATCTGAATTGCAGTGCTCAACTTTCCCTTTACTTTGTACCAAGGATTAAACGACGTTGACAGTAAAAGTTAATTTGACTTGCCTATCGCCTTCTTTCCTCTCTTTTCTTCCCCTTTTGTCCTTTACTCCCCTTTCTCAGCTTCCTTCTCTCTTCAGTAGTTAATCAGTGATTTCTACCGTGGAAGCAGGTTAGGTACTTTAAGGAGCACAAAGACTGGGGTAGGGTTCATAAAACATGGCCCTTGTAGCATTCCAACTTACCAGCTATTTTTGAGTGGCCTGTGAGCTACCAATAGTGAGATGCACACATACATACATATATAAATAGAAAAAATACTGTGTACATGTGGTAAGCATGTATGAGCATACAAGTGCACACTTCTACATGTGCATATGGAGGCTTGAAGTTGATGTCAGGTGTCTTCCTACATCACTGTCACATTATTTATTGAGGGAGGGGCTTCTTGATGACCTAGAACACAGCAATTATAGCTATTTTAGCTAGCCAGCTCCCTACCCCTGCCTCCCTCACAAGTGTTGGGAGTCACAGGAAACCACCATGCCAACTGGGCACTTACATGTGTTCGGATCCAAACTTTCCCTAAGCTTTCACAGCAAGCACTTTATCCACTGAACCATCTCCCAGTCCCTAGTGATCATGTAATAGCTGAAAAAAAAGAAATAAATCCAGGCCAGATGGCTCATGTTTGCAATCCAAGCACTCTAAAAGCTGAGGCAGAGAGATGGCTCCAAGTTTGAGGCCAGTCTGGGATACATAGTGAGACCCTGTTTCAAAAACAAAACAACCCCCCACTAATACATATTATACACTAAATCCTAATAGCAGTGAAAATGTCAGTGGTCACAAATAAAGTTTTATTTAAACATATCCACCCCCATTGTAAACATATTGTTTATTCAGACCTACAAAGGCAGAGCTGAGAAGCTGGAGCAAAGATGATGTGACCCAGGAAGTAGAAAGTAATTGCCATCTGGTCCCAAGATAGTAGAAGGCTGAACCTCTGAGTTAGTGAAAATACTACTTCAAACTGTTAGGGCAAGTCAGGGCCTCTGCTAAGAGGGGCTCCTTGAAGCTGTCAGGACTGGGGATCAGGGATCCCAAGTTCAAATCCCAGCACAATAACTCACTAACTGCGGGGCTTAGACTAGTTATTAGGTCTCTGTGCCAAAACATCTCCATCTAAAGAACAGAAAGACTCATTGCATCACTGACAGCCAGTGATGTCATTAAGATCAAATGCAATGAAACAGAAAAGTACTTAACAAAAGTTCTAGTATGTAGTGGGGGGGAAGGATTATTATTGCTGCTGTTGGCTCTTGGTTTCTGGAAATTTCACCCACAACAGGTTGTGTTTCTTCAGTCTTGGCATTTTCATCCCTTCTTTCCTACTGTTGTCATTCTTGGGTACACATCCAAACGGGGCCTGGATCACCAGGATGGGATTTGTAGTTGGCAGGGATGTCTCCACTGTTATTTTCTTCATCTGTGATCAGAGCTCTTCTTCCTTCATTGATTCCTATGTGAGGTGTATTAGAATAACTCACTTTTAGCGTGCAGAAGCACTGACAGGTGGCTGCACTGAAATGCACAAGTAAGAAGGTACCTGGCCTCAGGTAAACCTGTCCGCCCTTCTCAAGAGTCAGGCTGAAGGACATTCTATCCTCAAAAGCCTCAGGACTGCTTCCCAACCCAGGGCCAGGGGCAGCTCAGTGGTGCTGGGCTGAGTCTCCAAGATTTTCATTCAAGATGTTCGTCCTCAGGTACTATTCTAAATAGAGTACTTGGTGGGGTAGAAGCAGTGTGTCAACACGGAGAAACCAGAAAGGAGAGTCTCCCCAGGAACGCACACAAAATCCTCTTGACATGTCTTTCACTTGAGACAACTTTTGCTATGTGTAAACACAAACCTCTCTCTCTCTCTCTCTCTCTCTCTCTCTCTCTCTCTCTCAGTATAAACTCATCCTATCCCTTCTTGCTCAAAGTAAAAGCTTTAACGCTACTATCCCTTCACTGGGTGCTGAGCTTCAGACCCACATGGGACTCAGTAAGGCCTAAAGGCTCTGCGCCTCTGTGTGTGTCCCCCCCCCCGCCCCCGAGTTGGCCTGGCCGTCACACTTCAGGTGTGCCTTCCTGAGCCTTCTCCCTGAAGGAGACCCCGCTGTTGCTTTTCTAGAACAGCCCTGAGGACTTTCTTTCATAGCATAGGAAAGATTTTTTAAAAGGATCCCTGTGTCTATCTTCATTTGCTTATGACCTTCTGCATAGGAAAGGGTTTTGTACAGTGCAAGTGTGAATATATTTCCAGTATTTCAAACACCCACAGTATTGTCCCTCATTGAGACCTGACCCCTCTCAACTTTACTTTCTTGGTTATACATCCAGTTCTTGCTTCCTTGATACACAAGTTTCTCTCTCTCTCTCTCTCTCTCTCTCTCTCTCTCTCTCTCTCTCTCTCTCTCTGTCTTGCATTCCATTTGTTGTCCTTAAATGTCTGTGATGGTTAATCCTGGGTGTCAACTTGACTGGACTAGGGATGAACAAATAACAGAAAAAGATCTTCAGATTGGACTACCTCAACCCGGATGGCCCACCCCAAATGTGGGCGTTACCTTCTGCTGGCAGGCAGTATTAAAGGCCATGCCAGAGGAATCTGGTCCCTTTTTCCTGCGGCTTGCCTTCTCTCTCACTGGTGAGTTTGTCTTGCTGCTGTGATCAGCCTTTTGGATCCCAGCGTGTACTGAGAGGGCAGATCTCCTGGAATCCATCGGGCCTTCAGCACTAGATTGGGACTATTGAGACATCCAGCCTTGCAGACTGAGCAGTTCCCTGGATTCTCAGCCTCTCCAGTGTGGCATGGCTACTGTTGGACTACTTGAGCTCTGTCACATGAGCAAATCAATAAATTGTATATAGCTATATATTCTTCCTGTTGCTTCTGTTTCTTTAGAGAACACTGACTATACAATCTCCCTCCTGTCCACACACCTACCATCTCTCAGCTTCCTGAATGACTGCCTGCTTCTGGTCCTATTGATTTCTGCTTGTCAACTCTACCTTCCTGAAGTTCCCATGGTACAGTTTCACCCAGAAGCAGGACACTTGGCTTCTCCTGGAGGTCCTCTCACCATCATATCACTGACTCAAATCATTGCTCTTGCCTAATTGTCACCTCTATTAGAACTGATGGCACAACATAGTGGCTAGCCCATAGTAGGCTTGCAGGTGACTGTGTTTTCAAATAAGTGAATGAATGATTAATCACTGAATATTTTTATTCTACTATCATATTACCCAATCCACATAAAATCAATGCTCATCTTTTAACCCCATCAGTAAGAAGTTATTCATTAAACAACCTGAAATCTACTTTTCCCAATAGATAAAATCTGTCTTGGTTTGTTTGTCTGTTTTGGTATTTTTTTAAATACAGGGTCTCACTATGTAGCCTCAACTGGCCTGGAACTCATTATATAGACCAAGCTGGCCTTGATCTCACAGAGATCTGTGTGTCTCTGACTCCCGAGTGCTAGGACTAAAGGTGTGCACCACCATGCTCAGCCAATACAGAAAGTCTTTTATTAGAAAGGAAAAACAGAAGAATGGCCACAGTGCTCTGACAATTGATAAAAGAATAAACACATTCTATAAATAAACATACTATTTGACTCCAAAAAATGGGAATTAAAATTCTACTGGGATTATTTTCCTTTCTCTGATTTTTCCAAATCAAATATATCATTAACACCTTCTATGAGCAAGCTCATAGGCAAACAGGTCTTACAGGTCATGAAGGAGAAGTCTATGAATTCTAGTTTCCAGATAGGACAATTTGACAGTATTTATCATATTTACACCCACTGGGTCTCAACTACTCCACTTCTAGGTAGGTATTCTGCAAACTCCCAAATGTGTGATATGACAAGCTTTCAAGGTTACTGAACATAGGGTTGTTGGTAAAAGGAGAAATTTGGAAACTCCCTTTACTGGCTCTGGATTGAGAACACTTAGTGAATTATTTACACAGCTGTGTGTTAGAATGCAGTGACAGAGCTCTTTATTAACCAAAAATGAATGATCTCCAAGAAAAAAAACTGGGTTAAAAAAATAAATACGGCGATAAACAATGTGTGTAATATACTACCATTTCTATGAAGAAGAAAGAAAAAGGAAAAAATAATAAAGTATTGAAAAAAATTGGGGCTGGAGATATGGCTCAGAGGTTAATGACACTGGCTGCCCTTGTCAGAGGACCCAGGTTCAATTCCCAGCACCCACATGGTGGCTAACAACTGTCCCTAACCCCAGTTCCAAGGAAATCTAATGCCCTCTTCTGACCTTTATGAGCATTGCACGAGGCAGGTGCATTTACATACGTGCAGGCAATATAGTCATACACATAAAGTAAAAATAATACATGAAATATTGAAAGAAAATGAGATGTGTGTATATGTATGTACACATCTGTGCTTAAATATAGGCAACTGTTTCTACAGGCAGAAAACATATTGGTGAGCAACTGGAGGAGAAGAACAAAGGACAGCTAAGAGCAAGGTAGGGGGAAGCTAATTACTCCTGGTCAGTCTAATGATCTTGAATTTGAAACACAGAAGAGAAAAAAAATTATATATATACAAATATATATATATATGTATGTATATAAGAAGGCAGAGAAGATATATATTGAGAGAGAAAGAGGGAGAGACGAGAGAGAATAAGCAAATCTTCTGCTCCACAGGCTCCTTCCCCAGTGGTTACAATGCAGTAAGAAGAGAGGAGAGGACAGTTCCAGTACCTCACCCCTTCCTCCACTCTCTTGGTTTCCTGGTAATAGTGACCCAGAGCTGAGTTTCACTCTCTGAGCTCCTCTATCTGGACCCAGAGGAAGGATGATGCCGGCAGGAGCTCTGCCATCCAGAGAGAAGCCCATGGGGTCCTTCTTCCCCTCATGTCTCTAGATACAAGCCCCCATTGGTGGGGAGGGTTCTACCATGTTGATTGCTGCAGCAGTGACTGTCACTGCTCACTTCAGCAGAAGTGATTAGACTGTCCTGAATCTGTCCATCAGATATCAAAGATAAATGAAGTTTGAAAAAAATAAATTGTATGATTTATTTTTTTTTAAATATAGTCTTTGGGAGACACCCAGAATGCACTTTGAAAAATTTAAGAAGAATATGTCAAGAAAACAAATCTGCAGCCTGCTGTCCAACTTTAATTTTTCAGTGATAACACTCCAGCGGCCACAGCCCAGCCAATAAATATAGTCCCCGGGCCTAATGGTATCCAATTTCCATTTGCTATGATGAAGGGCCTCTCCCGAAGACGTGCTTGCTCCCACACTCCAGCTCTGCCTACCTCCCCTTCACAGGTCCCCAGGGTGCTAATGAGCTGACACAGTCCTCAGGACTTTACCCCAAGGACATCTTCTTTTTCCCAGTCACTGCTCGAGAGCCATGCAGGCCTAGGAATCCATGAAGCTCCCTTGGTGTTGTGAGCTGGTTTCAGTTTGGCGATGTTTGGGGTTTTAATTCACTTTACTAAAATTGCCTTTCATTCACTTGGTGACAAGTAGTTATTTGTTTTCAGGATTCCATTTGACATTTATTGTTAGCGCCACACACTAATAATAATAATTAACGCCTTTTTAGACTTGTCTGGGGTTTTCACGCCACTGTATTGTTACGATAAAACATCACGATGCTTTGCTGTATATAAGATAGTATGATGGTATTTAAATGTAACAAAGGGGTTTATTATACTCAGGCCAGATTGTAGTGTCTCTGAGTCCCCTCCCATGAGCAAACTAAGACTTAATATCCTCTAAACTCGTCTGTGATGCTAATACTTAGCTACTTTTAAAAAATGGGAATGAAAAATGTAAGGAGAAAAACCAACCAGGTGTATTTGGGCTTTTCCTCAATAGTCTAGAACCGTGCTGTTCCGCACCATGGCTACCAATGGAGTAAGGATATTTAAATTGAAAATAATTGGAATTAAATGTGTCAGGTATTGTGTTTCTCTCCTATGCTAGCCTTTCCCTGAGTGTTCAGTCATTGCCCGTGGCTCAAGCTGCGACCCTGAGCTGTGTACCTATAGGTACACAGAAAGACACTCTGGATAGCACTGTTCCAGAACTTTCCTACTATTTCAGAACCTTAATGCTCAAAATGTTACTGAAGGATCAACAGCATCTGCACGAGATAAGATTTTATTTATACATGGTCTTCTGAATCTCAACCCCAGAACAGAGTCACAAGGTCCCCAAGGGACACATTTAACACATTAGTGTTTAAAACACAATAAGAATCTAAAACAGGAGTCAGAAAAGTCTCGGCAGATACCCAAGAATCAAATGTATCCATTACAAGCCCTGAGCTCTGGCATTCCTGATAAAGAGGGCACAGGCAGTTTGTAAACCACTGTTTGTAAACTCCTTACAATAAAGTTTTACTTAAAAATATAAAGCTGGTCGGGCGTGGTGGTGCATGCCTTTAATCCTAGCATTTGGGAGGCAGAGGCAGGTGGATCTTTGTGAGTTAAAGACCAACCTGGTCTACATAGCAAGTTCCAGGACAGCTGGAGCTACAGGGAGATCCTGTCTCAAAAAGACCAAAAAATAAAAATTTATATA
>VZQC01001015.1:346567-461567 GCA_009823505.1 Rhizomys pruinosus
TTAGTTTTAAGATTTAAATTGAAAAATTTGACAAAAGTTTTAATATATACCTGTATCCTCCCCTTTTTATTTTAGATTTCTATTTTTTTACCCATAAATCTCTAAAAGGCAGTCGTATTACACATACCTATAGGCAGGAATCAAGGTGTAAATTTTCATTAAATTTACCCAAGCTGTTTATCATTGACTATATGTTGTTAATTTGGGAAAGAAACTTAATTCTTTTAGTTAAATTATCCTACAGGTAAAAGAAAATGTTACAAGATAATTCTGTACAACACAAAAGTTTTAGAGAACATTCATATTCATTAACCCCAAAATTGTTGTTATACAAATTACAAGTAAAACAAATGTGGACAACAATTTGTACTTCCAGTTAGCTTAAATATATTACCATTTTTTTGTCGTTTTTTTGAGACAGGGTCTCCCTGTAGTCCCAGCTATCCTGGAACTCACTCTGTAGACCAGGCTGGCCTTGAACTCACAAAGATCCACCTGCCTCTGCCTCCCAAGTGCTAGGATTAAAGGCGTGTGCCACCACGCCTAGCTTCTATACACTTTTAATTTTATCCAATGGCAGTGGGCATGATGACACATACTTGTAATCCCAGAACTTGGGGAGCTGAGACAGAAGGATGTCTGCAAGTTTAAGTTCAGTCTAGCCTATGTAACCAAATCTAGGCCAATCTGGACTAAAGAGTAAAATTCAAAAATAAAGAAGAGGGAGGAAGGAAGAAAGGGAGAAAGAAAATCAATATGCAATCTCAAACTGCATCTGATGCTAAACATTACAAAACTGAATCTTAACATTACATAATTACTAAATAATAAAAAAGGAAAGAAATAAGGTTGTGGATCAAAATGATGAGTGAATGACTTTCATCCAAAAAGTTAACTTTTAGAAACAGCTTTCAGAAGCAATCAGGCAAGTTATATAGCCAAGAATGTTCATTATTTAAAAATCAACAACAGTTTTCATCACTTGGAGATCAGAGCTACAGAATGTTGGTTTCTTCAAATGTCATGAAGAAAGTCGGGGAGTCCCCATTGCTGATGTGGCCATCAACTAAAGGAGAGCAGTGCTAGCTTTCTGGTCCTCAGTCTCCATGTCAGACCTACATCCAAAGCATCATCAGATCCCAGCAGCCATATCACCCACAACCACTTTCCTGGTGACCACTTCTCAAGGTGACTATACCGCACCCACCCTAGTCTAAGCCACGTTCCCCTTCCACAGGGACTGTCACAGACCCTCTCATATGCATTATCTTCTGTCTTTTATTTGTTCTCTAGTGAAGGCTTCGTACAGCAACAACTGGCTTACTGAAGCCAGTTGGAATAAAATCCCAGTGGCCTCCTGTAGTCCTGTGGACCCTTCTCAAATATCCCCTCTGTCCCTTAACTTAGCCTCTCTCTATTCTCTATGGCTCACACTAGTTCTTGAACTACCAACACCATCCCCTTTACCGCTTAAATTCACCCTCCAACCCTCACCACCATCCTGTATCACATGGACCACTTCTTCTTTGTAGCACCTGTGACATCCTGCCCGTATTTGTGTGTGAATGCATTGCCTATTTATGCTCTATCTCTCCACCAGAACAGAAATTCCAGGAAGGCTGTGTATTACAGGTGCCTTTATTCTAAGAACCTGCAATGCCACCTGCTACAAAAACACAATAAATATTTTGTTAAATAAATGAATATAAATCTGTAGAGTAACACACCATTCACAGAGTTTATAAACAGGTGAGAAGAACTGTGGATGTCTCTTTATTTTCTATTACCTTTATTTTTAACATCTTGGAAGTGCAAAAGTTACTCTTTTTAGAAACTTTTGACACTTATTCTGTGTGTGTGTGTGTGTGTGTGTGTGTGTGTGTGTATGCACTCACCCCTGTGGAGGTCAAAGGACAACTTCTGAGAATCTATTCTCTCTTATGTGGGGTGGAACCAGACTGTCAGGCAGCAAGAATCTTTACCCTCTGAATCATCTTTCCAGCCCCCAAAGTCACTCTTACAATTATGAAAAGCAATCAAATTTATTAATTATTAATAAATTTGCCCTTCAAAGACATAGTAAGACGATCAGAACTAACCTTCTTGGTCGAACCTGAATTGATAGAATGAACTTGTTCTTTCTTTTCTTTTTAAGACAGCTCTGGATTCCTCTCCTAAAGCTATTATTCATCAAAGTACAGATGAAGATGGCAAGGGTAGAGAGTGGCTCAGTCCGTAAAGGGCTTGCTGTGCTGTGCAAGCACTGTCTGGACCCATGTAAAATAGCAGGGCATGGTGGCACTCTTGTAATCCCCGTGCTGTGGACGTGGACACCGTAGATCCCTGGGGCTCTCTGGCCAACCAATTTAGCTAATTGGTGAGCTTCCAGCCAATGAGAGACCCTGTCTCTTAAAATCTCTTAAAATAATCGGCTGGAGAGATGGCCTAGTGGTTAAGAGTGCCGACTGCTCTTGCAGAGGACCCGGGTTCGATCCCCAGCACCCACATGGCGGCTGAGAACCGTCTTTAACTCCAGTTCCAGGGGAATCTGAAGCCCTCTTCTGACCTCCGCGGCATTGCACGACACAGGTGCACAAACCTACATGCAGACAGTACATTCATATACATACAAGAATAAATAAAAAAAAAATAATAAAGTAGATGGCTCCTGAAGAATGGCACTGAGGTTGACCTCTGGGCTCCACACTGTATGTGAACACGCATCTATCTACATGTACCTTAGGAAAATGTCCCCACACATAAAGAGAAAGACAGCAAGGTCAAGTTCACCATCAAACATATAACCATTGGTTTTCACTCCTTCCTTCCTTCCTTCCTTCCTTCCTTCCTTCCTTCCTTCCTTCCTTCCTTCCTTCCTTCCCTTCATCTTTCCTCCTTCGCTTCTTCTCCCCTCCTTCTTTATTTCTTCCCTCCCTCTCCCTCTCCCTCTCCTTCTCCCTCTCCCTCTCCCTCTCTCTCCTTCTTTTCTCTCTTTCTTTCTTTCTTTTTCCTTCCTTCCCTTTCTTCCATCTTTCCTCCTTCGCTTCTTTTCCCCTCCTTTATTTCTTCCCTCCCTCACCCTCTCCCTCTCCCTCTCTCTCCTTCTTTTCTCTCTTTCTTTCTTTCTTTCTTTCTTTCTTATTTCTTCTTCCTTCCTTCCTTCCTTCCTTCCTTCCTTTCTTCTTCCTTTCCTGTTGTTGCCAGTGCTGAGGATCAAACTCAGGGCCTTGAACATACTATCCAGACAAGTTTCTTGATTTGTTTCTGTTTGTTTTTAGAATTTCTCACTATGTAACCCAGACTGTCCTGTACTAAAAATCTTCCCTCCTCAGTCTCCTGAGTACTATGGCTTCAGCCATGTACCAGAAGGACCCTGATAAATAGTCAACTGTGCTTAGCTGGGCCAAGAGGAGGTTCTTACAAAGCCCCTGAGACAAAAGGATGGTGATGATGTCATCTAAGCAGACCCACTCAGGGGGTCATTTATCTGAGAACTTTGACTCAAACTAGCTACATTCAAACTCAAACTAGGACATTCGATGTCAGCCTGAAGCAGATGTGAACAGGGCCATAAAGCTAAGACAAAAATCTGTGACAGCAAAAGAAACTCCTAGACTTCACTTACATGACCATGTGTTTTATTTTTTTTCCCAAAGCATTCAAGCTCATAAGCAGTAGTGGCAAATCTTACAGCTGTTTATTTTCAGAACAAGATGTCAACTTAAGGAGAGGCCTGAAAGCAGGTCTGGTGATTCTCTTTCTCAAGAAAGACCTTGATTCTCTGGAAACACTTCAGGTGGAAAGTGGCCAGTTCTGTGCAGGACCCTGAAATCATGTAGACTTTCTGAGGATTGTTCTCAGGAGAAGGTAAGCATATATTCTGACATGTCCATGGAAACCTGGTAGGCTTTTTGGATAACTGGAAGAGTATATTTTAATGTGCCTCAGAAATCTTTGTGGCTTTATATTTAAGGAATGAATTCGAATGCTCCAAAAAATACCCACATGTCTTACTCCCCAGGTTTCCTTAAATGAACAGGTTGGGTGAAATATTTGACTACATGAAACTACTTATTTTGGTATCATTTCTCCAATTAACCTTATATCATCTCCTAAGGACAGCTGGGACAGAAGTCGTGTTTGGTTATCATGGAGTGTGAAGACAGGCCATTCATCAACAATTTTTCCACTCAGAAAGAAATCATGTCATTTAAGAAGGCACTTTGTGGGTGTTATCCAGCTCAAAACCACGCATTCCCCTTAGAATATTTATTGATAGGATAGATATTGTAATTATCTAGGAAGATAGATGGGGCTGGAGAGATGGCTCAGTGGTTAAGAGCACCGACTGCTCCTGCAGAGGACCCGGGTTTGATTCCCAGCACCGACATGGTGACTAAGAACCATCTTTAAGCCGGGCATGGTGGTGAACGCCATTAATTCTAGCACTTTGGAGGCAGAGGCAGGCAGATCTCTGTGAGTTCAAAGCCAGCCTGGTCTACAGAGTGAGCTCCAGGACAGCTGGGGCTATATGGAGACCCTGTCTCAAAATCACCAAGAAGGAGGAGGAGGAGGAGGAGGAGGAGGAGGAGGAGGAGGAGGAGGATATTTTGATCACTTGATTCATCAGTATAAGTATACACATTGGAACTAAGCTACTCCTAAGACTTTAGATGATTCTAAGTAATTCAATTGATTTAAACCCAGGCATATTTCTGCCTTGATAGATAATTCAAAACAGAATCCTTCTCTTTTTTTTAAAGCTTTTTAAAAAAATATTTTATTTATTTTTGTATGTGTATGAATGTACTGTCTGCAAGTAGGTTTGTGCACCTGTGTTGTGCAATGCCGTGGAGGTCAGAAGAGAGTCTCAGATTCCCCTGGAATTGGAGTTCTCCTGGAATTGGAGTTACAGATGGTTCTTAACCTCCATGTGGGTGCTGGGGATCGAACCCGGGTCCTCTGCAAGAGCAGTCGGTGCTCTTAATCACTAGGCTATCTCTCCAGCCCCAGAATCCTTCTCTTTATAGCTTTGTAAGAGAGCATCATAACTCCAGATGTCAACCTGATATAAACCCAAAGTCACCTGGGAGGAGGGAACCTCATCTTAGAATTGTCTAGGCAAGATTGGCCTGTGATCCTCTCTGTGAGGATTTTCTTAACTGCTATGATATAGAAGGTCCAACCCCGAGTGGTGGCATCCTTTGGCAGGTGGTCCTAGGCTGTTTAAGAAAGCTAGTTGAGGGCTAGAGAGAAGGTTCAGCAGTTAAGAACACTAGCTGCTCGTGTAGAAGATCTGGGTTCAATTCCCAGCACCCACGTGGCGGCTAACAGCTGTTTATAACTCTAGTTCCAGGGGAATCCACTGCCTTCTGACCTCCACAGGCATTGCGTGACACAGGTGACCTTATGCACATTCAGGTATATGCTCATACACATAAAATGAAAATAATAAATAAAATAATTAAAAAAAATAAAGCTAGCTGGGCAAGCCAGGGAAAGCAAGCCAGAAAGCAGCATTCCTCCATTGTCTCTGCTTCACTCCCTCCCTCCAGGGTCCTGCCTTGGCTTCCCTTCACGATGGACTGCAACGTGTTAGCTAAATAAATCCTTTCAGCCCCTTATGCGCTCTCTCTCCTTTCTCTTCCTTCCTGTCTTGGGAGAGGGGCTAGACCTTACTCGAGGGTCCAGTCTTGATGTTTGCCTTTCTTTCTTCAATGAGTGTGAGACAGCATTCCCTTTCAGGATGCTGAGAGGTCCTAGAAAGCCACTTGTCTGCTGTGAGGTGGGTAAACTGTAAGTTATAGACTGTTGAGATGTTGAAGGTGCATATCACATTAGACTGGGGCACTCCTTGAAGTCTGGGATTTCCTTCTTCTTATCATCCCATAATCTCAAATTCTAGAAGGACTACCATAGCGTTTGGGTTTAGTGATTAAGAGTTGAATGCATTATCTATTGTTCAAAGTTTGGACCAGTGTCTTTAGTCTATCCTACTTTGTGTTCATGTGTCTAAAAATAGGGCCTGTTTGTTCATTGGTTGTGAATGTTGGAGGAGAGGGATATGACTCATTGTATCCCCTACACACTATCTTTCTTAATGGACTGTGAATGGACAAGAAAACAGACTTTGATAGGAAACCATCATAGAGCAGTACATGTTCTATTTACAGGGACTGTCAGTGTAGCTGGTATTCAATCAGAAAAAAGACATGAATGAAAAACAAAAGATCCCAAATAGCTAAAGCAACCCTGACGGGAAAATGCAATACAGGGGGATCACCTTACCAGACTTTAAGCTATACTGCAGGGCTATAGTCATAAAGACAGCCTGGTACTGGCACAAAAACAGACTTGTTGACTAATGGGAAAAAAATTGAAGGCCCAGACTTGAGCTCATACAATTTCAGCCACCTTGTATTAAATAAAGGGGCCCAAAAAGCTCATTGGAGGAAAGATAGCATCTTCAGTAAATGGTTCTGGCAAAACTAGATCACTGTATGTAGCAGAACAAAATTAAACTCCTACCTCTCACCCTGTACAAAAATCAACTCCAAATGGATCAAAGACCTCAATGTGAAACCTGAAACTCTGAAGGTGATAGAAGAAATAGTTGGTAGCAATCTACAAGACATAAGAGTAGGAAAGGATTAGGAAAAGACTTTCTAAATCAAACAACAGCTACACTGGAAGTAAAGTCAACAGCAGACAAGTGGGACCTCATCAAACTCAAAAGCTTCTGCACAGCAAAAGAAACAATCAAGGAAGTGAAGAGAAAACACACAGAGTTGGAGGAAATCTTCACCAGTGATACATCTGACATAGCATTAATATCCAGAATATATAAACTACTCAAAAAACACAGAAGTAAAAAAACAAATGCCTCATTCAAAAGATGGAGTAAAGAGCTGAACAGAGACTTCAACAATGAGGCAGTAAAGATAGCTGAGAAACATCTTAAAAGTGTTCAGCATCATTAATAATTAAGGAAATAAAAATTAAAACCACTCTAAGATATCATCTCATTCCAATATGACTGGCTAAGATCAAGAAAACAAAAGACACCAAATGCTGGAGAGGTTGTGGAGAAAGGGGAACACTCATCCACTGCTGGTGGGAATGTAAACTCGTAAAACCACTGTGGAAAGCAGTGTGGAGAACACTTAAAAGACTCAGAATGAGTCTACCACCTGACTCAGCCATACCACTCCTTGGTATATACCCACAAAACTCATCCTTCTGCAAAGATATATGCACATCTATGTTTATTGCAGCTCTTTTCACAATATGGAAGAGTTGGAACCAACCCAAGTGCCCCTCAACTGAAAAGTAGATAACAAAAATGTGGTACATCTACATAATGGAGTTCTATGCAGCAGTAAAGAAAGATGACATCATGAGATTTGCAAGTAAATGGATGGAACTTGAAGCAATTATGCTAAGTGAAGTAACATAGTCCCACCCCCCAAAAAACCCCAAAACAAATGGGGAATGATTTCCCTAATTTGTGGATGCTAATACCAAATTCCCCAATTGAAAGAAAATCTGAGCAGTATTATTGTTATATTTCTTTCTTTTTATTTTATTTTATTTATTTTTGTATGTGTATGAGTGTACTGTCTACATGTAGGTTTGTGCACCCTTGTCATGCAATGCCATGGATGTCAGAAGAGGGTCTCGGATTCCCCTGGAACTGGAGTTCTGGAATTGGAGTTACAGACGGTTCTTAGCCACCATGTGGGAGCTGGAGATCGAACCCGGGTCCTCTGCAAGAGCAGTCAGTGCTCTTAACCACTAGGCCATCTCTCCAGCCCCCTATTTCTTTCTATCTGAAATCAACTGTGATGTTATAATGTGAATAGCTTAATGAGCCCTAGAATTAACTTACCACTTATTTTCAGACATGGTAATTAATGTATATGGGTGGAAGGTATATATTCATATTTTAGAGTAATATAAAATTAAAAGAAAAAAACGTGAACCCCTAAACATAAAAAAGGTGACCTCTGGATATTGAACCTTTGTCAGATGGGTCACTGGTGAAGAGTTCCACTCTAAACTTGTTTTGGAAATAACCTAGAGTTTATTTTCAGAGTTTATAATTTTGGTATATGTATGGAGTGTGTGTGTGTGTGTGTGTGTGTGTGTGTGTGTGTGTGCATATTTTGGAGTAATACAAAACTAAAGAGAACAACAACAACAAAAAGACTTGTTTAAAGAACTGACCAAAACTGTAAACTTCTGTATCAAAATATTTAAAAAAGACTGAGAAAAAGATGCAAGATGAGACTTAACATGTATGGTAGAATGCATGAACCCTGGTGAGGGGGACATAGGTGGGGGAAAAGGTCTAAGTTTGATTAAGAAATGTTGTATGAAATGTACAAAAGCTCAATAAAAATTAAAAAAAGAAAACTAGAATGGTCTAAAACTTGAACTGAGCTTTGAAGTAATGACAGGACGTGCAGATAGAACAGCAGACCAGGTAGCCCAGCAAGATGGCTCAGCAGGTAAAGACACTCACCACCATGTATGACAACTTGAGTTCCATTCCCAGAATCCGCCTGGTAAAAAAAAAGCAAAAGCCAACTCTCGTGAGTTGTCCTCTGACTTCCATAAGTGTAATTGTGCAAACACACACACACGCACACACACGCACACGCACACGCACACACACACGAAAGAAAAGGGGAGTAGCACCCTCTTGCCTCCTCCTTCTCCTCGTGCTGTGGACTGCATGGAGAAGTCCAGATAGGTGGCTGAATATAAAGGAACAGAAGGGAATGAGTCTTTCCTCTTACTACTGACTAGCTTTGTGATTTAGGATAGAGCATCTTGGATATATCCTGTCTCTTTTCTGATATGAAAAGTTGGGCACAGCTCAAGGAGCTTCTTCGTGTCAATGTTGAAAGGATTCAGTAGGTGCTGCTGGGTGTTCCTTCTGGGCACACTGCTGACAGGTAGCTTCAGGTCTCAGACTACCTCAGGGGCTCCCTGAGGAGCCCATCAAGCCTGATGTGTGGTGAAATTGCTGCTCACTTTCTTTGGGGGCTCAATCCTGCTTCATTCTCCTCTCCCTGCCCCAAATCTTCCCTGCTTTTATTCCTGGCCACACCAACAAGGATTGAATCACAGTGTTTCCTGCCCAGAGTCCAACCAGGTCTGCTGAAGGAGGAAAGAGACCATCAGAAGACCTCAGGGGGCTTAAGCAGCATCAAGCTCTGGGAGAGGGAGGAAGTGTGGAGCAGGACTGAGAAGCTTGGCCAGGGAGAGGGAAGTCCAGTTAGATAAGAAAGAGGATTTCAGCATGGGGCCATTCCCACTGAACTTATTTTACACAGCAGCCTCAGCCCTAGTGTTGACATTGATCTATTAGCAGAAAACTTCTAGAACCTTCAGAGAGCTGTGTCCCATAAGACGGGAAGTAGAAATCCCTGAATCTCTAGGGCAAGTGGCAGAAGACGGATCAAGAAGCTTCAAGGTAATCAAGGGCAAGCTGCCTGTACCCCAGCACTTGAGATGATGAACCAGGAGAATTTTCTATGAGTTTGCAGCCAGACTGAGTTAGCCACTGGGCTAAAAAATGAGCTTTAGGCCACCCTGAGCTACAATATGAGACCTTGTCTAGAATAAAGTAAATAGATGATGATAGATATAGATAGATAGATGATAGATAGATAGATAGATGATAGATAGATAGATGATAGATCATAGGTAGGTAGATGATAGATAGATGATAGATAGATAGATAGATAGATAGATGATAGATCATAGATCATAGGTAGATGATAGATAGATGATAGATGAGATAGATGATGATGTTAGATGACAGATAGATGATGGATGGATAGATAGATAATAGATAAATAAGATAGATGATACTTAGATGAAAGATAAATAGATAAGTTTCAATAGTTTAACACTAGAGTGATACAGGATGCAAACTCACTGAGTGACAGCTCCTTGGCAGACCAGAATACACTGTGTCCAAAAGGAACAAGGAATTCATTGTGTGGTGAAAGAAAAACTAAAACAAGGAGCTCAGGAGTGTCCACTGTGATCTGGACTCTGAAGATTGACTCCAGTGGCACCAACCACCCATCTAAGCTCAGACATTTGAACAAAGCAAAGACTCCTTCAAGAAAACTAGAGTGCTAACAACAAAGAAAAACAACAGTGGTTCTGAACTCAATGAGTAGACTGAGGCACACACTGTGCTGCGTTCCCTGAACCCCAACTAGGCCTGAAGTCCACCTTTTCAAGTGAATGGACACCACCTCTGAGTGCGTAAGTCCACGTGAAGAGAGGAACCTCTCCCAACTTCATATTAAGGGATGGATATATGAGGACCATTCTGGAGGCTTCTCTCAGTTCAGAGATTCCTATGGGATCAGCACAGACTGTAACTGTAAGGATAGGAAAATCAGCATCTCTCCCTAGTCCCCAACCCTTTCCTTCCAATAGATGCTAAAACAAAGCCACTCCCTAATAAACTTTCTCAGGGACCTCAGTGGTAGAAGCTACTTTCTGGAGGACCTAGCCTTAAATATCATTGAATAACTATGTTCCCAAAGCACATGATATTAAAGATCTTAGATAGGCTGGATCTTCCATTAAGCTAAGAAAGCATGAGTTTAATCAACAGTAATAATGACAATAACAGCCACACCTCATAGTGAATAAAGTGTGTTTCATGAATCCATTCATTTTATCTGTTTCACAAATCCATTATAATTCACCTTCTGAAAATATTTTATTTTACATGGTAAGTGTATTGCCTGCATGTATGTAAGTATACCTGTGTTGCATAATGCCAGCAAAGACCAGAAAAGCATGTCAGATCCCCTGGAGCTAGAGTTACAGGCAGTTGTTGGCCGTCATGTGGATGTTGGGAATGTGCAGGAAGCTTTCTTTTGTACTGAACAGGTACCACTCGGCCCTGCTAAGGGAAGGGGAACACAGCACCTGCTTGCAGCCCCTGTAGGGAGCTGGCCTCTCAGAGCAGAGACCAGCCAGGTACTTCCATAGCCCGGCCTGAGAGGTACTTCCACCTCAGGCCCTAAGCCTGGGACAACGAGACACATTTCCCACTCTTGGCCGTGACTTCCCACCTGCCCAGAGACTGCTGACTCCTGGACAGGAATTTCAGGCTGATGGCTATTGGCCTATCTTCAGCCCATGTCCACTCACAACACCAGCTACCCAGATTGGTGGTCCACACTGGTACCTCTTTCCAACCCACTGGCCACTCAAACAAAATGCAGGCCTGCTTTGGACTGTATGCACACAAAAATTAAAAAAAAAAAAATGACAGCTGGGAATTCTGTAATGATGTTACTGGAGAATTCAATTTATTGCTTGCTACAGCCTGCTTTTATAAGCCAAATGACGTCAATTCCCAGAGACAATCATAGGCCCCCCAATTCTGTGCCACTGCACACTACTGCCCCACCCAGCATCACGCACCTAGGCCACATTGTTTGTTCCTCCTTAGGGCGGGGTCAGAGAAATTCCCTGACTCCCATCCATGTGATGCCCAGAGGGGTGTTAGCTGAGAACTAGCCCCCAATTCAAACTGGATCCTCCTATAGGAATGCAACCCAGGTCTTCTGTAAGAGCAGTCAGTGCTCTTAAGCACTGAGTCATCTCTCTAGCCTCTATGATCCACCTTTCACAGAAAAGCAAAAAAGACACAAAGTAATCAGTTAATCTCCCCAAATTCACATCCCTCCCTGATACTCTCTGCCTAAGTTTAGATATGGCAAAAGAAATTAAAAAAACAGGGCCTTTGTATCCTGTCAACCTAAAATATGAACTTTTAAGCACAACAGAGTTTTTCTGTTCCTGTACCTGAATTCCTTCATAGTCGCTTAAAAATAATATCTCAAGTTATTCTGAGAAATAAGCAGGAGCTAGTCATTTAAGACATTTATAAAAAAAAAGACATTTATAAAAATAATGATCAGTATCCACAAAATGTCTCACTCTTTGGAAATAAATATAAATGTATCAGAGTCAAAGTGTTTCTGTGATACAAAGTTGTCTAGGGGCTCAGCATTGACCTGAGACCCCAATTGCCATCACACTCTATCCAAGTAACAGTTGTCAAATGACTGGGCTTCATGACTGGGCTTGACTGAATTACTGTAACAATTAGAGGATCAATATTCCCCATGTTTTACATAACTAAATGTAATGAGCTCAGCTGAGGTGGGGCTTGCCCAGTAGTCTGCATTGATAGAAATCAATTTAAGAGCATTCAGAAAGCACATGGTATTTCCTGCATCGTGGGCCCTGTGCTAGGCCTTGTCATTAAGAACCCAGGATATAATATGATGATATAATTTGATTTCTAAATTCCTAGTTGTTGTACAGAAATTTCCTTCCAGAAGGAAGGAAAACCTTCCATCTTGGAAGGAGTGAAGTTGGTTAATTAAGACACAGGGTGTTCTAAGGGGAAATGAAACCTTCTGTCGGGCAAGGTAGCAAAAACTCAGAAAGTAAACAACTGGAAGGCTTCAGAAAGTCCCTGAAATGGACAAGATTCATCAGGGCCTTCCTTCCTTAAGCAATGTCTAGTGATGGAAAGTTGAAGAAATACATAAATGTATTTCTTAATGTATAACTTAGGCTGTAAGTATTCTCACACAGGAATCTGAAACTTCACCCACTTCTAGAATATCTTCAGTTTTGGGAGACATTCATGTGTGTACTATGATATTCTTTCTGTATTTTATTATTTTTTGAATTATGTGTGTCTGTCTCTGTCTCTCTGTCTGTCTGTGTGTCAGTGTAGGTATGTTCACATAAGTGTAGGTGCCTGCAGAGGACAGAAGAAGGGGTCAGATATCTTGAAGTTTTATTGTATAGGCAGTTTCAAAGCACCCAAGTGGATGTTGGCAACAGAATTAGATCTTCAAGATCAGCAAACACTCTAAAGCCCTGGGTCATCTGTCTAGCCACACTACTGCATTTTTAACCAAATTATTTTGCTTAAATTAATGTAATTAAGAAAGTATATTGAAAAGTGGGTTTCTCTTGCCATAAAGGAAAGATGTACATAAAACAAAACTTAAAATATACAATAAGTAATAGTTTCAAATAGCAACTATTGGGGCTGGAGAGGTGACCTAGTGGTTAAGAGTGCTGACTGCTCTTGCAGAGGACCCGGGTTCGATCCCCAGCACCCACATGGTGGCTGAGAACCGTCTTTAACTCCAGTTCCAGGGAAATCCGACACCCTCTTCTGATCTCCGCGGCATTATACGACACGAGTGCATAGACCTACATGCAGACAGTACATTCATACACATACAAAATAAATCAAATAGCAACTATTAAAAAATCTAAACATGCAATAGGCTCCACCAGCAATTTCAGAAATAATGGTCCAGCAGGAGGCAGAAATAAGGAAACGAGGAGGCAGGTGTTTGGTGTACTAAGATGGACTGATAAAAATAGTGGTCTGGGGTCTACATGGATGGAATTCAAGTCTTAGTTCTGTCACTTAACAGGAGAAAAGTAAGCACTGCAGCCGTATTAGCTGCAGGATCTTAGACTAGTCACCTAACCTCTCTGGTCTTCCATGTCCTGACATGTAAAAGGACTGATGTAACATTTACCTCATGGAATTATGAGGAAGATTGAACTAGATAGCTTAGATCGGAGGTTATCACATCGTAAGCACTCTAAAAAGATGACTTTATTTGTTGGTGTTATTGCAGTCAGTCAAGTTTATGGGGAGGGAATTGATCTAGTTTGGTTTTCTATTTCTGTAATGAATACCATGACCAAAAGCAACTTGGGGAAGAAAGGGTTAATTTTATCTCCCAGGTTACAGTTGGTTATTGAGAGAAACAAAGGGAGAAGACCAAGACAGGAACTTGAAGCAGAAACCATGGGGGAATAAAGAGTCAACACGTTTGCTTCCCCTGGCTCATTCAGCTACCTCAGGCCCACCTGCCCATAGTGGGCTGGGTCATCCTACAGCAATTAGCAATAAAAAATGCCCCAAGGACATAGCCACAGAGGAAATTCCTCAACTGAGGTTCCCTCTTCCAAGTGTGTCAAGTTGACAGCCAATGTTAGCCATCCCAAAGGTCTATCTATGAAGGGCAAGGCTGGGCTCTGTCACTGGGATTCAGGGAAGAGTACAGAGCTGAGGCCTGCACATGTGACTGAAGAACTAGAGATCCAAGGACACACGCAGCAGGAAGTGGATGTCATAAAGGCAGAGAAATGAGCTACGCAGCCAGGTTTTTTCTTCTCTTGTGAATCTTCACTGCGCACATCTTTCATGTTGTTTTCGTGACTACACTTCCACTTCAATACTCCTTTGCTCAGCTCCTCCCTGCCCATTCCCAGAACATGTAGAGAGGGAGCCAGTGCACTTCCAGCTCCCAGACAAAGGGGGTGACATCTGCCCACCCCATCTACCTGCTCACAGAGTAGGAACTCATCAGTGAATCTCAGAGCCCTGAAGCATCATCGGTAAGAAGTGTGTGCCAGCAGAAGTCCTCCAGGCTCAGCCACTAGAACAAGAGGAATGTGTCCTCCTGTTCTCAGTGATTAACACAGAGAACCACAATTGCTCAAGGTGCAGAAACTAGACTACTCATCCCTGAGTAGGAATAGGACACCGATATCTAACCTCTGCCTTCCAAGACTCAGGGATCATCGTGGAAGAGGGAGCAGAAAGACTGTAAGAGCCAAAGTAGGTGGACGATCACAGGAAACAGAGTCTTCCCGACAGCTGCTCAGTTACTCATATGAACGCACAGCAATGGTGACTGCACGCACAAGTCCAATGCACACAGAGTCCAAGCAGAGATGTGAGATGTAGATAAGAAGCCCCAACCCAACCTGAGGAACTATTAGTAACCAATCACTGCTGGGAAGGGGAGAGTCAGTCTCATTTAAGAATGAGAGTCTTGGGCTGGAGAGATGGCTTAGCAGTTAAGAGAGCCGACTCCTCTTGCAGAGGACCCGGGTTCGATCCCCAGCACCCACATGGCGGCTGAGAACCGTCTTTAACTCCAGTTCCAGGGGAATCCGACGCCCTCTTCTGACCTCCACGGCATTGCACGACATGGGTAAACAGACCTACAAGCAGACAGTACATTCATACACATAAATAAATAAATAAATAAATAAATAAATAAATAAATAAATATTAAAAAAAAAAAAGAATGAGAGTCTTGGTAGGTTGACCAGGTTCCAATAGATAGTCCTACATCAAAAAGCATTTGGGAACACAATCCTGACTCTCTCTCTCTCTCTCTCTCTCTCTCTCTCTCTCTCTCTCTCCACACACACACACACACACACACACACACGTATATAATGTAGTCGTAGGGTTAGTAAGGGACGCAAATACAAGAAGGGATCTAAATGTGATCAAAATATATTTTATGAAATTTACAAAAATTCAGTAGGGGGGAAGGTCTATCCCAGGCATGTCTTCCTCCTTGTCCTTCCTTGACTTGAAGAAGTAAGCGCAGTCTTCACTTGACTTTCCCCACACTTGGGTCCTCAGGGGATGTTTGCGTCCAAATTTCCCCTTTTAATTTTTAAATTTTTTTTTGTCTTTCTGAGACAAGGTCTCCCTGTAGCTCCAGCTGTCCTGGAACTCACTCTGTAGACCAGACTGGCCCTGGTCACATAGATCTGCCTGCCTCAGAATCCCGAGGACTGGGATTAAAGGCGGGCACTACCACGCCGGGTTAAATTTCCCTTTATATGGATACCATTCATACTGGATCAGGGCCTCAAAATTATTCCAGTAAACACCAGTATCCTTGTGTCATAATTTCTTGCATTCTGCATGAAATTATTTTCTAATGAGGTCATAGTCTAAGATACTGAAAGTTGGGCTTAGGGATTGGAGATTAGGAAAAATGCAGCCTATAACAGAGACCCTTCTCATTCCAGTGGGTTTAACATTGGTAGTTAAACATGCCTGATGCCTCCAGGGACTGGATGTTGAGACTTACTCTGCCTGGTAGATGACTCAGAGAAAACAAGTTAAGAGAAAAAATTCAGTCTCCCTAGGCCATCATTTGAACACCTAGATCCAGCTTTTTCCAGAATTTTTCAGATGCATGAGCCAATATCTCTGCAGCTTCTAAAGCTAATACTAGTGTTTCTATAACTTTTGAAATAAAATAATCTAATATAAAACAAAATCAGAAGTCATTTAGATTTTCATTTTTAATTTAGGGAATTAATTCTGGGTCGTACAAGGAAGAAGGATGGTTGTTCTAAGCCAACTTTGAAGAGCCACCTCACTTTAGACACCTCTCTTTTGTGTGAGATGTAACTGTTAGTAGTTCGTGACATTTCTAGTCTATCCTGGAAGAGACTGGGGCCCAACACCTCAGTAAAGGAGAGGGGCATCCATACTAGCTGACTGTGGCATGGAGGTCCTTCGAGAATTTCTCACGTCACAGCGAATCTCATCAACTCTATTTATTCTCTCTTCATCTCTGCCATTTGAGGCTCTCAAAAAAAAAAAGTCTGATTATTTTTACATGAAGATAGATTCTGTTCGCTCCTGTGACTTGAAAACTGTAAACTAATGCTTAATTCTTAGGGAGTCATTTGTCCTGATAGCTGGGATAATTAAAATGTAAATCTCTAGGGTAGGGAGGGAATACCTGGAAAATTAAGGAGACTGTTGATGTTATTATTGATTAATAATTATCAAATAGTCACTTTAAAAATAATTAGCCTTTGGGTTTTGATAGTCTCCATTATCTTCATTAGATAATGGAGAAATGAAGACAGATGAATTCATAAGCAGATGAATGCATGATTAAGGTGGTCCCAAAGAACCAGCCAGAATTCTCTACCCTGCTGCTCTGCACATCAGGTCTTTCTACTGTTGAGCTCTCTCGATTCGAGTGTGTGAGAGCAAGATGGACTCAGGATATCAATTTCATCCGGACATAAAGTCTGATAAGATGCAGAAGGGAGACATGGGAAAGCCACCTTAACTGAGTCCCATAGTGCTGCACAGAGTCCTCCAGAACGTACCATCCAAATGTCATCCTAGTACTGTTTCCGAAATACCTTCCTCTGATTTCAGCACACTCAGGGGTGAATTTTCTGAGCACGCCTCTGAGGATCTGGATAAGAATCCTCCTCAGGAGCCTTTGAGGAGTGTAGACCTCTTCCTTCAGATTTGGTATGACAGTCTTGTGTGTTAAATAAATACCAATAAATTATTAAAACATATTGGTTGTATCGTAACACAGAGCCTTAACAATGTATTGTGTCAGCATGTACGGCTCTCGTTCAGGGAAATTCTCCTCTCTTTAATTCAAGCATTGACATCGTGCGCCAGCACAAAGCCTTTTTTATTTGAGATTGACACATGTCTAAAATTGCTTAGATTTGGTGTTGCGCTCTTAATACTCGAAACCCAGCAAATGGAATTCTATGCCATTGTGCATGAACAATGCCTTGCAAAAAATTCTTAGCCTGAGGGTTCAACTGGAGGATTGAGGAAACAAAAAAGTGCTCTTTCTCCTACTATTGCTTCAAGTTAGGAGAATAATTACTTTGGTCGAGAGGAAGAGGGAGGGCCATTCCTAACCCCGTGGAAAAACAGCATGTTTTTCAGCCCTTAAATTACATCATTAAATTCAAGATGGGTGTTTCGGATGGATACTAGTTTATGTCAGCGCAACGGCTGCCTGTCTCAAGGCGGGGCTCATTATGAGACACCTACTTGGAAGAATTTTTATCCTAATTTTATTCTGACTCCCTGGCAATCACCTAATCCTGATGAACTCTCCTTTCTACACTTGAGGATAAACTTCCTCCATTTAATTTTCCAAGAAATAGTTTTACTGTATTGTTCTTTTTTCTATACCAACACAGTCTTATTTTCATGGGATTTCTCTGGAGGGAGGGGGCGGAGAAGGAGGTGCATGCACGCTACAGGGCTCCCTGGATAAGTATGGAAGCCAAAGCTTGCATGATGCTTTGCTGTTTAGCATCAGATATCCTGCATGGTCACTCATATACTTGTGCATGCATGTGTGAGTGTGTGTGTGTGTGTGTGTGTGTGTGTGTGTGTGTGTGTGTGTGATGCTGGGAATGGAACCCAGGACGTCCTTCTTGCTAATCAAGCACTCTGTCACTGAACCTCACGTCTGGTTCTTTTTTGACTTTTTGTTTGAAGGCAGCATCTCACCAGGTTGACCAGGCTGGTCTTGAACTCACTCTGTACGGCAGGCAAATCTTGAAGGCAGCATCTCGTCAGGTTGGCCAGGCTGGTCCTGAACTCACTCTGTATTTGGTATCTAGGATGATAGGCCTGTGCCACCAGACCTGACAATGTTCAACTTTGGACATGACATCTTTGTTTCAATCACAACCCTTGAGGAGAAAGAAAAACTATTTAGTGAGGCTGAAAAATGCTCTGCACAGAAAGTAGATGCAGTGGCAGGACAAGGTTTGTGTCCTTGGATGCATAGCATAGATGTGTGTGCACAGGATGTCAGGTGTCCTGCTGGACCACTCTCTGCCTTATACCCTTGAGACAGGGCTTTTCACTACACATGGTGCTAGGCTGGCAGCCAGCAAGCCCAAGCACTCCTGTCTCTATGGCCCCAGTACCTGGGTTATGGGTGCAGGCGTGGATGGCTAGGGCCATCTTTTTGTGTGGGTGCTGGGGATCTGAACTCAGGTCTTCATGGTAGCACAGCAAGAGCTCTACCCACTGAGCCCACAGAACAGCTAGCTGCCTCAGATTGCTTGGCACCCCCCTGCAAAGCTTTTCTTTTCAATCTTCAGTCCCTTTGCACACACTGTTCTTGCTTTCTGGGGTACCTCACCATCTACTGAGAAAACCCCCGGGATATTCCTTTAGGAGCAGCTCTGCCCAGCATCTCAGAAGCCACTCCTGAGTTGGGCATGAAGTAGAGGGATTGGGATGTCCACTGTACTTAGCCTACAAGGAACCTAGGCCAAAGGTTTACCTCTTTCCATTCTTCAAATTATGCATGTGTGTGTGCGTGTGCCTGTGCGTGTGTGTGTGTAGGTGTGTACAGACATATGTACAGGTGTGTGCACATGCTTGTGGAACTCAGAAAACAATCTTGGGTGTTGTTCCTTGGTGCTCTCTACTTTATTTTTTGAGACAAAGTCTCTCATTGGCCTGAGGCTTGCTGGTTGTCCCAGGTGACTGGCCAGCAAGCCCCAAGAATCCTCCTCAGAGCTGGAATCCCAAGCACCTGCCCCCACGCCCAGCTTTATATGTGGGTTCTAGCGATAGAACTCAGGTCTCATGCTTGCATGGGAAGTACTTGACTGACTAAGCCATTCCCCCAGCACCCCACCTTTTCAAATGACTACTCCTTAAATGTTGTACCTAATAGCCCAGGGAAGGCACAACCTTTCAGATCCTGGGGTCCTCTTTCTAGACATCAAGAGACTGAATGTATAGTAAACAAGTCTGGGCCTCTACTCCCCCCATTGCTCAGATATGAACCTTAAGACTCCAGAAGGTCAAGCAATTCACCTAGTATCCCATAGTTTCAAAGATGGGCACTTCATCCTCCGATGCGAACGCCAACCATGACACAATTTATTATTCATTGCAGTTCTGTTTTGATATATAGTTGATACTATGATAAATGAGCAAATGTTTGCATTATAAAGCTGTTTGCTTATGTGCTATAGCATCTTCTATGTTGGTAGACGGATGTAAAACGATGTACAATATAATCTTCTATAATGGAGGTTATTAATATAGAGGCAGAGAGAGTATTGACAAAATAATAATGATAGTAACAGTGATGATAGTTAGGGTTTTGCATATTTTGTGCCAGGCACTGGGCCAAACACTGCCTAAGGATCTTCTATAACTTTGCCTTGTGGTATCGTGGATGAGGCCCAGGAGCAAGCCAAGGGATAAACCAGGGTAGCTCTGGGGATACACATCTTCAATCCTGGCACTTGAGAGGTGGAACTGGGAGATTTTCCAGTTAAAGGACAGCCTGGGCTATTAAAAGATAAGGGGAAGGGGAGGGCAGAGGGGAGGAGGGAAGGGGAGGGAGGAGAGGAGAGGGGAATGGAGAAAGGGGAGGGAAAAAAGGAGCTGAAGAGATGGCTCAGCAATTAAGAGCAGAAGACCAGAATTCAGTTTGGATCCCAACACCCACATAAGGCAGCTTACAACTGCTTGTAATTCCAGCTTCAAGGGATCTGATGCCCATTTCCAGCTTATGTGAGTGCACACAAAGACACACACACACACACACACACACACACACACACACACATGTGCATACACAGATGTAGAGACGTGCATAAATAAAATATTAGGAAGAAAAGAAGAAAGGGAGGTAGAGAGGAAGGAAGGAAGGAAGGAAGGAAGGAAGGAAGGAAGGAAGGAAGGGAGGAAGGAAGGAAGGAAGGAAGGAAGGGAGGAAGGAAGGAAGGGAGGGAGGGGGGAAGGAGGAAGGGAGGGAGGGAGGAGAGAAAGAGAAGAGAGGGAGGAGAGAAAGTGTGTAGAGGGGAGGGAAGGGGAAGGAAAAGAAAAGAAGGAAACGAAATGAGTGTGAAAAATTAGTAAAAGCCAGGGTGAGAACTCGAGCCCCGGTACAGAGGGTGAGAACCCGAGCCCCGGCACAGAGACGATTTTTGTTAGGCAAACCTCCATGGATCACAGAGAGACAAGGTTCTCTGAGCACAGCCCACACCCTGAGACCTCACTCTGTCTCCGAGCACAGCTCACACCCGAGATCTGACTCTGGCTTTCTTACCCATGCGGCATATGATTCAAGACCGGGCATTTTCCTGTCTTGGTTTTCTGTGCAATTCCGTCATCATACAATGAGCTTTGAAGAAGTTGTGCAAGCCGGGCGAGCTGCTCGGCTTCTTCCTGTTCCTTCAAAGCCCCTTGGCAGCAAAGGCTGATGGCGCTTGTCACACCCTGTCTTCAGCCGTCCTTACCTGGTTTTACCTGGCAGGTCTCAACGAAGTGCCACCTCAGCTCAGAGTAACCTTACTGCACACCCTCTCCTATTTCCTCTACAGGATTTTCAGAACAGGAAATTATCAGATCTATTCACTGGCTCGTTTTCTATTCTCTCTCCCTGGAACGTAAGTTCCAGGACTTCTGCTGTCTTTATTGTATGGTAAATTCACACGAGGCAGCCTCTGGCACCTAGCTCAATCGATAGTTTAATTCTTGTTGTGTCTCAACGATTCCAAGAACAATACCCAAAATTTTAGTGCTTCAAACATCTTCATCAATTTCTATTTTTCACTTGCAAACTCATTTTCCAAATGAGGTTTTTTCCTGCCACACCCTATTCCCAGTCTTTGAACTTAGTCCCGCCATCCCATCCCAAGAGGAGGAGGCAAAAACCAGTGGATTAAATAATTAGCCAGGTGAGCAGTTCTTTATTGAACAAGTGAGTCACAAGGGAAGACTCAGAATCGGCTACATTCAGAGTGGAAACCACCTGGGCAACTTGTACTTGAGTCTCCTGGCCTGGTGGGGTTTACTGTAAGCCTTTGAATAGTTTTGAATTCTTAGGCCAAGGGGTGCCAGCCATTGGACCAGGGCTCCCTCCCTTCTGTTTTGAGATCCATGGCTGTTTTATAAAATATAAAAGGAAGAAATAGCAGCTAACTCAAGACCAAGTTGAGGGTCCTTTCTGCCTCTCTGCCCAGTCTCCTTTGTCTGTTGAACTGCATTGTTTTGTTTCTATGGTTATATTTAAAACAGAGGACGGTGCAAGAATTGGGGGGAGATGAATGAGTGTACATATGTTTACTGACATCATTAAAAGAACAGGAAGAGGGGCTGGAGAGATGGCCTAGCGGTTGGGAGCGCCGACTGCTCTTGAGAGGGACCCGGGTTCGATCCCCAGCACCCACATAGCGGCCGAGAACCGTCCAGGAGAACTCCAGTTCCAGGGGAATCCGACACCCTCTTCTGACCTCCGCGGCATTGCACGACATGGGTACACAAACTTGCATGCAGACGTTACATTCGTGCACATACAGAAATAAATAAAATTAATAAAAAAATAAAAAAAAAAGAACAGGAAGAGATGAGGCAGGTAAATAGTGATATGAAGAAAGGGATCATCACCCAAGAAAGACTGTTGGCCACGTGAGAAACCCAGGCACTCACTCAGGCAACCATGTTACCTGTCACTGAACATGATGATGTCACTGCCCAACACTGCCCAGGGTCTAAGGACATTTCCCAGTCCCAGAGGGGCCACTCGGAACTTTCTTCTACACCCAGAATGAAGGAGTTTTTCAATGATACTCTAGCTAAATGTATTTTCCCCTGCAAAGGAAAAAAAAATGATGTTCCTTTTCTAAAAAAATAATAAGTGCCATTAAAAACTAGCATGATTGGCTTCATTGATCAAAGCACCAATCCAGTACAATTACAAGCATCTCAGCTAAGATTTCCTTCCTTCACAAGGCAGCCATCTGAGTGAAGGCCTACCACTGTCCCTGTTCTTCAGATGAAGACATGGAGGTACAGAGATGTGAAGGAGTTTGCCTGAGGTTGAACAGACCAAGAAGCAGAGATGGACCTGGGAAAAACTCTGCCTGGCTCCAGAGTTCATTGTCATAATAACCTGGCTGTTCTGTATCCCCCCAATACTCATATCTCTTTAGACTCAATCAGATAAAATTGTTAGTTTTAACTTATTTTCTGCTTTACTGCAAACTGGCCATATCACGATTCAACCTGATCCAAAAATATGTTGAGTAAAATATGGAACTTCCAGTCAATATTAGCTATCACATACCCTGAAAACCTTTCTTGGATGATGTGGTGCTCACATCTATGTGGACTCGTGTCTGTATCCGCATGGACTTTTGTTATTGTTTTTAGACATCTAGACATGGAAAGAGGAGTCTGAAGCACTCCCTCAGGACATGTTGATTCCTACACTTGTGCTCAGTCATTCCCATTTCCAGGTGCTGGTTCATCGTGAGATGCCCGAGGCCCAGAAGTTTGATGTCATACTGCAAACATCATGCCCACTGACCCAGCAAGACCCTGAAAGAAATAACCCCATGACTGACCTTCTCTCTTACCAGGGTGTAGATTTACGAATATTATTTCCTGCCTCAAAAAGGTCAGAGGTGACTGGGAAACCCTGTTTTGTTTTGTTTCTTTTTTAACCCAGAGAAAGAGTGAGATGATGGGGTTTAGAATTGACCACCAGGGCCTTTGCTGCCCTGGGATGAAAAGCTCATGAGGTCAAAAATCTCTATTAAGTCAATATCTTATGTGGCGCTCTGTCATTTGACTTTCTTTGATTCAGCTACCCGGGGAGGATTCCATGTTGGCTTTGGGTTAATTGTCATGGCCTACTGGTAGTGTTCACCTGGCTGGCTGGGTCTATCGAAGATGACTGCTCACTGGCCTTTTGAAGTCTGGTGCGTGTTCCTCTCAGACATTCATCACTTGTGCTTGAATGGCTCTTCACTAGAGACTCTCCTTCTTAGGGACCAGCCACCCCTGCTTTCTGACTTTCAATATTAACTCTGCATTGACATGAAGACTCCAAAGCCTGCAGCTGATCTGAGCACTCCTCTATGTCTACTGCTTCAGACTTCCCATGATCCTTCATGAATACCCATGGTGCTGTTGTCTTACCTGACATGCCTCCTGCCCCTTCCTGGGAAGTGCAGCCCACCACCTTCCCTAAGCTCATGTCGCTCCTGCTCAAAGCTTCTTCTCTTCCTTCAGTGAGTCATGACAGTTCCTTCCCATCTACCCAGCGGTCGGCCCACTGTGCCTGTTTGGGAGAACCCTTCCCCTTCATTTCCTCTGCACGGTTTCATCTTTACATCTCTGCAAGTCACTTGCTACTTTCTTTTTTTCCCAATAAATATTTCTCTAGAAAAGCAGAGAGCACTTCAAACCCTGTAGAATACTTGGACTTCTGAGACTCATAGTACTAAATGTTTGATGCAGAAGTGAATGAAGGAATGAATGATCCCTGAGGTTTCCATTTCTTTTATTATTTTTATGTGTATGAGTGTACTGTCTGCATGTAGGTCTGTGCACCCATGTTGTGCAATGCTGCGGAGGTCAGAAGAGGGCGTCGGATTCCCCTAGAACTGGAGTTAAAGACGGTTCTCAGCTGCCATGTGGGTGCTGGGAATCAAACCCTGGTCCTCTGCAAGAGCAGTCAGTGCTCTTAACCGCTGAGCCATCTCTCTAGCCCCTGGGTTTCCATTTCTAAGGGCCAGTGGAAATGACTGCCTAGCAGATCTTTAACTTCAGATGGTCCTCAGCAGGCTTCCATAGAGAGGGAAGAAGAAAAATTAAGCAGACATGTCAGAAAGCAGAGCTATGTAGTCAAAGATATCCAGAATCTCATTCTATTAAAGTAAAATATTTTCAAGCAATTCCAATGCTAGGGAATGCATTGGATTCTGTGTAGAATAACATGGAATCTCTACTAACAAGGACAAAATCACCTGTAAGATCCAGGCTTGCAAGACCGTAAGGCCAAAAGGCGTTTGTTTCACAACAATGTATTTGGCATCTCAGTGTTTGAGAGATTTTTGTTTTGTTCTGTTTAGTACTAGGGATTAAACCCGGGGCTCAAACACACTCTCATCACCAAGCAATATCGCTAGCCTTCTGCCCTGGTTTTGTTATTTTGAGATACAGTCTCACTAAATTGTCCAGGCTACCCTTGAACTTATTCTCTAGCTCAGGCAGGCTTTAAATGTGAGAATCTTCCATTTTAGCCTCTAAAAGCATTGGGATTAAAAGTCTGTGCCACCAGTCCTGGATCAATCATAGAGAGAGAGAGAGAGAGAGAGAGAGAGAGAGAGAGAGAGAGAGAGAGAAAGAGAAAAGAACGGAAGGAAGGAGGAAGGGGAACCACGGAAATGTATGGATGCATCAACCTTTGAAAGGAAACAGAGCACTCGGTTACCCCCAGAAGGCCAAGGTTCTGTCTCCCACTCATGGGCATTCAGCTTTGGAGGTGGACAGGGGACCTGCATGCATTATCCTCATTGAGCAGGTGAGACACCAAAGAGATGGATGAAAAGTCAGCGCAAAGTCCATCTCGGGAAAAAGATGACTGTTTCAAAGGCAGGTAGAAATAATGATTCACGAACTGGGCAGTGATTAAGAAAACAAATACCCTGGGTTTACAGGTGACAGCCTGTGAGCAGCTCTTCCAAATCCCTTCCCCGGTGACGGTGTCTCAAAGCTCAACTCAACAGCCTGGTGGCTTAAGTGTTGCTAAGGCAAGAAGCGCTTCTTCATGCCAGGGGCCTGGCTCCTCCTCAGCAGAAAGGAGCAGCCCATATTGCAGTAATACAAAGGCCTCTCTCGTTAGGTCTCCACCCTACGCCAATCGCACCCTCAGTCTGCTTGCCCTGCCCTGCACCGAGAAGCCCTGGTAGTGCCTTCCTTGCTGCTTCTGTTGAAACCATCGTATCCTCACTCAGCTTGTGTCTCTCCTTCCCTGTGGGAAGTTGCAGCCTGTCTTGTGCTTCATTCCCAGCTCTGAAGTTGGGAGCAGAAGAGCTAATGTGTCCTATAACCCTAAAATAGAAGAGGGCGGCCTCGTGATCAAAGCATTTACCAGAATTGGAACTGGACAAAAGGAACACAAAAGTGCCCTAAGAGGTGACCTCAGAGATGTTATGAGGAACAAGATGGGTGGATGGAGAATGTCCTTTGTTTACCAGCCACCTTAGGACATTTAATGCTCAGGATTCCAGGAAGCCAAAAGTCAAGGTGCTGTTGACCACTCTTTGTAGTTGATGTGTGGTAATGTCTCACCTTGTCCTTACTTGATTTGTGTGTGCTAGCTCTTGGGTCTTGTTTTTTGTCTATTTGAGGAATTTCTAGAAAGACTATGACTAAATTGCATTCTCTGACCCTTTTAAAAATATTTTTTTAACTTTTATTTATTCTTGTATGTGTATGAGTGTACTGTCTGCATGTAGGTTTGTGCACCCGTGTCGTGCAATGCTGCGGAGGTCAGAAGAGGGTCTCGGATTCCCCTGGAACTGGAGTTAAAGACGGTTCTTAGCCGCCATGTGGGTGCTGGGGATTGAACACAGATCCTCTGCAAGAGCAGTCAGCACTCTTAACCGCTAGGCGGGATGGCTAGGCATAAGCAGGGCAGGATGCTGATGGGCTGATCTGCGTGGTAACCCTAGCTATCCAGTGGGATCCGGGCTCCTGAGAGACGCTGCCTCGTGCTGTTCCTTGAACCCATGACTCTGCTTCCTTCCCTTCGCATCACTTCCAGGACGCTCGGTGTTTCTTCATCAAGCAGTTTCCCTGCTCTATGAACAAGGAAGTGTCCTATTTTATCACCAAAGAAATAAAAGACCCTATTCTTCTGGGCATAGTGTCCACTTTTCCCATCCATTGAGCCTGGGGATGTATTTTATATGCATAGGTATTCACCGACTGTTTATCAAGTGCTAGGATCCAAGGAACCACCAGACATCCAGTGAAGCACCTGTAATCTCTGCAAACAGAGAGCTTGCTGGAGTTTTGGTGACATTTTTTAGGGCCAGCAATATCTTCATAGCCTGGGAACTTGTTAGGAATACCAGGAGTCATGACCCATGTTCTACTGAAGGACAGATTCTGGCACAGCCCTAGGCCCACTGTGCTCTAACAAGGCTTCCAAAGGATTGTATGGCCACTAATGTTGGAGAACTACTGGTTTAGTGGATTTCGGTAAACATTATTTCTTTCAGTGTTTAATTATTTGAATTTCTACATATGCAGTTTTTCAAATATACAATATAAAACACTAAGGTGTACCCATCTTCCAAATGTAACAAACACCACCACATTCAGATATCATTTTAAGTATTGAACAGGATGAAACTTTCTGAACTGAACTGAAATTCTACTTCCCACTCATCCCCTGCCCCCCCCAGCCCTCCCAAAGAGATCACAAATATCCCTAAATCCACTAACAACATATTGTGGACTCCATTTCTGTGAAGCTGACAAATAGAAGCCATGTTGACCTGTCAGTGTTGGGATTATGCTCCCTATCTTACCACTGAATTCTAGGCCATCTCTAACAATCAGATTCTAGGTATTTTGAGACTAAGAACTCGGGGAAGAGCCCGATGTCACAGCATGAGCCTGTCATCCCAGGACTTCAGAGGCTGAGGCAGGAAAATCACCACAAGTTTAAGGCCAATCAGAATACAGAATGAGTTCTGGACCATCTTGGACCACGTAGTAGGAAAGGTTAGACCAAGGAAGCTGCAAATTTATAGAAAACATAAGAGAAATAAGACAAAGGGAGAGAAGTAAGGAAACATCGAAGGACAGAAAGACAGAGAGGGAGGGAGAGAGAGACCGGGAGAAGACTAGGGTGGCCATGTTTGAAAGACTGGAGAAGTGGGACTGGAGAGCTGAATCAGTGCTTAAAAGCACACATCTCGGGGCCGGAGAGATGGTTCAGTGGTTAAGAGTGCCTTCTGCTCTGGCAGAGGATCCGGGTTCCATTCCCAACACTCACATGACTGACCGTCTAGGAATTGTCTTTAACTCCAGTTCCAGGGGAATCTGATGCCCTCTTTTTTTTTTTTTTTTTTTTTTTTTCTGTATGTGTATGAATGTACTGTCTGCATGCAGGTCTGTGTACCGTGTTGTGCAATGCCTCGGAGATCAGAGAGAGGGTCTCGGACTCCCCTGGAACTGGAGTTTCTCCGGAATTGGAGTTTCAGACGGTTCTCGGCCGCCATGGGTGCTGGGGATCGAACCGGGTCCTCTGTAAGAGCGGTCAGCGCTCTTAAACCGCTAGGCCATCTCTCAATGCCCTCTTTTGACCTCTGTGGCATTGCACAACACAGGTGCACCAACCTACATGCAGACAGTACATTCATACACATAAAAAATAACAAAATAAAAAAATACTTTAAAAAAGCACACATTTCTCCGGGATGGTGGCACATGCCTTTATCCTAGCACTGGGGAGACAGAGGCAGGCGGATCTTTGTGAGTTCAAAGCCGCCTGGTCTACAGAGGGAGTTCCACAGGCTGGGCACAGGGAGACCCTGTCTCAAAAAGACACAAAAAAAAAAAAAGCACACTTCTCTCTCTCTTTTCTCTCCTCTCTCCTCTCTCTCTCTCTCTCTCTCTGCTCTCACACAAACACACACACACACACACACATGTATGTGGAGGCTAGAGTGTGATGTCACCAACAAGGTATCTTCCTGGCTAGCACTCCAGCTTATGTACTGAGGAAGGGTCTCAAACTAAGACTTCACTGCTTTGGATAGTCTAGCAAGACAGATTAATTCAGCATCTTGCCTCCACCTGACCAGATCACCAGTATAGGTGATCTGCCCAGCCTACTGAGGATCTGAACTCTCTAATCTGAACTCTCCTCCTCACGTTTGTGCAGAAAGCATACCGAGCCATCCCCAGCTCCTGAAGTTTGAAACATCTTCACGGGAAGCTGGCTTGTACTTCTCCAAAGGCGCTTCTTTGACCAGGTGGTGACAACTGGGACCCAAGATTGTATTCAAGTTACACAGGAAATACTGTTGGCAGAGGGAAGCTGGGGCCGGGGAGTCTGTCGCCAGTGTGAGGTCTGCTGTGTGTGGCCACAGCTGGAAGGCATTCTGGGATGCACCCAAGCATCTTTGAGTTACCTTCAACTGCTTCCAAACTTCTGACTATATTGGGAGTTGTGGTAAAGATCTCAGGCCCAGAGATCTTAAAATATTCACTATCTGTCCCTTTACTGAATAAATTTATTGACCCTGGACTTAAATTTTGAGACAATTGTACATTCCATTTTTGCTCTGGAACAACTTGTTCAAGAATATCATGAGTCATGAGAGATGACTCAGAAGTTAAGAGCACCGACTGCTCTTGCAGAGGACCCGGGTTCTATTCCCAGCACCCACATGGCAGCTAAGAACAATCTTTAAGCTGTGCGTGGTGGTGCATACCTTTAATCCTAACACTCAGGAGGCAGAGGCAGGCGGATCTCTGTGAATTCAAGGCCAGCCTGGTCTACAGAGTGAGTTCTAGGCCAGCTGGAGATAGAGGGAGACCCTGTCTCAAAAAAAAAAAAAAAAGGAATATCATGAGTCAAGGTTATTAAAGTCCACAAAAATCCACACGTGGAGTTTTCATTGACCTTGATCATTTGTCTTACCCCTGCTGCCTAGACATAAGCCAGCGTGAGGCTCTAGGACATTCACTGCAACTCTTTCTTTAGCCCGAGTGTCCTTAAACTTGTAATTTTCTTGCCTCAGCCTCTAGGGTGCTGGGATAACAGGCTAGCAAGGACACCTTTTATATTCCTGGGAGACAGAACTCACCCTAGAAGGGGTAATGGAGACAGAGGGAGAGAGAGAGAGAGAGAGAGAGAGAGAGAGAGAGAGAGAGAGAGAGAGAGGAGCACACCCATCTCAAAGACCCTGGGCCTTGCTACACAAAACTGTTCCTTTTGTTATTTGTTTCTCTCCTCTAGGAAGAAGAGGGTTCTTAGGTTCTTAGGGCTGGGGAGATGGTTCAGTTGGTGAAGTGCTTGCTGAACAGGCAAGAGGACCTGAGCTTCATTCCTGGTGCCCAAGCAAAACAAAAAGCTGGACTCACACTTGAAAATTCAGTGCAGGCAGATCCCTAGGGTTCCCTGCCCAGCCAACCTAACTGAGTCAGCATCTCCAGGCCAGTGAGAGACCCTGCCTCAAAGCACAAGGTAGATTGCTTCTAAGGAACAATATCTAAGATTATACACACACACACACACACACACACACACACACACACACACACACACACCCCACACGAGATTTCTAGCTGCACAACCTGAAGTTTTCCAGGTATTTCAGAATCTATTCTTTTCTTTATTGGACCTGAGTGCCTTCCATCAAGATCGAATGACCAAGAATTTTCCTGAGCCATGAAGTCTATTCACAACCATATAGATTAGTGCAAGAAAGTAGGAATTCATGAAGAAAGCCAGCCACTTGCAAAGTAGAACAACGATCAGAGTCCGAGGGAGAAAAGAAAAGAGACCACTCACCCGGGGGTATATAGAGGCTCTCACCCTAAAGAGCTCTCTGCTACAGAGATCTCAACCTACACAGACAGTCAGATATGAAACAATAAATAGAAATAAATATGCAGGACTCTCAAGCTAATGACTGGAAACAGATTTTCCTTGGGGAGAATCTTTGTCATTAGTCTCTAGTGCAAAGAGGCTGAGATGGATGGAAAACACCCAGCTTCTCTTCCTGCTGTGCTTCTAACCCACTTTGCGAGTTATTTTCCTATCTGCAGACAGAGTTCATCAGTCAACCATCATTTACTGAGCATCTACTAGGGATGCAAGCACTATTTTAAACACTAGTCTCCATTTCTCCATCTGCAAAGTAAAAAGATGAGAGGACCCCTGGGGGGAGCCCTCTCTTACCTTTTTCAAGGGAATTTATCCTTCTTCAAGCTGAGATGCAAGCCCTGGCTCGATCACTTATTTGCTGTGGGATCTTGGGAAATCCATCTCATCTCTTGGGCCTTGATTTTCATTTCTGTGAAGTGGGAATAACAATAACACTTCCCTTGTTGGACTGCTGGGATGTTTTAATGAATGAATAAATGCAGGTTAAGTGTTACTGTCTTGGCTAGTACTTAATTAGCATCTGCTATGGAAGGGCCAACGGCATTATGGGCATTCTGATGACCCAATAAGAGTGATTTCAGGAACTGAAGAGCTTGAGGATGGGATCCAAGCATTTGGGGGACAGCTCAGCTTCTGGAGTGTCTATTACACAAGCGTTGGACCTGGATTTGATTATCAGAGCTCACATGAAAAAAAAAAAAAAAACTAGGCAGGATGATGTACACTTGTAAGCCCTGCACTGGGGAGGTGGGGGCAGATAGATTCCTGGGACTGGCCTAATTGGTGAGTCCCAAGCCAATGACTCCTCGAGACCCCTCTCTAAAAACAAGGTAGCCAGCACGCACACGTACATACACATGTGCACACAAACGTGTGTGCATACATAACCCACAAGAATCTGCATTCACACACCAACATACACATATACCAACAATATATTTAAAATAGAGAAAAAAATATGGATTTTTCTCTGGGTACTACAGTAACCTCATATGTCCTTATTTGGGTAAGAACTGTTGCCACCCTAACTGAGCTTTTAAAGCTCTACTGGAACTATAGCCAATAACATTTTTTAAATACACGATGGGATCAAGCTGTTTCAGTGTTTTTTCAGATGGCCATCTATGTGTTGTGCTGTCTGTTTACTGTGGCCCTGACACCTGTCAGTCCATTCACAGTAAGAATCACACCACCTGCCTGTGGCAGCCCTGCATGCAGTGCTGTCCTCACTGCATTTCTTTAGGACAAGTGATTAGACTTGTATTATTGAGAAGGAAACTGAGGCTGAGGGAAGACCAGTCCACAGCTGAGAAGAGGAACCCAGATCTGAGTCCAAGGGAGCCTCCTCCCACAGGCTCTTCCCCACCCCCACTCCATGTCATCAAGATGAAGCCTGCCTTTTGCACTGCTCAGGGTTAAACCTGGGGCCTGATGCATGCCGGGCAGGTGCTTTACCACTAAGATTACTTATTTGTGTGCTTACTCACGTATTTGTTTTTATTATCTTGAGGCTGGCTCACTAAGCTGCCCGGGGCAGTCCAGAACTCTTGAAATTCCTGCCTCAGCCTCCTGAGTAACTAGCATCACACGGCCATGTCACTAGACCCAACTAAAATGGATGAAATTTAAATTATTCATTAATATCCCTTGCCTAAAATGTCCTTTCCCTCAATTTTTGTCTCAGCCAAATAAATTGCATATGACAAGTCAATCTGTTTAAATATTCTTACCCCACCCTAGTAAAATTATATCTGCATATACACAAACACATACACATATATAGTGCCTATATGTCATTTAGATAGGCATGTCCTTCCCCTGTTAAGCAGTAGTTTATACAGATTGTTATACAGGTTGTAAACTATTGAACAAAAAGGCTGGGTTTGGAACCACTGCTAATGATGATCTGATCGATCAGAAGGACACAGAGCAACTTCAATAATACAATGGAACTCAATGGAAAGATAGTTTGATCTGCTAAACTGTAATTGATTGACCTCTGCCTGTTCAGTATACACACTGCCCAGGGGAGAGTCCACCTGAGTAAATCCCATTTAACCCAGGGAGACTTCCATTCCATTCAATGGAGTGAAAGGAAACACAACACTAAGAGGATTCCATCTTCCTCTTACTCCAGTAAATCTTGCCTTCCATATTGGAGAAAGGTGTTTTTTTCAAGAGTGTCTGCATTAGTCAAAGAATGCACCTTCTTGGAGGCCTGTCTACCTTCATTAAATGGCTTTCAGAGCACACAATGCAACTGAATAGCGTGCATTATTCAAATGGTTTTCTGCACGCATAAGGAAAAGGAGGTAGGCTCGGATGGGAGCGATTTTAAGTAGCTCATCTGCGCCACAGGAAATTCATTTCTCCTTTGATTCCTATGCATTTCACAGGGCGCATATGTATTCCTAGTACGGATACAGTTCTGGGGGCGCAGTATTTCCAGCCACCTAAACCAGACTCTGGTGAATAGTCAACGCACCTTTGGAAACAACCAAATGCCTTGCAATTTTCTTAGGAACAATACTTTTTATACTTCTCCATTCTTACTCAAAGGTGCAGTAAGATGTTTTTGCTAAGTGGGATTATTTTCTCCCACCTGGAGCCTTAGTCCCTGTGACAAATGTAATGAAATCTGTCAGTCTTTCCTGCTTGAAGCAGAAAACGAAGTGCAGTATTCCTGTCTTATTTGCCAATGTCAGGTGAAAGGGGGTGGGGATGGGGTGCTTGGAATTGTGCCTCTCAGGTGCTAGGGAGCGTGCATGGAAGACTCACACTCTTCCAGGAGATGGATGGAGTGAGTGAGTGGGGGAGCCAGGGAGTCTGTACTGAAAGAGCCCCCGGAATCCATCTTGACAAGCGTTTTGCATGCAGTTAAATAGACAAATGTATTCCGCTGCCAGGATTTTTCAGGAATCACACTTGATGTCTGTCACCCAAAAGATTCCTGGGCACTGGTGGAGTGACAAACTGTTATGCCTTAGAGCGGTGGCTCTCAAACTGGAGTGTGCATCAGAGTCACCTGGAGGGCTTGTTAAAACCTGGGAGGCTGCTGGGCCCCTTCTTCAGAAAGCTTCATTCAGGAGGGCTGGGAGGGGTTTAGACAGTGCTGCTGCTGCTGCTGTTAGACCAGGAACCAGCTCTGAGAACTACCTTAGGGTGATTGAAAGAGGTAAGCTGGAAGATGAAGAAGAGTGATCAGTCAGGGCTCCTCCGTCTGAGGTCTTTCAGGCCCTATGATCTTGTGTTTATAATTTATGCTACAGGTGTCATAACATGAGGTGACAGGGGACCCCTAGAAGCAATTTGCTAGTGGAAAATTCGGTTTGAAAAGAAAAGAAAGAAAGAAACAGGACTGGGGAGCTGATCAGTGGTTAAAGTACTTGCTAAGCAAGTGTGACAGCTGGAGTTCAGATCCCCAGGACCCACCCATCTAAATGCCATGTGGGTGTGGCAGCCAGCCCATAATTCAAGCCTCTGAAAGCAGAGGCAGAGAATCCCCAGAGCAAGCTGGTTAGTGAGACTTGCCATATCTGGGTTTGACTGAGGGACACGATCTCAATGAATAAAGCGTAAGAGCCACAGAGGGTGATTCCTAACAGCCTCAAGCCTGAACATGTGGGCATAACCCCCACATGCCTACACACACACACACACACACACACACACACACACACACACACACACCAAACAAAACCTTTCTATCATTTCCCCCCATTCCTCCCTAGGTTTTTCAAGATACCCCACCAGCATCGCCCTTTCTACTCTGTGTGTGCAACTAACTTTCCATCTTGCTCTCTTCAAAGACTAGAAAAACCAAGGGTTTGCAAAACGCATCACACAAACTAATGCTTTAGGCCAGAGGTACCAGAGGTGATGTGAGCCGATATGCAGAACCCTCATCTATGATACCTATGTACATTATCAACCAATACATCCTTGGGGTTGACAACCATTAACATTTTCTCAGCATTGCAGGGACTTACATCTGACCCCCAAAGCGAGCCAGCTTCGAGCTCCACAGATCCATAATGCACATTGTGTAGCATTGTTAATAAACATTTAACAACACAGCCTGCCCCGGCTGTGCTCCATAAGACCCATCAGGGAGAACTGAGCCATGGAGCCTGTATTTAGGCCAGCATCTCACACTGCATTAAATAGATTGGTTTGTTCTTATTACATTGTACTGTCACTTACATTTGCCTCCCCGACAGTTCCCAGACCCCAGCACAATAGTTTGGGATGCTGAGGTGATCAGAACTTTTCCCACTCCTCTGAAGTAATATTCAGAAAGGAGAATCCAAAGGTCTGCTCTTCTAAAAAGTTGCAGCAGCAAGGACCTCCATTGCTACCCACCCAGGCACATGACACTGTTCTGTCCTGCGTAGAGAAACAGCTGTTCAGAGAGAAGATTCCAGTTCAGTCTCGTTCCAGTCTGAGTGGGTAGAAAACTAGCTTTTGAAATCTTGGCCCTTTCTATCTACCCTACCAAGACTTGGCATCGCTTGGTTTCAATTTTGGCTGTTTCCCATCATGCTACCAAGTCTTTCTCCATGTGTAGAAAGGCTGTGTTTATGGGTCTACACCCTCTATGCATTCATCTATTTTTATATATGCATATTGCATAGTAATAGGGATTTTATGCGTCGAATAAAACTATTTCCCCCAATTTCACTGGGTTTATCGTTCTGCTGAATAATTCAGCTACTATATGGACTTTTTTTTTTTTTGCTTGATAAATTCACTATTCCGAGCTTTCCCTTTTCGTTGGAATTTTTAATCAGATTGAAACCCATCACATTGAGATCAAAGCTGGGAATCGCGATGTTACCAATTTATGTTGTAGCCAAAGGATGTTGCTTAGAGCAGGCAGCCTCAAATCGCTCAGTCGCTTGCTAAAGTGTAAGAGAATTTATGATGCTAAATAAAACCAGGAGAGAAAAAAAAAGATGTTTTAATAAGATGAAAATCCAAATGTTAAAATAATGAGCCATCTGCATGGGTGGCCCTCTCTCGAGAGTGATGCCAAGAGCTCCACCATCTGTGAAACATTTACCAGCTGTTTCCTTCCCGTTTTTGTGAGAACAGGAGAAATCCTTGCAGTTGGTGTTTCTACGTGATACATCACAGGGAAGAAAACAGGTTTGGCCAACTTCCAACTTCGGGAGGCTGGATGGAGCCACTGAGCACTCTCGTTGTGCTCTAAGGGGTGCATAAGTTTTCGACCTGACTCCCAACTTCTCCCCCTTTAAGGAACCCCAACGAAGCAGGAAGCCAAGGCACCAGAAGTGCTTAGCATCCCAAGAGGTCATTTCCAACCCAATGCCTTCAGAGAGCTGGTTCTGTGCTTGCTCGCCCAGCTGCCTGTGAGCCAGTTTGAGGTGGTTTCACCTTCCGAGTATTCAAACAAGGTTTGGGCGAAACTGTAATCTGACTGTAGCAGAGGTGTCTAAAGCAGTCTAAATATTTTTGAACATGTCGTTCCTTTTTCTTTCTCTTCTCTGATCAATGTTTCACATAGCTGCCAGTCAGCCCCGTAGCCCTGCCGCTTTCACCCTGACAAGCACCTTATCTAGATTGCTGGAGTTCTACATGGTCTTGGGATCTGAACAGAGCGCCAGGCATGAATTCAGCTTTGCAGCCAACTCAGATCCAAGGCAAAGTGCCCAGCCGTAAAATACTCACAGTGCGGGGTGCTGATCTATCGATGCCTCCCCAGCCTCCTGCCTTTCCCCTCCCTGTTCTATTGCCAGCATCTGACAGAATTTTATTATTTTTTTCCTCCAGCTGCCATCTTTTCTACCTCATTTACTGTCAAACGCATTTCAGGGAACATAGCCTAACAAGAGGTTTAGTTAATGAACGTGAAGTCTTTCAGATGGGCCCCCTCAGGTGTCATTCGTAAGGACTTAGAAAGCTTTGGGTCATTTCTCCAGGAATCATTTTGAAGGCAGTATGCAGTAGCAGGAACAGGGTCGGGTGGTCCTGTGGATAGAAACAGGGAAACAGACCTCTGGGCTAGGGGTAGATGCTCCGATCCCAGAGATCCCCTGTGAAGCCAGACCTTAGAGTCTTTATTCTGCAAAGCCCTAGAGGCCCAACAGCAGAAGTAACTGCATCCTCTAACAGCTGATCCCAATATCACACTGCAGAGATGTGTTTGGAGAGAAGAGCTTTTTGCTCATACAGAACATAAAGGCATTTTTCTAGGTCACCCAGTGAAAGGAAATTATCTGTGCTTTCAAGCCAAGAGAAATTTCTGAGTGCTTCATTCTCTCCGTTACCCAGAGTCTCACTGACAGCCCTCTGGACTCCAGGTATGGCGTTCACAGAGCAAAGCTGGGAACAATGAGACACGAATTTCAAGAAAGGGTGCTGGTACTAAGCCAGAACATTTCAACCAGGGGCCATTTGTCCATCCTGTCAGGAGGCCTTTTAAACTGTCACAGCTTTGGGGAGAAGTGGTCCGGGAATCAGGCTGTATAGGCTTGCAGTGCTTGCTACACAGTGGTCTCCCACTGTCTCTGAGGAGGACACCCCAAGTGCAGGTGTGTGACCTGAAATAATATCGAACAGTGGACCACAGGTGACTACGGGCAGCAGAATCTTCTGGTTAGGAGAAGACTTTGGAGAAGGACGGTCTCCACAACAACTGGAATGTGGCTCAACAAGTCTGTAGTACCACAGCAGAGATGCTCTGCACAAAGCTGATCCGGAAGGAAGGAAGGAAGGAAGAAAGGAAGGAAGGAAGGAAGGAAGGAAGGAAGGAAGGAAGGAAGGAGTGAGCAGGAGAAAGGGAAAGACACAGACTTGGGATACGGAGAGATCAGCAGACACGAAAGCTAGTCAGACTTTGGTGTAACCAGTGGACTCCGTGACAACCATCAGGCTTCTGACTTAGAAGCTGATTAGATGGAGAATTAGCCCCAAGGAGGTGCCTCCATCTTGAAGCACTACCACCATTCCCAAGCCCCACCTCCCTCAAAAGACACAGCCAACACTTGCCCTTGGGCAGTACCCACAGTATTTCATCCTTCCTTGGCAACTTTGTAGATTCAACAAAGACCATTTTCCATGAAAGGAACTGCCAGGGGGCTCAACTTTATCTCTATACTTCGGAATCATGAAAGTAGACTGTAGGAATGAGGTCTGCACAGGAAGCTTGTAAATCTAGATCCATGTTTATAAGTTCAGATGGGGTCTCAGGTTGTTCATTTAGATGGAATTGGGCCCTTTACACAGAACATATAGTTGCATGTGCAGTTCTGGTTTATTATAAACCAAGAGCCATCACAGAGCACCTAGAGTTATTTTTAAAGCAAAACTTGTTTATCTTAGGATTGGGAGTGCTTTCCTTGGTATTGCTACCCAGCTCTCCCAGGAAATGTCCCTGTCTAATTATGTTTGGATTACCTAGCATTTTCTAATGCTGTAGTACACAGTGTTACAGAAGGACAGATCCGTGCTTATAATTGGGACAGAGCAATCCACAGAATAAACAATAACACTGGAGTCTTTCACAGTCTAGCCTATATTGCCCCAGCTTCTCCCTTACTCAGAGACTGGCAGAGACTTCCTCCAGAGTGTGTAAAGTGAAGGGACTAGCTTGTGAGCCAAGCAGGCAGGGCTGTACTGTGGTTGTTTCATGAGCTCTGTGGTGCCTGGCAAGTCATTTCACCTCTCTGAAATGTAGCATCAGCATCTATAAAGTTGGGGCAACATATTTCTCATGGGTTTATTTTGTTTGTGTGAAGTTGATGTGAATAAGCATATAAAACACAGAGCCCAGTACTCTGTGACGTCTGCTCAAAGATGTCAGCTCTGGGGTTGTATGGCTATAAACCCAGAAGTTTAGGAGATAGAGGCAGAGGATTGGGATCTCAATGTCATCCTCAGCAACATATCTAAAACAAGTCTTGCCTGGGCTACATGAAATCTCGTCTCCCATCCAAGTACTAACTAGGCCCAACCCTGCTTACCTTCGGAGATCAGATGGGATTGGGCGCGTTCAGGGTGGTATGGCCATAGACAACAGTGTCAACTATTGGGTTGGGGGATGGCTTGGTAAAATGCCAGTGGCACGAGCATGAAGACTTGGGTCTAAGTGCCCAGCACCTGTAAAAATGAGATGGCGACACTTTATAACCTCAGTTCTGAGGGCAGGGAAGAAGACAGGCTCCTTGGAGTCTAGATGTAGTCTCCTCAAATGGGTGAGCTCCAAGTTCAGTGAGAGACCTGGTCTCGATAAATCAGATGGAGGACCTGGAGAGATGCTCAGTGGTTAGGAGCACTGGCTGCTCTTGCAGAGGACCTGAGTTTGATCCCCAGCACCCACATGGCAGCTAACAACCATCCCCAACTCCTGTTCTAGGGGATCCAACACCCTCTTCTGGCTTCCATGGCACTGTATGACATGTGTGCACTTACATGCAAGTAGAACACTCTTACACATAAAATAAACAATTTTTTTAAATTTGGGGAAAATAAGATGGAGAATGATTGAGGAAGACACCCAGTGTTGAATTCTGACTTCCACAAGGATATGTACAGATGTGTGCACACACAAACACACACACACACACACACACACACACACACATACATACACATGCTTGTACACTAGACACACAGGAGAAATAAAACAGCTTTTTTTATCAGCAAATCCAAGAAGAGTTACAGCAAAAAATCCCATTCTATTTTAACCTACTTATAGTAGCAGATATTTATTCATGCAATAATATGTGGATGCATTTTAACCCCATTTTTTTTCATAATTTCAGGGAAGACAGGGTGGTTCTGTTAGAAAAAAATAATGGGAAGAGAATTGGAATAAAATGTGATGTTAGATCTCAGGTCACCAATTTGGAATTTGTGTCAGATCTGGCAACTTGCATTTGCCATGACTCCGAAATGAACTGTGTAAGGATTAAACATCAGATGTGTGGAGATGGCACAGTAAGGAAGGTTCGAGTCCCTCCTAGGCAGCAAGATTACTCAGATCAGGCTTGATCGTGCTCTGGCCAGAAAAATCTGAGCAAAAGTGCTGACTGCATCTCCAGCAACATTTCTCTTACATACACAACGTTCTGCGGCCCTATGCGGCCCTATGCTGCCCACTTACCCTCTCTTACCCCTCCTCCATTCCTGCCCCCCACTTCCTAACCAGTCTGCTTCCTACTTCCCTGTCTCTTTTTCTGTGTATATGTGCAGGTCTGGTGCTGTCTGTCGCTGATGGCTGCAGCTGTCCTGTCCAGGACGCATCGTTTCCAGGCACCGCTGCCCATTCCCCAGCTCTTCACCTTTCTGCCCCTCTTTGGACGATGTGTTTTTTGGAGAGCTGGTCCTTGCAGTCCCTGGCTTCTCTATCATCCTGGGTCCCAGAGTGAACAGAGCGTGAAGCTGAGCTGCAGCTGGTCAAGGGTGGATAATAGCATGGGCAAGAACTTGACCTTTGTTTTCGCCTCTGTGATCACAGAGCCATTTGTTACTGCCTTGTAAGCTGGCCTTCCACATGGAGTGTTTGGTGCCCTGGGCACAACAGACAGGCCGTGTGTGTGGAATAGAGTGGGACTCATTCCTCTATTTCTTCCCCAAAGGAGGAAAAAACAACCATTTCTGGTGTTCATCTGCTGCCTTCAGAGGTCGTGCTTAACTTTGCTATTTGTTTTGTGTTTTGTTTTTAAAGACAGGGCATCCCTGTAGCCCCAGCAGGCCTTGCTACGTAGACCAGGCTGGCCTCAATTTCAGTGAGATCTGCCTGCCTCTCCCTCTCATGTGCTGGGATTAAATTCGTATGTCATCACACGTTCCCTTTTTATTTGAATGACAGTTATTATCTTCTAACTTCCTCTTTCTCCATGCCTGGGACTTCTGAGACCCACTGTCCAGGAGCTCCAGCAACGTGGACTGCATTTCCCCCAGGCACACACATCTCCCTGACTCCCAGGGCCCTCCTCTACTAGGAGTGTGGACCAAATTCATTCTGCACTCTTTCTTCAGACATCCCAGCCTGTCTGGAAAGCACTTTGGGGTCACAACCCCCACTGTGACATTGTAGACAGTTGTTCCATCCTGGTCTTTTCCCAAACAGGATCAAGAGATTTGTTATACCACAAACACAAGAAGCAAAGACCAGAGCAACTCCACACAGCCCTATGGAAATGTCCAGAGTCACTTCCAGGAGGGAGGGAAGTAGCCCCACTTAGTGTGACCTCGCGACTGACTTCTGCCCCTTTTGTGTGGGCACAGAGATAGAGCAATAAACTTCTCAGAAGATATTTTACCACAGGAAAATAGTAGAGTGGATTGGAGGAACTTTACCCCTGGTGAGATGAAAACAGACACCTTCACTTTTGCTTCTTATTGCTGGGATACAACTCTGGACAAAACAACCTAGGGAGGGAACGAATCATTTGCTTTACATATCGCGATCACAGTTCATCTTTGAGGGAAGCCAGAGCAGGAGCTCAGGAAGAGCCTGGAGGCTGCAACTAAGCCACTGACCATGGAGGAACCCTGCTTCCATGGCCTGTGCTCAGCCTGCTTTCATATACATCCAAGGACCACCTGCCTAGGGGTGGCACCATTCATAGTGGGCTGGGCCGTCCCACATCACTTAACAAGACGTGGCCACAGGCCAATCTGATAGAGGTAATGCCGCTGCTGAGCTTCCCTCCAGCCCGAGTGTGTCAAGTTAACAATGGGGGCCATCTAGATGGTGGATGGTATCTCCCACCACAGAGGATGGTATCTCCCGCCACCATGGAGGGTGGTGTCTCCCACCACTAAGGAGGATGGTATCTCCCGCCACTATGGAGGATGGTATCTCCACACCCACATAAATGAAGTCTGCACTTAGTTCATCAAGACCAGGATTTCATGTGCAGTTAGGGGAGAATTATAAACAACTAGCCAATAGGTGCAGGAGAGAGGGTATGGAATCTCAGGAGAGGGTCCAATAACCTTCCCTACCATCTCCCACCAGAAAATGTCGATAGTGAATGAACAGGACCTCAAGGATCTCTTGCAAATAGTACTGCTGCTCTGATGCACAGGATGGAAGGCAGTGATCTACAGCAAATGGAAACCTACTTGTGCAAATCCTGATAGCTTCTTGCAGTTAAACAAACAACACGGTGAATCTTGTTGGCATGTGCATCAGCCCCAGGTGAGAAGTTCTCCTTTCCACAAGATGCAGGCTTTCCTGGACTTCCGCTGAAGGCATCAGATTATAATGTTCTTTCGCATGGGTCAGATACAGAACAACTCATCCAAAGGGTCTCAAAGTCTCCATCTCAGCCACTCAGTTGTATTCCATGAAGGAAGCTATGGATGATATATAAACAACTGAATGTGGCTTTGTTTCAATAAAACTTTATTCATACAAAGGTGTTGTGGGTCGGATTTGTCTGCAGATTCATGACCTTTTGGTCTCTATTTTCAGGTAGAGTTTAAACTCAGGTCTGTTTGATCTACCTAAGACTTAGATAAATCAATATTTCTGAATGATTTTTAACTTGAATATTTATAAAATAGTGTACTTGAGAATAAAAGATAATATAGAAATGTCTAAACTTTTCCCTTAAGTGATAGATATTTAATAGATCCATATATATTATATCAAACTATGAAAATATTAAGCTTTAAGAGGAACTTGTAGTGGTGGTGCACGCCTTTAATCCTAGCACTTGGGAGGCAGAGGCAGGCGGATCTTTGTGAGTTCAAAGCCAGCCTGGTCTACAGAGTGAGTTCCAGGACTGCTGGGGCTATAGGGAGACCCTGTCTCGAAAACACACACACAAAAAAAAGAGGAACTTGTAGTTTCTCTTAAGAAATTGGTAAAATTCTTAGAGAAACACACCATGCATAAGTAAAGACATTGCCAAAGCTCTGTAACAAAGAGCCCAAGAAATTACAATGGTTTTATAATATAGAAATATATCTTTCCTAATTTTTCTTTCCTTTTCTTTTCCTCCTCTTCTTCCTCTTCCTCTTCCTCCTCTTCCTCCTCCTTCTTCTCTTCTTATTCTTTTTGTTTCTGTACTAGGAATTGAACTTGGGCCATCTGCCATGATAGACAAATGTTCTGCCTTTGATATGTGTCTGTCCCTCAAGCCGGACGTGGTGGCGCACGCCTTTAATCCTAGCACTTGGGAGGCAGAGACAGGGGGATCTCTGTGAGTTCAAGGCCAGCCTGGTCTACAGAGTGAGTTCCAGGACAGCTGGGGCTACTGGGAGACCCTGTCTCAGAAAGGCAAAAAAAAAAAAAAAAAAGAAATGTGTCTGTCCCTCTTTTATTGTTTCTTTATTATTTTTTAATATTGTAATTTATTATTTTTACTTTATGTGTATGCATGTATTTCCTGCATTTATGTAAATGCACCTGTGTCATGCAATGCCCATGGAGGTCAGAAGAGGGCATTGGATCCTCTGGAACTGGAGCTACAGATGGTTGTTTGCCTCCACGTGGTGCTGGGAGCCAAATCCAGGTCCTCTGCAAGAGCAGCCAGTGCTGTTAACGGCTGAGCCATTATTTTTATTTTAAGACAAGATCTTACTAAGCTGCCCAGGTATCCATAAACTCACTCACTCACTCTAACCTAAGCAGGCCTTGAACTGTGATCCTTCTGCCTCAGCCTCTAGGTAGCTGGGAATGACAGGCCTGTCTACTATACTCCCACAGAAGTGCATTGCTGTCTTTCAACACATTCAGCCCTATTCTTTCTTAAGAGACTAGCATGAATGATAGGCAGCTGAGCCTTGGGGGAAGGAAGAAGAGGCCAGAGAACTCCCACACAGGTGTCCTGGGGCACATCAGATGAAAGCAGTCCACACCACTGTGGCTTCACCGCCATCAACCTCGATCTACTCTCATAGATACAATTCAGCTACGAGAGAAGGTGGGAAATGTAGGCTCAAGCTGCCCAACCACCTGCTTCTTTCTCCAGGGCATTGCGTGCTCTACCAAAAGGAAGATGGGGCAGAAGAAAGTGGCTGAGCAGTTGGAAGTCTTTACTGTCCACCACAGTGGAGAAAAACCTTGGGCTGTGGAGCCAGACTGATCTAATTCCAAACGCTGGCTCCTGAGCTTGCTAGCTGGGTATATTAAAGAATTATTTAACTTTTCCAGCCCTGGTTTCCTTGACTATAGAATGAGGGAAATATCAACAGTCTCTCTAGACCCCTCATTTTGAAAGTTTCGTTTCCATCCTAAATATCCTGTCCAGGGAGGGAAATCTAAATGATCACCTCTAGACATCATCCCCAGTCCAGCCCAGCTTATCAAAGGGTACCATGAGAAGGAGTATTGGACTACCCTGTCCACTGGGGGTCCCAGCAATAAGAATAGGAATGGGCTGAGTTGAACAAGAGTCCAGGAGGAAAGCTCTCTTTAACACACCAGGCTTCACATTTCCAAAGCTAAACTATTTTCTTTGTGAGGTCATGCTATTTTGGTTGACAGAGGCACCTGTGGGCCCCTGTCCAATGGGGAAACAGCTGCTCCGCTCCCCCGCCCCACCGTCACTGCTTTGCTCATTTTATGGGTTTTTCTTGTTGGAAAGTCACGGAGAAAGAGCCCTGTGGAAATGGTTCTGGAAATAGAGTAAGGATGCGCCCCAGACTGACCTCCCCTTCCCTTCTACCAAAACTCGTCTTTGCTCTTAACCCATTTTGCAAATCTGTGCAATGTAAATGCTTCCTGTTTCCATCTTTCCCCAGTCTTAAGTGACTCCTCAAGTTACTTTTCCTAATAAGACCTGATACCTTTCCAAACAATTCATTTCCTCTTCTCATCAATAGCTCCATAACACACCCACCTCTGTAAATTGCTTCAAGGATTTAATGAGCTGACTCAGGCCAGGTTTCTAGAACAAATCCTAATGATGTGAGTGCTGCCATCAAAGTCGTCCCCTGCACCCTGGAGGAGGCTCTGACAAAGCTGCCCAGTCCCTTCTCATGGCCACCATCCAAGTGTAGCCAATGGAATAGTCTCTGTTCTCTGGCTTCAAGTCTCCGTTATCCAGTCATTCTGTCTACACTGAAATATCACAAGACTAGTTACTAATAAATATCACGGAATTCTTTGGCTGCTCTTGCTTAAAAGACACCTTAAATGAAAGCCCAGAGCAGCTATGCAGCTGAAAGAGGAAACGTCCCATGGCAGGCTCTGAAACATGGCTACTTCCTGTTCCTTATTGCATGGGAATGCGCTCTCTCTCTCTCTCTCTCTCTCTCTCTCTCTCTCTCTCTCTCTCTCTCTCTCTCTCCTCCCTTACTTCTAAAGCAGTGGGGCTTTAGAGCCAGCTTCTCTCACTATAAAAACGCTGGCAAGTTGAGAGGGTCTTCATCCACCGTGACCCACCCAGTACTTCTTTGTTACTGCCTTTCTTCCCTGTCTGTTTTCTAAATGAATTCAGAGTTTGTTATGATTAAGTTCTTTGAGGATGAGAGCAAGGGTAGTCTGAGAGCAGCCTCACAGTGAATCATTGCAGGTACCTGTGAAAGAATTCAAAACCTATTAAATGCTTAATATTTATCGTCTTGGCTTCTTTTCCAGCATTTCATGTTCCCAATAACAAAGAATTGGAAACTTCTGAGCACAAATCTGAGACATTTCATAATTATTTACAACTATGTGTATTTGACAACAAATCCCGTGTTTACTTTTAAACAGTAGAAGACTGCTTATAAATAGAAATAATAGAACAATTTTGCATTAAATAAATCTTGCATCTGCTGTTTAGCCACTTGAGGGGAAACAATTTTCTAACAAGTGGCAATGGTCAAGAAAGCTATGAAATTTAGGCCAGTTGTCACGGAAAATAACTTATTAGTTGCTAAGCTACCAGTCCTAAAAGGAACTCAATTAGGGGAGACGAACATGCTTAACTAGACCCACTGAATTTGAGAGCAGAAAGTTGTAGCTGTCAGGTGATTGGAGGGGGGTGGCAGAGGAAGTGATTGACAAACTGGCCTTTGCCTGGCATCAAATTTGGCTTTGATTTTGTGAGTGACTGACAGGCGGCTGTCATCTAAAAATGTGGACCATGTATCACATGGGACTATTTTGCAACAAAATGATTGACACCTTGCAGAAATTGTCCCATAAACGGAGAAAACCAAATACAGATTTGTTGTGACACACATTTCCTTCTTACCTGTTCGTTTTGTGTGCAGAGCCAGGGGAAGTCCTGCTGGGTGCTAATTGATCCTTCTAATAGATAACAGCATAACAACAGTCAGCCAGATATCTGCAAAGAGCCCTGGGCCGTGAGGAGTCTGGAGAGAGGCGTGTAAGTTTTGGTTTTTATGTATATTGGTATTTTATTAATCAAGTCCCCTTTCACTGAGTCTGCTGCATTAATAAGCTAGATGTGTTGGCAGCCATCTTTGCTACCTGTCACGAGCAGGGTTGTCAGATAAAATGCAAAATCTCATTTAAATGAATTTAAATTAAACAATGAATGATTATTTTAGTATGTATCCTGGGAATAACATGATATATGAATATACTTTTGAAAACTTATTGTTTGCTGGGGGATATTGCTCAGTTTCTAGAGTGCCTGCCTAGCGTGCATGGAGCCCTGAATTCAATCGTCTGTACCAAGTATAACTGGATGTGGTAGTGCATGTCTCTAATCTCAGCACTCTGGAGATAGAGGGAGAGAGACAGCTCCATTTGTAAAGGACTTTGAAGTAGGGGCTTCTGAGACAGGTTGCTTTGGTTCAAATCCTACCCATGTTACTCCCCAGCCCTGTGACATTGAACATACAGCGTAACCTTGATGTTATCTGTTTCTTCATCAGCAAAGTCCAGCTGACAGGTATACCTGCTGTGTGAGTTGTGAGGGTTGGATGATATGATTAATTCAGGGTGGTGAATGCCCTGGTCTGGCCAGGTTTCTTGGTGTAGAAGGACTCAAATAAGTACCTATTGAATGTTCGCATTATCCTATTTATTTTTACTTGAGGCCTCTTGAATTTTATACCAGAGGTGATGCGGAAGCATTATGAGGAATTCAGTCATCTATTCTGAATTGCATCTGGCCATCGAATGACTGTGACCCAGAGAAAAAGTGACAAAATGACGTGGGTACCCTGAGCACAGAGCTCCGCAAACGACAGTGTCTTTGGCTGTAAGTTCTGCTTTATGGCTGTCTATAAAGCTGCCCATCAAAAAGCTCCCGACAGATGACCTGCAGTAATAAGAATGGGAAGGAAGCGGCATTGCAGAACGGTGCACCTGGCAGGCACACAGATCACGGGAAGGGCAATCCCATAAAGCACAGAGCGCCCTCCACCCTTCCCTCCTTGTCCCCCAACCCTTCTCCTGCTGGTGGTCTCCTTGCTCAGTTTCCATGTCCCGTTCTTTCTTTTCAGTGAATCACATTTTTGACTCATGTATTCATTCAATCACTGATTCAGGAATTTTTTAAATGAGTCATACAACTTTATTGAGTGAATAACTGCCGCTCACATTTACTAAGGTTTTCTTATGTGATGGATACTTGATAATATGATAAAATAAAAACAGTGATATGAATATTTATTGAGCATTTAAGCCATGTCAGGTAGCATGTAAATTCTGTATATATATTATTTCATTTTATGATCATAAAAGTTATCTGCTAGGGGAAGGGGCTGGAGAGATTGCTCAGAGGTAAAGAGCACCGACTGTTCTTGCAGAAGACTGGGGTTTGAATCCCAGCACCCACATGGTGGCTAACAACAACCATCTTAATTCCAGTTCCAGGGGATCTGACACCCTCTTCTGACTTCCTCAAGCATTGACCAACACAGGTGCACTTACATACACGCAGGCAATACAGGCATATACATGAAATTAAAAATAATAAGTAAAATATCTGTTAAAGTTATCTGAAGGTAATGAATGGTTAAACTACTTTTATAGCTTGAGGGTAACATTTAGAGACTTTAGGTAAATTGCTCAAAGTTGTGTAACTATAATTATATAGCTTCAGGGTTCAAAATCATATCTGTACCACACACATGCTCTTTTAATCACTACATGGGACAGTTTTAATGGATCTAAAACACCAGGCTATATTTCTTTTCTAGTAATGAATTTCTAAAGAATATAGTACTTGAGCTGTGCCTTACAATACAGACAAGGGGACTTAAGAGGGCAGTTATTCTCATTGAAGCAATAGTATAAACCGAAAGGTGAAACAGAAACCCATGGTGTGGTCCTATTTTCTTGGCATCGTTCACTGAAGGGGTATTCAAACATCAGCATCAAGTTATCAAAGCCGGCTGAGGAGATGGCTCACTGGGGAAAGTGCCTGTGCCACCAGTCTGGGGACCTGAGTTCAGATCCCCAGCACCCATGTATAAAAACTGGGTGTGGTAGTGTGCACTTTTAATTCCAGCCCTGACAGGTGAATGCAGTAGCATTCTGGAGGATTTCAGGCCACTCTAGCCAATCAGTGAGAGACTCAAGGTAAATCAATAAGATGGAGAGAGATTGAGAAAGACACTCACTGTTCACACACACAGACACACACAGACACACACACAGACACACACACAGACACACACACAAACACACACACAGACACACACACCAACACACAAATAAAATAATAATAACGATAAGTAATTAAATATCTCCATTGACCATGACAGAAATCCAACTCAAACTGGCTTAAGCATACTGGCATGCACTTGAGTCAGGTGCACCTTGATCTAGTATCATCCAAGACATGCTTTCTCCCTGTCTCTCACGCTGTCACCCTCTTCTATGGAGTGCAAATGGATTCCCATGGGCAGGTTCAGCATCTTCTATTTTAGTTCCCCCTAATTCTTTGTATCTCACCCCACCTGCAACACAAGAACTGCTGCCCCCTGTTGCTCTCTAGAAGGAAAAGAATCCCTTTCCCACAATACCTTGAAAACTCCACATACCTCCTCAGCCCTCCCTCCCTGTCTGCCTATTATGCGTTGAACACTGTTGCTAGAGGGGTGGAGTGGGATGAGCTCCTTGGCTTCAGCCTCTGGGAAACTGAGGCACTGTCCACGTCTACAAGAGCAGCGTGGGGCACCAAGCACCCACAGCCCTAAGGCAAGCTTCAAATTGAGCTGCATCAAGAGGAGAAAATGAGCAGAAGTTAGGTGGCCACACAGCTGGAGCCTGTTGTACCAGATAATTTGGGGTTTTATTTAATTACTAAGTACCCAAGTACATCTTCCTGAGCCCAGGACACCACAAGTCAGGCCTGCGTTAAACTAGAAATGTTACCTTATTCATTCTCATGTTGGAAGCATTTTTCTGGAATCAAATGCCTTTAACGTGAGTAAATAGAATTGTTTTTCTTCCCAAAGTGTTTCATCAGTCCCAAATTTCAAATTATCTGGAATATAATTACTGTCAGCTTTCTCTTTTATATCATCTTTGTCTCTTGCTTAAACACAGGATATCAATATGCAATATTTCAATTAAAATCAGATTAAGTACTGTTTCTTAACAAGGTGGTATTTCTGTTGCAGTTTGCTTTGTTGTTTAGTTGGCAAATGTGTTCAGCATGAAGAAACTACCCAGAATCACTTTTCTTTGGGTGACATTTTGAGCAGGAGGAAACTGCATGGCTGGGTGAATGACACCGTTCGCTACCAGTGGCTACCTTACAATCGGAAGCTCTTAAATGACCTCTCATTTCCATTTGAGCCACATTATCACAGAGCAGTGGCATTCTGGGGGACTTGAGTCAGTCGAAGAATCGGAGTATGATTTTTATGAAACAAATGTGTGTATAAATTATCGCTTACTTCTCTTTTCTCTATAAATAGATCCATACTGTGAGCTATGGGGGGGGGTGGTGCTGAATTCTAGAATACTCATCCTGTCAGGGAAAGGGAGAAGGAAGCTACCTGGTTGGATCAGAGTTTGGCACTGTCCAGCATCCTCTGGTTATATTGCTTGAAGGAAGAAGCCAGTGTGTGGATGCATGGGTGCATGTGTGTGTGTGTGTGTGTGTGTGTGTGTGTGTGTGTGTGTGTGTATGAGAGAGAAAGAGAGAGAGAGAGAGAGAGAGAGAGAAGGAGAGAGAGAGAAGGAGAGAGCAAGAGAAAGCACAATAGCATAATAGTTCCTCAGTCCATCACTTCTTGTTGCTATATCCTGCATTTTTGTTTGCATTTTCTTCCTGGGAACTAAAGGCTATACACTAAGAGCCACCTAGACTAATAGACACGTAACCCTTCAATCCAGTGCCCTTGAAACATCTGTCCAACATATGGTTAGAGAGGAAAAAGAGAACCTGACTTCCTCTCAAGATGTTTGTAAAGATATGTTTATTTTTATCTTTATGCGTATGTTTTGAGTGCCTGCATATGTGTCTACACCATGAGAGTGCCTGAAGCCCCGAGGACTCCAGAGGAGGTCATTGGACCACTTGCAACGGAAGCTACAGTTGGTTATGAGCCACCTATTGTGAATATTGGGAGCCAACCCTGGGTCCTCTGCAAGAACAGCAACCCTGCTCAACTGCCAGGCCATCTTTCCAACACATCCCTAAATATTTTGTTTTCAGAGTGTAAATGAATTATTTTATTTCCATTGGTTGAAAGATAGTCACTATTAAAAAAAGAGAAGAAGGAAGGAAGAAAAGGAGATAAGGGGGGGAAAGGAGATAAGGGGGGAGGGAGAAAAGAAGAAAGGAAGGGGAAGAGGGAGGGAGGGAGGGAGGGAGGGAGGGAAAGATGGAGGGAGGGAGGAGAAGGCCAAGTATTTCCATTGTCCTTAGCTTTGGTTTCTCTTTGGAATTCTTTTGTAACTTAGGAACCAAGGAACTTCTTGGGAGGTTTATTAAAAGGTTTAAAATTCACAACGTACATCACTCCTCTTGTAAATCATCGCACGCCACACATTACATGGCTCTGGAATTTCTGCTTACCACAGTGGCGTCTTTGCACTGGTTACACATGCAGTGTGCTGCTCATCGTGATCATTCCAGAACAAACTATTTTAGGCATAATAAATATTTTTACATCTTCACCTGGCTCCCATTACAGTGATGACTTTTCCCATTGGAGAAGGGACACTCTCTCTCCCCGTTGTTTTTCTCCAGGATGTCTACTGAAGATTGTCGTGCTGGGGAGCTGGCCCATCCACGTGCCACCCACCCACATGTTTAGGATAACAGGACGACACCTTAGAGGAGTCATATATAGCACATATGGGCCTGAAGACCTGCTATTGGGAACTCCACAGGGCATATTTTCCAGCATTTCTTTATTATTAATAAACACTATGAAGCACAGTCGATTGCTGTCTTTACTATATACTCCAATTCAGTATCAGTAGCCAGTCAGGCTGTCTTCATAAATAAAGTTTTATTTTGCCAGGCATGGTGGCACATGGCTTTAATCCCAGTCCTCGGGAGGCAGAAGCAGGTGGATTTCTGTAAGATCAAGGCCAGCCCGGTCCACAAAGTGACTTCCAGGCAGGCTGGGACTAGGGAGATCCTGTCAAAAAAAAAAAAATCACTCTATCAATAGATCAATAAACAAGGTTTTATTAGAACACAGACATCCCTGTTCCTCTGTGCACTGGCCGAGTCTTCCTTTGTGCTACCTGAGCTAAGCTGAGTGGCTGCAGCACAGACCAGTGCAGCCTGCAGCAGGAACATACTATGTCCTTAAGAAACATGCTGGGGCTGGAGAGATGGCCTAGTGGTTAAAAGCGCCGACTGCTCTTGCAGAGGACCCGGGTTCGATCCCCAGTACCCACATGGCAGCTGAGAACCATCTTTAACTCTAGTTCCAGGGGAATCTGACACTGTCTTCTGACCTCTGCAGCATTGCATGACATGGGTGCACAAACCTACATGCAGACAGTACATTCATACACATACAAAATAAATAAAATTTAAAATTTTTTAAAAAGAACTTAAAAAAAAAAAGAAATATGCTTCCTGGACCAGCAAAATTGCTCAGTGAGTAAAGGTGCTTGCCACCAAGACTGACCACCTGATTTCAGTCCAGGGATCCACAGAGTGGAAGGAAAGAATTGACTCCTATAAGTTGTCCTCTGACCTACACACACTCACACTCACACTCACACACACACACACACACGCACACATACACACCATAAATAATACATAAATAAATCTATTTAATTAAAAAAGAAATGTGCTACTTCTTCATTCTGTAAAATAATAGAACACCATTATTACTTATTAAACTGTTCCTATAACGATCATGTCCCCTTGAAACAAGCTCCTGTAACCCCCCACCAGGACACTTGGGACAGTGGTGATTAGGAATTCACAGGTTGTCCTTACGCTGGATGCCCTACACAGATTGACCAGACCTTCAGAAATGCTTTGGGCTGTGTGAAACATGATGCTGCTTTTTTCTACTCTCATACATTGAGATTCTCACAAAATGAAAATCTTGGGAAGTAAACAACTCGGTAGCTTCAGGAAGTCCCTAAACGTGACCAGGTTTACTAGGCTCCTCCTTCCCCAAGCATCTATAAGCCCCAAGGCCTGCTGAGAGACACTCTCACACCAGCAGAAAGGCCTAGAAGAAGTAAAGACCAGGGAACTGCTTGGAAGAGAGGAAGAGGCTCAGACCCACTGAGCTTCATGGAAGAGATGCTCTCCAGGCTTTTGAGCTGCCTATAGCAGTGAATGTAGCTCAGCTACATTCCTGAGCTGTCACCCCAGCTAGGGTGTCCTTTGGGGGTGCCACTGTGAGTCAGCATGCTCCTTAATAAACTCATTGGCTCACCATTCGCCTTGGGTGGTGTTCTTCCTTCGGTCCGTCATTGATTGGTTCCCCGTCTGGGGTGAGTAGACATTTGTTCCCGTCTTCCCAGGAAGAGTGTCACACAGCTCCTGACCATTTTCAATTTGTGAATCTGTCTCACTGCTTCACGTGATCCCGTTTTTTTCATTGGCATGTATTCATTTCGCACTGCGGGGAGGTTAATATCTGTTGTATATAAAGAATTCAGAAACTAAATACCAAAAGAATAGCCAGTGAATAAATGAGATAATGAAATAGACAGCCTTCCCAAAAAATAAGGTGTAGATGGGAAATAGCCACAGAACTAGTCCAGCATCTTTAGCCATCAGGCCAAGGCACTGAGATCCCATCCCACCTGTCACAATGATAACCAGAAAGAAACTAATAGCAACAGATGCTGCTGAGGATGAGGGAGGAGACGAAGCTTTTTCTCGGTGGCAATGAATGCACCCAGGTGCAGCCACTATGAAAGTCAACAGTTTCCTCAGAAAAACTAAATGTAGATATATTGTATGCCCCAATGTTGGAACAATGCTTGAAACTAGTGGAAAGTCCATGAAAGTATGTTGAATGGAGGGTTGGATGTGCTGATGGGTGAATAGGTGAAATCTGGACAACTATACCACAGCTGGGTACATGCTCAACACACTCTAAGTCAGTGTATCACAGAGATACTGGCACATCCACGTTTACTGTAACTATTCACAATAGCCAAGTCATGGAATCAGCCTAGATGCCCCAAGAAGATGAACCAACAAAGAAAATGTGGTAGACAGGCACAACAGTGTAGAAAGATCCAGTTTGAACTGGGGGCTAGTTCTAAGCTAGCACCCCTCAGGGCACTGCTTGGCCAAGGGTCTGACCCACCTGAAGGAGGAGGAAACAACCGTGGCCTAGATGCGTGATGCTGGGTGAGACAATGGTGTGCAGTGGCACAGAGTTGGGGGGCTTATGATTGATCCTGGGAACTGACACCATTTGTTTTATAAAAACAGGCTGTAGCAAGGAGTAAATTTGAATTTCCAAGTAACATCATTTTTATTAATTATTGCAGCCATACAGGCCAAGGTAGGCCTGCATTTCGTTCGGGTGGCCAGTGGGTTGGAAAAAAGTCCCTTTGTGGACCACCAATCTGGGTAGCTGGTGTCGTGAGTGGACATAGGCTGAAGATAGGCCATTAGCCATCAGCCTGAAATTCCTGTTCAGGGTTCAGCAGTCCCTGGGCAGGTGGGAGGTCACAGCCAAGAGTGGAACACATGTCTCGTGGGTCCAGGCTAAGGGCCTGAATTGGGAGTACCACTCAGGCCAGGCTACAGGGAGTAGCTGGCTGGCCTCTGCATCGAAGGGTCAGTTCCCCATAGTGTCCACAAAGTGGGCACTGTGTTCCCCTTCCCCTTAGCAGGGCCACGTGGTCCTGTTCAGCATAAAAAAGAAAGCTTCCTTACACAACAGAACGCTTCGAACTGTGCTTTAAACAACAAAGAGCTAAGTCCTGGCTCCTAATAAGAAGACTGGATGGGTATTACTCTAGGCTCCACATTGAGCCCCAGGGACTGTGGAAACCACCATGACTCCAGGCATTGACTGTTCTTCCTGCTCCTCCAGGCTAAGGTTGCTCCCTCTGTGTCCTCACGTACATCAGTCAGGGTGCAGATCCTTGGCTCCGGGACTAAAGGTTGAATTCCCAGCAGAATAGAAGGAATGTGAAGGTTTATATTCTTTTTTCATTTTTTTTGTACAAGATTACATTACAAATCAAATCTAGATCCATGTCCCTCTCCCTACCCTCCCCACCCCACCAGAGCTCATGCATTCTGCAAAACATATTTTTCATCTTTTTCTCAGTCTCTCTCAACATTCTCGATGCAGAAGTTGACTGTTTCAAGCAGAAGTTCACCGTTTCAGTCAGTTCTTTGACCCAGTCTTTTCTATTGTTGTTGTTGTTGTTCTTTCTAATATGCATCACTCCCAAATACTTGGACAAAAGCTCAAGGAGCTCTGCACAAGAAATACCTACAACTAGGTAATTTGCTCTAGCATCCACAGATGAGGGATTCCATTTGTTCTAGTTTGTCTTCCATTGCTGTGACAAAACACTCTGACCGACACCAACTTGGGGAGGAAAGGGTTAATTCAGCTCACATCTCCTGGGTCACAGTTCATCACTCAGGGAGCCCAAGGTAGGAACTAAGGGCAGGAACCTGGAGGCAGGAGCTGAAGCACAGGCCACGGAGGAATGCTGCTCACTGGTTTGCTCCCCTGGCTCATGCCCAGCCTGCCTTCTTATATGGTACACAACAACCTGCCCAGGGTGGCACCACTCATTGTGGGCTGGGTCCTCCCACATTGCTTGACAATCAAGACAATACTCCACAGATGTGGTCACAGGCCAATCCAATGGAGCCAATTCCCCAATTGAGGCTCCCTCAACCCAGGTGTGTCAAGTTGACACTAAAGCTATCCAGCACACCATTCATCGTTTGTTTTTCTGGGACTGTGTTACTTCACTCAGCATGATATCTTCTAGCTCCATCCATTTTCCTGCAAAGTTCATGATGTCATCTTTTCTTTACCACTACATAGAACTCCATTGTGTAGATGTACCACATTTTCTCTATCCACTCGTCAGTTGAGGGGCACTTGGGTTGGTTCTAGTTCTTTGCTATTGTGAAGAGAGCTGCAATAAACATGGCTGTGCATGTATCTCTGCTGTAAGATGAGTTTTGTGGGTATATACCCAGGAGTGTTATGACTGGGTCAGGAGGCAAGCTTATTTTGAGTCTTCCAAGGGTTCTCCACACTGCTTGAAGATTTCTATTCTAAAGATCTGGCTTTTTGAGCCAAAAAGAAAACCAGTAGCAGACTTCCTAAGTCACTGAACACTGCTGTGCCCGGTGGTGGGACAACACTAGAAGTTAGTAGTCAGTGAGAGTGTGATAAGTGGTGGGGTGGATGTGACGAGTGAAGAGGTGAGTTGTGGACAAAGCCTTTCAGATACAGTTTAATCTGGTGCCAACTGTAGATAACAGAGGAAGACAAGAGGTAGAACTGTTGGGGAATGGTTGTAGTTCAACCTTCTCATTCTCTGTGTGTTCTTACATGTGTGTATGTTTATGTGTGTGTGTGTGTGTGTGTGTGTGTGTGTGTGTGTAAGTCAGAAGACAATCAACCTTCTGTTCCTCAGCTCCATCTATCTTTTTTTGAGGCAAGGTTTCTCACTAGCCTTGCAGGCTAGGCTGGTTGGCCAGCAAGTCACAAGGATATGCCTGTCTCTGTCTCCCTAGCACTAAGTACACATGCCACCATGCCTGACCTGAGTCCTCATACTTATAAGGCTTATATACATCATTGACTGAGCTATCTCCCAACTTTAGCCTTTTCATTTTTCAAATGGGGAATGTGAAATGTCAAATAAGAAAATTGGGTATTATGTTGAATTTTTATTTTCTAATTGTTCAGCACAGACACTCCATTTTCCTAATAACAACTTCCTAATATGAAGACTCATCTCTCTGCAACACTGTGATACCAATGAGACGGCTGGTAGCCATGGAGGGGAAAGTTAACCACAGAGTCTGTGATATTCCATACCTTTGCCTGATTGCTTGTTCAGAAATGGACACAGACAAATGGCCACACAGCCTGGAAGAGGACATAGCTCTGGCACTGACGCATGCTTCCAAGAATTTGGTGGCTGGTGGTGACAGAGGGAGAGCCAGGCTGAGAGCTGGTCCCACGCAGGAAGGAAGCCGGAGTTCCTAGACGAACAGGCACACAGCAGCAAATATTCCTGGACTAGACAGTCTGCCTTTCTGTACAACATAAGAAAAAGCCCAACTCGATGGCTCAAAGTTATAAGATAATTCATTTTTTACCTCTCTCGTCTCTACTTCATCCTAAGGCTGGCCTTCTGGTTGTGAGGAAGAGGCTGCTAACAGTGTTCTCTTTCCAGAGTGAGTTGATGAAAGATCTCAACTGGAATTGCTGGGATTCAGTCTTGTTGGTCCCTTGCTTATTCAAGAAGCGACTGCTGTGATGAGTGTGCAGACTGGCTTGCTCCTGAGCTGAGGAGGCTCTGAAATCAAATTAGGAAGAGTTAGGTGCCCGTGATGGTTTGGATGAGAACTGTCTCCCAGAGGCTCATGGACTTGAACACTTGGTAGGTTGGCGATGCTATTTGGGAAGAGCCTTTAGGAGCTGCAGCCTTGCTGGAGGAAGCACATGACTGGAGTCAGGGTGTGAGCACCCATGGCCTTGCCTACTTCAAGTTCATGCTGCCTCGGGGTCATGTTTGCTGTTCCAGATGTGAACTCTCAGATTCTGTTGCCTCCCACCGTGCTGGACTCGCCCTCCTCTGGAACTGTAAGCCCCAAATAAACTTTTCCTTCTCTAAGTTGTCTTAGTCATGGTATTTTATTACAGCAACAGAAAAGTGACTAATATAGTACTTGAAAAAGCAACTTAAGGGAAAATGTTTGCTTTGGTTTAAGATACCAGGATGCAGCCAGTCTTGGTGGGGACGTCACAGCAGCAGGAACTTGAGGCAGCTGGCGATATTATGTCCACAGTCATGAAGCGGAGGGTGATGAACACTTGTGTTCAGTGGACATTCTCCTCTTTATACAGTTCAGGATCTCAGCCCGTAGTGGGCGGGTCATTTCATCTCAATTAACCTACTCAACATAATCCCTCAAGGCATCCCAGACACTCATCTGACAGGTGATTCTAGATTCAGTTGACCACTGGAATTGATAATCACAGTGAAAAGCTGAACTCTATCAGAAAGGACCAAATGGAATGAATGTTGGGATGGCAAACAGCACCCATGAAAGTTTTCATCATCTCCACTACAGAGTTATGTGCGACTGAAATATTTCTTCTATTCCTTAAACCAATTTGGCTTTATTTTCTTTATTCTGCCTAAAGGCTCTTGCTAAGAATGGAGAAGGACCATTTCTCAACCATCACCTGGTACCCCTCATCTACTTCCTGTCTTCATTTTCCTCTTTGGTAGCACACGATTTAGTTTGTAGATTGCCACACTCATTGAAAAGAATGCTCTATGAGGACAGAAGTTAGAATGTTGCTTCTACTACCAATACCTGATCATGATATATGTTCAGTAAAACAAATATTTTTGGACAAATGAGACAGTGGTTAGATGCACGAATAAATACAACCTTGTGGAAGCAGAGGGACCTCAGAGGTGAGCTGGTCCCCTCCACAGAGGTAGTGATGGTCTCTCAGGTAAACCCAACATGTGCTCTGTCTTTCCATCTGGCGTCATAGTCCATCAGGGCTCCCAGTCTCCTGCCAGCCAACCTCTGCCTCTGACCACAGCCCACATGATTTCTCCCATTACACTGTTTTCTTCAAGTCTTTCGGTGTTTATATTTCTTGAACACAGCCTGCGTATTTGCATTCCAGGGTTTTTTTGTATTTACAGCAGAATTAGGAAAGTAACGGTGCCCTTTTGCTAGATTATGCTTCCCTCTAAGGGCTTCATCCTGGCTCTATCCTATAGCTCTTTCTCCGACTCTCATCTATCACCAGGTGCATTTAGAAGCCTCTCTCCAAATTGGGCCAAAGCACACTCCAGATCTTATTCCAAGCAGTACCTTACAACGTGATTGATTGCCAATGGTTTTCATGGGCAACATTCAATGGAGTCCTCCCCAGAATCCTTTCACATGCAAGTGGGCTGGTGTGTTGAATCCTCCCTGATTGGAAAGCAAGGAGACCTGTGCCTGTCAGGCATAGATGGCATCTAGGTGCGGCTTGGGCTGCATCCATCTCAGAACTCCTCATGTACCCACCAGCTGGGGCAGGGCCCCAGCCTCTCCTCTTATAATGCAGGGGTTTAGTTGGTCATGGTATAGATACTTAAGGACTTTGTGCTCCTTCCAAAAATGTCCCTGAAATCTGGGTCATTTGGAACAGTGTCTATTTCTTCATATATGTTCACTATATGACAGGTGTAGTTATCATTATTGAATTTCTTTTCTAAATGAACTATGAACGCATTTATGAGTTGGCATGTCTAGCAACTGGACCGTACCATGAAGTTACTTCAAGCAACAGAATACTGAATATGCACATGCAGTTGTCTGAACAATGTGCTTCATGGATGCCACAACCAACTACTGAAGCAAAAGCTCAACATTAGGACCTTTGAAGAAATGCACGTTTGTCTTATAGCGGGTACTTTTCAATAAATTCATTTTCACATGTGTGTGGGTACATGTGTACCTGTGTGTGCATATGTGTGTAGGCCAGAGGTTGATGTAAAGTGTCTTTCTCAGTTGCTCTAGATCTTACCTTTTCAGGCAGAGTCACACATTGAGCCTGACCCTACATATTAGACCCGGCTGGCCAGTGAGCCGTGGGGCTCCTCTGCCTCTGCTTTCCCAGTGCTGGGCTGACGGGCACCTACTGCCATATCAGCTCTTTAAATGGGGACTGGGGGTTGAATTCAAGTCCTCAGGCATCGAGGTGAGCACTTTTCCTACTGACTCCTCTCCCCAGCTCCTAAATGCATTCAAAATTTTACTTTTGGAAAACTCACTTCCTCACTTCCTGACTTTGAACAAGTGGCTGAAATCAGTGGTTTCTCAAATATGATCTCAGATTAGCAATAGCGACTAGGAACTTGTTCATGTGAAAATCCCAGGACCCAGGCCTGGAACTCTGGAATCAGAACTGGAGTGGGGACTTGACAATCTGGGTTTCAACACAAAGTTGGGGTGATTTTGATGCATGTGCACGTCTGAGAACCTCTGACAAATTCTCCATAGCAAATGAAACCCACCAGGCTTGGCAAATGCAGGCCATAGTATACTTTAAGAATTAGAGTCAGTGTGGTCCCAACCTGTCATCCCAGCTACTCTAGAAGCCAAGGCAGGAGAAACCTAAATCTAAGGCTAGCCTGGGCTCAAGACCAACCTGGGCTACTTAAAGAGACTCTGTGAACAACATGGTGGCGGGTGGGAGGATCTCAGTGGTAGGACACATGCAAGTGCCCTGGTTCTACCCTTAATACAAAAAACATATATTTAGTAGATTTTGCATGTGGGTCATTTGGAACAGTATCTATTTCTTCATATATGTTCAATATAGGACAGTTGCAGTTATCATTATTGAATTTCTTTTCTAAATGAACTATGAATGCATTTGAGTTGGCATGTCTATCTGGGAAATAGTATTTTAAGGTTAATTGTTATATTGATGGCCCATTTATGAACTTTCCCCTGTTCTTAGCTCAGCACTTCAAACACGTTCCATCCACACTCAGGTAAAAAGGCAGGAAGAGAATAGTGTGTGCATCGCTGGAGAGCTGGAGTGCCTTCAGGGAACAACAGAAGTCAGAATGTGTATGTAGAGCCCAGGCCAGTAAGCACACTGTCACCTGCCACTGCAGTGTGGTCCACCAAAGGTAGCCAGCCTTGTGCCCACCCCAGTGCTACTTTGAGTCCGTAGTACAGTATTACTCTAGCACCTTTGAGGCCGTGGGATGCATCCTTAACACCATCATAAAAATAGATTTTAAGAACTCGGTAAAATATTCATATAATACACATATCAACATAATAGCTTAACTTAATTCTGGAAGAAGGTTCTAGATGAAATATTTTCTTGGCACAATTTTTGCTTTTTTTTGAGAACCAGTAGCAAAGTGGTCCCTCTTGCTGCCTTCCTTAAAGTCTTCCACAACTCTTAATTTCCACCAAGTCTCCACTGGTTGTGCAGGTAAGGATGGCTGGCAGGTACTTTATTGAGAAGGAATAAATAGAAGCCAGTACCCGGAGTCACTCTTGTTTCTTCTGTGCTGTACTGTGGATCACTGATCACCTGAGTCTAAAGGATGTCGAACATTCAAGTGCCTATTTGCCCAGAGAGTCGCAGCAAGCAGAGTCATCTTTACCTACAGAAAGTAAAGCTTAGGCACAGATTAAAAGGAGGAAATGTGGAAACGGGGCCTGTAATTACTTGTAAGCATGTGTTACCAGTTACGCTTGCCAACATGGGCTTTGTGGCTCACAAGGAATGCCACACTTTTACTCTTTTTCAATTACACACACACACACACACACACACACACACACACACACACTCACATTCTGCGTTTTGGTGCATAAAAACACCAATGCCACTTATTGTTTAAAATGGATAAAACCATATGCATATTAAATTTTTTTCAGAGAGGGTGGCTGACTCGATAAAGCGAACATATTTAAAAGCTCACCTAAATTATGCCTCAGGATAAAAATACCTGTTTATGCAGCAGGAAGTGTTCATTTTGATCCGAGAGAACGTTTAAAGATACAAACAGGCCATGGACAAAACTCCGGAGAAAGCAGTAACATTGTCTTTCCTTTGAGAATTTTGCCCTATATCTCGGAAGTGAAGCCAGAGGTATTGTTGTGGGATGTCTAGTTTACCTTAAAACTTCTGTGTCCCCAAATAACAGCAGAACCCTTAACTACACGTTAATTTTGGCTTCTGCCTTTTTATTTATTTAATTTTTCCCCCCTTTCCCTAGCTCCACCCTAGCTAGCTCTTGAAAGGCCTTCTGTTCTGTCAGCCATAATGACATCTGCTGGCCGACACAGGAAGTCATAAATCTGTAGGTTCCCTCCCAACCAAACCTTGTTAACGTTGCCATTTATCACAGGGGCTGGGTGCCATCTCTGGAGGGCCTGCTGCAGAGCCCATTTTCTCCCATCGCCCTTTCCCAAGAGAGCAACCATTTGCAAAGCAGCCACTCTTTCATCTCGCGTTCGCAGACCTGCACGTCAGGCAGATGCAAACCCCATAGTCAAGGCGCAAGTCTTGGAACGAAGCCATGAAGGCCAGGCAACAATAGGCCTGGCCTGATGTGTGGGGACTGAAGCGAGGCCGTTCTGCCTAAGCTCTGTCCTTCCTGGCTGCTCCTGAGACAGGAGGACTCAGACACTCCACCGACTCTGCTTTAGTACAGCTCTTACTCAGAGACAGGAAAGTACCGGGAGTTGAAAGAGGGTTGTTTGATGTCAGTTACTTCGGTTCTGGACTAAAGCTGGGCTAATGCTACTTGCATCGTGTTTCTTAGTTCGTTGTGTCCTCATCAGCATTGATGCAAAATCTTCACCTGTGCAGGCTAGAGCTCTGCTTTCATTAGTCAATGCAGGGTCCCTAGTTCAGCCAGCAACCCCTGACAGTTTGTAAGAAATGCAGCCATTCAGACCAGCTCCAGCCCTACTTCATCCAAAGTCGCATAACCTTATATTTATATTATATTACATTAATTGTTATGTTATATTGTATTATATTATATTACATTATATTGTATTATATTTATTATGCCATACTGGGATTGAACTCAGGTTCTCTCCCACACTAGGCAAATGATTACCATTGAGCTGTATTTCTAGCCCTATCTAAACATTTTATTTTAAGACAAAGTCTCACTGAGTTGCTTGGGCTGGACTTGAACTCACTATGTGTCCCAGATGGGCTTTGAACTTTCAATCCCTGTACCTCAACTTTCCAAGTAGCTTGGATTAAAAACCTGAGCCACCAGGCCTGGCTCCGAAAACACACTCAGCCCAGCCCAGCGGGCTGGAAGTCTGCACTGGCATCCTCCCCCTCCCTCACCTTCCTGGCAGGGGCACAGGTCGCTGTCTTTGCTGAGGCTTTGCATGTGTTACAGATGTTGAGCACTAGCTCTGGCCCTGACCCACTAGATACAAGCAGCACCTACTGTGATATATGACACCGAAAAGTCTCCAGATATCCTCAAGAATGTCACTGGGGCAAAACCACCCACCTACCTCCCACCCCTGCCCAGCTTCAGCATCCCCTAGGATCCACAGAGAAATCCATATTTTCCAAACACAACCCAGATCCACAAAACTAGGATATCCAGAGTTGATGCCCAGGACTGTGTCTAATGCTCCAGGAGATTAAAAGGCACCGAAACCTCAGGCTACAGAGTGTCGACAGGGAAAATCGGTGCATGGTTTGACCAAAGTCACTGGAGCCTCAACATTACCACCAGATAGTCACGTGCAAAGTTAACAGCCCATGTGATAGGAGGATTTGAATCCAAGCTTCTGCTTATGTTCTGTGTTTGATTATTTTAGACAGGATCTCATGGAGCCCAGTCTGGCCTTGAACTCTACATATAGCTGAAAATGGCCTTGAACTTCTGATTTCCTGAGTCCAACTCCTGAGTGCTGGGATTGCAGCACTGCAATCCACCACACCTGGTTTATATGGTGCAGGGAATCAAAGCCAGGGTCTATTGAATGCTAGGAGAGTGTTCTACAACAGAGTCACATCCCCAGTCCCATGAATTCAGGCTTCTGCGTCTGCTGTCTCATAAGCTTTCTATGACTGAGTTTCCTCCCATGTAAAAATGGAGACCCCAGAAGTGTATTTTTGAGACAGGCAGAGAAGAAGCCACTCAAATCCAAGAACAAAAAGACTTATAAGCAAGAATGAAATATTTTACTATAAATAACAGTCCTGAACAAGCGTGTAGCCAGCAAAGGTGTGGCTGAATTTTGGGCCACGCTGGTGTATTGTGCGGGTGCTTGCTCAAGAACCACCGTGTGCCTGGCATAAGGCTGACAAGTGAGGCTGCTGCCAGCTTCCTGAGTGCCACAGGCTAGGGGATTCTGTTTCAGGCAGTGTTATTTCTTTAATACCAGTGGGACTGCCTCAGGCCAGTGTCCATGGGCCTTGAGGCTTCGAGGTATAAGCCAGGAGGAACCCCAGTCTCATATATATATAGCTGGCCAACTGGTGGATGAGTACTCTAGATGAACACAGTCAAGGCTCCACTGGGAGAGTGTGTCCTGCATGGTCTCTGTCTTCCCTAGCTGTTCTCAGTGACCCTGATGTCTGTCTCACTTGCACCTGCCCGTCTTCTTCCTTCTTTACTTATCCACTCACTGGCTGTACCTTTCGATCATCTCCCGAGCCAATTACTCACAAGGAAGTCTCTTTAGCTCAAGGCCCCCAAACCTTGCTCTTGTATCAAGAGCAAGATACAAGCCTTCTAGAAAGAGGGTTTACAGCAACATTCCCAAACAGTCCACTTATTTTAAACCTGTGGGTTGCTTAGGTTATTGGATGGCCCACCAATGGTTAACGAAAAAAGACAAGCTGTATTGTTGGACGAAAACAGCATTCAGAACAAGTCACTTTGACATAATCCCAGCAGGCGGTGGGGGGGGGGGGGAAGCTCATGAAATTTTAAGGACAATGGGACGCTTAATGCCCTAATCATAATAGATAAGACATGTGCTGGATTAGACAGAAAGGTGTTCTCAGAGAGAATTATATCATTCTCTATTTGCTTCTGAAAGTTGAGGGGCACCGTGGGCACACAGTTCTAATGAGTCCAGGAAGCAGAGCTTGAAGCATGGTTGACGTGCCATAAAATATACCTGAGCCCGGGACTTAAAGGCTGCCCGTCATAGGGTTCCTGAGCTGAGCCGGTCCTTACAATCACTTAATGTCTCCCTGTGGTTAATGAACTCGAGCAATGAAGTACGAAGCCAGTCTTGGTCTGGATTCTTCAGCAACAGCAGCAAAACACTGTCACCTGCTCTAAGTCACTGGCTCCCAGATAGAAATGTGACATTTTATGTCACAGCTCTGTGCACCCAGCCTGCCCACTCAGCAATCATCCTGTTTAAAACATACATAATGCTTAATTGCAGTTGCAAAAAAAAAAAAAAATCCCCAATACCTAGCAAATCACAATCAGTTTTGGAAAAAAAGAGACCCTAAGAACTTAGGAGGTTTTATTCATGAAACAAGCTTAGCAATGCCCATGTGTCCACGGATTTTATTATCTACCTTTTCTATTCTTATTTATTTTTATTTTTATCATACTAAAAATTGATCCCAGGACCTGTGTGGTAGGCAAGGGTTCTACCATGGTAGCCCCAGCCTTTTGGGGGTGGGAGGAGGGAGTTGTTTGTTTGCTTCATTGATTTTTCTGTTCTGTTTTGTTTTTTTTCGAGACAGGGTCTCCCTGTATCCCCAGCTGTCCTGGAACTCCCTCTGTAGAGGAACTCTACAGAGATCCACCTGCCTCTGCCTCCCGAGTGCTAGGATTAAAGTCATGCGCCACCACGTCCCGGCGCTTCATTGATTTTTGAGAAAGAGGCTTGAGTTAGTTACCCAGGCTCATCTTGCACTTGCTCTGTAGCTCAGACAGGCTTTGAACTTACGATGATCCAGACTCCTGAATAGCTGGATTATAGACCTATGACACCCGGTACAGCAATATTTATTTGAGTAAACCATCTTTAATGGAGTAGGTGTTTTCAGGATGCACATGAATGAATTAGCATTTGTGGGAAGCTACAAGAGTGAAACGGGAAGTTGTAGTTCTGACAGTGCTGCTCTGTGATGGAGCAGACCCGCCTCCTTGCAGCAGCTCTGCTTCCCTCTCCCTGACTGGCTCTCTACCCCTTAGGACAGTCTTTTCTATTCTGAAGCCCCAAGTCCCTTCCTGGTTTCAGCCCTGGTTGGCTGCTTCCAGACCTCATGGAGCTGTTACCTCCACATAGGTCTTCCATCCCCTTAACCCTGGTGTGGTCCACACTGAGGGCCTATTCCCTAACCTATCCCCTCGCCCTTGGGGTCCCCTTTGTCTGACTCTTCCTGGCAGTATGATATTCTACCAAGTGCCACATGACAGTAGAAAATAACCAGAGATTGCCACTTTGATGTTTTTGTAAAATAGTACTGGATGAGGGAAACCTTGAGTGAGTTAAAGAAATGAGTTCTAGCCTCAAGTTCAAAGTCATATGGTCTGCTGGTCTCAAACCCAGCCACACACTCGAATCACCTGGGAGCTTTAAAAACTACTGGTGGCGCATGCCTTTAATCCTAGCACTTGGGAGGCAGAGGTAGGTGGATCTCTGTGAGTTCAAAGCCAGCCTGGTCTTCAGAGTGAGTTCTAGGACAGCAGGAGCTACAGAGAGACCCTGTCTCAAAAAGACCAGAAAAACAAAACAAAACAAAACAAAACAAAAACAAAGCACTACTGGAGGCTGGGTTCCACTCCCACAGGCTGATGCAGGGCTCCAAGTACCTGATGATTTTTTAAATTATCGGTTGACTATAAGATGCAGGAAAGTTCTGGAAGCACTGTGTCTTTGTTCTCAAAGTACAATGCACATAGAAATGTACAAATAGGGCTGGAGAGATGGCCTAGCGGTTAAGAGCACCGACCGCTCTTACAGAGGACCCGGGTTCGATCCCCAGCACCCGCATGGCGGCCAAGAACCGTCTGAAACTCCAATTCAAGGAGAACTCCAGTTCCAGGGGAATCCGACACCCTCTTCTGACCTCCACGGCATTGCACGACACGGGTGCACAAACCTGCATGCAGACAGTACATTGATACACATACAGAAATAAATAAAAATTAAAAAAAAAAGAAATGTACAAATATAGTGTGCAGAGTTCCTCTCCTGAGGCTGAACCCACTGAGGTCATTGGTATCCTGATCAGAATAATGCCACACCCTTCCAGAAGCTTCCTAGGCCTACTCTCTAGCCATGACCTTGATGTCCAAACATGAATTATCCATCGTTGTGGTGTGCTGATATTCGTGGACTCGTATCCTACTCCAGGGATCTTTGTTTTAAAAAGATACACAAGACGCTTCCTGGAAGAGGTGGGATTTAAAGGAAGCTTCGAGGGATATGATAGCAAGAGAAGAAAGGGAGAAAGAGAGAAAAGTTGGCGAGGGGTGGTGCTATCAACCAGAAAAGCAACAGCAGGTGGAAATAAAATAAATCCAGAGTTAATGCAAACCTCGTACAGACCTACCTAAAATGCATTGAGTATGACCTGCCTTGCAAATATACTTAGTGTGCTATTTAATGATAATCTGGTCTTTATTGCTGGTCATGAGTGCAGGACTATAGATGGGGATCACAGAAGTGATTCAAGCTTTCATTTCAATCACAGGAGACAGACGAGTAAGAATTAAGTGCATGAAGAAGAAGAATCGAGGTGGAAGAAGAAGAGAGGACAAAGGAGGTGACATCTCTGAGTTTACAGAGAAGAAACAAACAGATTAGGAGGAAGGATTTTGCTGGAGGGATCGTGGTGATGGAGTTCCCTGTGCTACAAAGCCTTCTAGATGGCCCCAATGCCTAGCGTCAGAACAGAGCCCTGTGCAAGGCAGTATTTGCTTCTGTGTCCGTGGGGTAGAGGCCAAGGGTAAGACAGCAAAGAAACGGTAGAAACTGAGACATCCCTTCAGTGTGCTGTGGGTGTGACAGGGAGTTCCCAGCCTCCCATCCTGCACCAAGGTGATCTTGCCACCCATCCTTTGGAGGAAACCTAGGATCAGATGTCCTCTGTCCCTTGTACTTGATAAACTCCCCTGATGGACTCCTTACAAAGTTCAGCTTTTGTACAGGAAAGGTTCCCAGGCCTTGCTTGGCACCAGATCAGAATCACCTGGGAACTTTGAAATTTTCAGATTTTCTGGCTTCACCCTGAATCTCATGTAGTAAGTAAGTCTAGGGTGGGGCCTGGGCTTCTTTATCTTAAAAAAAATTCTCTTAATCCTTAGGTGACTGTGATGTTCACCCATGGTGGGAAGAACTCTTGTGGGCGGCAAGGTTGAATCATGCCCACTAGTTCATGTCCTTACACATCCTGAAGTTTGAGCCCTGGATCCCAGGAAGCTGATTCCCCAGGTTGAAACCCAGCATTAGTGTGAGGCAGGATTCTTGAAAGAAGTTGTTTGCCCTCAGTGCCTGGCTTGGTTACTTTTCCTGTGTTTGTGATAAGAAGAAACTTATGGGAGCAAGGACTTATTTGGGCTGGCGATTTAAGGGACTAGAGGTCATCCTGGTGGGAAATGCTTTGGGAACTCGTAGTGGTGGCACAGCTTGCTAACATCTTGTAGATGAGGAAGCAGAGGGAGACTGAGAGGAGAAGCCATGGCTGGCTCTCTCTCTCTATGTCTTCCAGCTATATCCCATGTCCAAACGTTGCCCCAGCCTCCCAGAACCATACGAGGAGCAACTATGGACAAGTGTCCAGCACATAGAGCTCAGGGGGTAGTACACATTGAAACTATAACATCTTTTTCATATTTTTCCATGTCTCCCTCCATCTGAACATAAATATTATTTCTTGTTCTTTCAATATATGTATTTTTAAACTGCACTCCACTTGTTTAAACTATAGATAGCTACCATAAACACAAAGTAGTACCTTTCCCTGACAAAGTAAATTCAATGCAATGAACCATTCTATGAAAGTTCAGTTGCATACATTTGTAATACCCATAGTTTCTGAGGCTGAATTCTGCAATATCTTGGTTAAGAACGGAAAGTAGTGGGCTGGAGAGAGGGTTCAGTGGATAGAGTACTTGCCATACATGCATGAGGACAGGAGTTCAAATCCTCAGAGCCTTTGTAAATACTGGGTGGGTGTGGTAGTTGCTGGGAGAGAATTCCAGTTCTCAAAAGGCAGCCCCAATAGATGCCCAGAGCAAGCAGACTGACTAGACTAGCCCACATTGGTGGGCTCTGGGTTCAATAGAGAAGTGTGCGGATAAGGTGAAGAGACATCAAGTGGGCTTCCCGATGTCATCCTCAGGCCTCTACTTGCATGTGAAGATGCATACACTCACATGTACACCACACATATATACACAAGCAAAATAAAAAGAAGTTACCAAATGTTGGGCCTAAGAAAGATACCAGCACTCAACAGAGACGGCCTTAAAATGAAAGATGGTGGGAAAGGGAATACAGTGTCATCGTGGGATTCAGTATTCTTTAAGGCCATGTCTATGCCACCCAACACCATATGGGTCCCCTTATCTCCTGCATCCCACTGGTAGAGCCAAATTTCTTTTGTTGATAACTAACCTTAGTGTATTACATTAGTGGCCGTAGGAGAAAGAAGGGAACTCAATGAAAGAACAGTCCAGAGCCCCAAAGCCAACAATACGCGGATAAATGTTAGAAGGTAGGTATTTGCAGAATTATTGACTCTCCATTGATAGAACTAACTATGAAGGGCCAGAAGGGACGGGAGCTGTAAGTCTGAGAAGACAGGAAAGAACCTGAAAGAGTATCTCCAAGGCTAGATCCACTCATTCTGTTTCCCTTTTCCTTGTCCCCTGAACACTTTTTTGGAGGCTCATTCCTTCTTATATCTTACATCGCCTGCATTTAGGGCAATGTCCGGTACCTAACACACACTGTAGAAGTTTATCAAGTGACACCTTCCATATAATACAAACAAGTCAAGACAATGGGTATGGGCTTGCAGAGAAGACAGCAAGCTATGGGGACCCCCTCAGATCCTGTAACTGTGGGACTGGACTCTACAGGCCATGGTACCAAGCACAGGACTTTGCAAGTACATTCTGGGTAATTGGAATTAACACCCCTTTGCTGACTTTGCCAAAGTAGGATTTTCCCTGCCTCAGGTGCCAAAGGAAGAGGCTGGGGTTGGGTGACAAGTGGAGTCTGTTTGGGTAGTTTTGAGCAGGTGACATAACAACTTGTACTACTCTGTGAGCTAGAGAAGTGCGTGGGGCTGTTGAAATGACTAAATGGGGCTTTGCAAGCAGTGACAGTCGCACACTGGGGTTAAGGGTAGGACAGGGAAAGTTACATTTCCTGTAGTTTGAAAGGACTGTTGAGAAAGCTAAGGATAGAACTAGGCACAGCTGGTAATTGCCCATGAAGGAGGGTAAAGGTGGCAAGCAAGAGGGTGGCATGTAGGAGGCATTTGTTGGCCCATTGGTCAGGCCTCATTACCATGGCTGGGAAGAACAAGGATGCAATCCCATCACGGTAGCCACAATGCCATCACCTCTTACACTTCTCAGTTATATTTCCTTCTAAGTATGCCTTGGTCTTAAAGTCAGCAACATTAGCTTTGTGTGATTACTGAAGAACAGAAGTGCTCAGGCTAGAGTAAGCAGGAGGGGTTTGTGCAGGGCTGGCGTCTGCCTGTTCAACATGTGGATCCCAGAAGATCTGAGGCAGTGGACCCCAAGTGGGGGCACTCTGGGCCCGAAGGGAGATGGGGCAGTGTTTGGAGACAAATCTTATCATCAGAGCTGGGGAGGAGCAATCCAGCATCCAGAGACTAGCTTGTTGCTCAACATCTTGCGTGCTGCTGGAGCACCCCTCCAGCAAAGGAGGGCCTGGCCCCAATGTTAGCAATGCCAGGACTGAAAAAGCCGCCTTAGAGTAGAGGCAAGCTTCCTAACAGAGCTTGGGGGATGTTAAGGCACAGAGGAGCTGTCACTGTTAAGGTGGAGAAGGGATATCAGACTTCCTCTTTGGGCTGAGTTCTTTCGCTATGGGTAGACCTTACCTATGACTTGGCTTGCCTCAAGCAACCTCTCTTGATAAGTATTCTTCTTTCTTCAAAGTTCAGGCACAAGCCAGAAGAAGACCTGGTGACATTAGACCCATCATCCCAGCTACTCAGAAGTCTGAGGCAAGAGGATCCCAAGCTCAAAAACCTGCCTGGGCCACAGAGTGAGTTCAAGGCCAGCCTGAGGAACTTAATGAAGTTCTGTCTCAAAATTTAAAAAGTCAAAAGAGAGTTGGAGATATAGCTTAGTGGTAGACTGTTCATTGGCCATGGATAGAGCCCTGGGCTTAATACCCAGTACCAGCCTTACTGCTGGCCTCATGGAAAGAGAGCTCAGGGGTCAGGGTCATCCTATTTGCAAACAGGTCTGGGATACCTGAAAGGTGTCTGCTCTGTAGTGACACCCAGCGATGGCTTCAGCAACGACCTGCTATGAAGCATTGCTTCTCTTTGGGGCTCCCAGCACAACCCCCAGTTTTAACAAGGCTGAGGACTCTGAAACCAAGCCGCAGCAGATATGTTGATTGTTTCATTCACTGCACAAATACCTTGGTGGGAGAGGGACCCGACTCCATGCTTTGTGCTTTGCCACCCTTGTGAGATGCAACAGAAGAAAAGGGGCAACATCCCTCCAAAGAGCTTCTAGAGGGTCTCAGACAGTTATCCAAAAAGAGCTTATGGAGCATGGGCCACTCTCGGTAACCCAGTAGGGAGACATAAAATAGAGAAATGTACATATCAAATGTTTAGCAAGGTAGACCCCGGAGGGACAACTTGTCTGAGCACTGCCCCTCCCTGGGGAATAGACACCCACAGGACTAGAATGCCCTGTTCTCTATAGCTGCTGTGTAGGTCAATAAATACCATTGAAAGTAAATAGAACTGTTAATGAGGCAGAAGAGAGGCTTACCAAAAGAATCCACTAATTCCAGGAAGGTGGGGGGGCAGAGGCATAAACTTGAGGAGTGCAAGGGGACACGTGAAGGGGACAGGTTAAAACTGGATATGTTCCTGTTCCCTCCCCTGACCTCGAGCAAACCCAGGTTCTCCCTCTTCTGGTACTGTTGGCTAGCGCCCAGAGCCCCAGAGCGTGCCTCCCCATCTTCCAAGTTTAACTACCACCCTGCTAGGGGTCCTCCCCCCATCATTTCCCATGCTCACCTCCTTCCCCTTCCCTCTCCTCATCTTCCTCCCAGAGGGACATTCCTTCCGTGCAGGGATGGGCACCCCCCATCTCACATCCAGGGCACATGCATCCAAGGGCCCAAGCCTGGCACTGTGGGTCCCTGCCCCCAGCTCCTCTCCCAGGCGGGACACTGTCCCTTTAATAGACTCCCTCTGCCTGGCGCTCTGCGGCTGGGGAGTAAATTTCTCCCTGTCATCAGGTCGCGGGAGAAGAGGAGGAGGAGAGAGACGGTGAGGATGTTGAAGCGGAGGAGGAGGAGGAGGAGGAGGAGGTGGAGGAGGTGGAGGAAGTGGAGGTGGAGGAAGAAGAGGAGGAGGAAAAGAAGAGAAGGAAGAAGAAGAAAAAGAAGAAACCCACTGTCTCCCTGGATTGCTTTTTTTCCCCCTTTTGCGCGCGTGTGCGCGTGGCGCGTGTGCGCCCCTCGTCCCTTCCATCTGAACGTGGTCTTGGATGTTTAATAAAGAAATCAAGTGTCTCATCAGTCACCAAAAAAAGCAAAAAAACAAAACAAAAACAAAAACAAAAACAAAATCCAAAAGCAAAAACAAAAAGAGAGAGTGGGGGAAAAATCCAAACAAACAAACAAACAAGGCAGAACCAACCTCCTCTTCCAAGCAGCGGGCTCAAGCCACTGTGTCTGCCGTCCAGAGAGGGGGGTCTCCGGCCCCGCGGTGAGCACTGGCAGGGGGGGGGATCGTCAGGGGGACAGAGGCCGAGTGACGTCCTAGGAGCCACCGGGCAAGAGGCGGAGGAGCCCCAGAGAGACGAGCGAGACAGCGGCCCCCGCGCGCGGCGGGGCTGGGGCGCCAGAAGTGGGACTGGAGCAAGTAGAGCGATGCCAAGGAGGAAACAGCAGGCACCCAAACGGGCGGCAGGTAAGAGACGGCTCCGCTCCGGGCTGCCCGGCCGGCTTACCGGCGCGCTGAGCGGCTCGCCCGCCCTCCTGGCCCGGGGCTGGCCGGACGCCTCCCCGTGGCGCGTTCCGGGGAGTTTGCTCGCGTGTGCCCCTCACACCACCCCATCGGGTCTCTGAGATCTCCCACATCCTCCCCTTTCCAGGCTCCCTTTGTATATCGGTGGGGAAGCTGTCCCACCAAACCTTCCCTCCTTAAACTTTTCCCCCCTCCACCCTCTACCCCACCCTCAACTTCTTATCCCATTCTTGCTTCTTGCCTGTGGAGCCAAAGTCGGATTGAAGATTTGGGGTGCCGGGTGAGGGGAGAGCCCCGCCACCCCTTCGCACCCCTCTGCGAGGTCAGTGCCTGTGGCTTCTGGCCTCCAGGGACAGCGGGTGTCTCTTGTCGCTGGGGCTCAGGGCTTGGAAGGGAAGAGCTGTAGGCTGGCTTTGGGGTGGCGAGCCATGGGGGTGTAGCCGATGGCCAAGGTGCAGGAGGCACCCCAGGAAATGGATGTAGCTTTGGGGGATATTTTCTGAAAGGATCCAGTGTTCAAAAATCTCATCAGCTCCTCTCCCTTCTCTTAAAAGGGGGAGAGGCACCCCCCTAGAAATTGAAACAGTTCTGGATTTTCTTTGCCTAGACAGAGTGTCGGAAACTTTGCAAACTGATTTCCGTGGTAGAATCTGCCCCACTGAGGCTTTTCCTAGACCACCGTCACCTAAAGACCAGAACTGGTTAATAGGTCCCTGTAACTGATCTTTGAAGGGATTTTTCTTTTCCCTTTGGGTTGCCTAATTGCTTTTTTTTTAATACTATGCCGGGATTTTGTTTCTCGGAAGTGTAACAGGAAAGTTAATTTTTCTCCTGCCAGACCCACCCACTGAAAAATCAGCTTTCCACTGGATTGCTAGTTTTGATTTGACATTTGATTGATCACCTGCCATCTCCCTGCCTTTGATCTATTCGTTCTTGATATATATCAATAAATCACTCACCATGGTAACTCGGAGTGCCAGTGACGCAGGCTTTGCCCTCTATATTCAGAGCCAGACATGCACAATTATTATCTTGTTTGGCTTTTAATGTGGGCGTTTTTATTTCTTTGTGTCCTGTTAGTTGAATTGGGCTCTAGCAAAAAGCTCAAGTTTGGCTGCTATTTTTTTTTTTTCTTTTCCCTATGACTTTCTCCTCTCACTTCAGGAAACATAGGTTAAAGCTAATCTGGAAATCCACCATGCTATTCTATTCTGTCCCAAACTCGGGTAAAAGTTCAGTGCAACTCTTGGGTAAACTTTGCCAAGTCACCAGAGAAGAAGTGGAAAGTTAGTTAGGAATCTGGGGAAAGTGGGTATTTGTGTCTGAACATGCTGGACTGCCAGCTCATCCTGCCCTTCACTGCTGCTTGATTTCAGCCCAAACAGCAATTCATGTGCTTCAGAGTATCAAGTTTTCCTGCCTTCTGAATGCAGAATTGCTCCCATAACCATTTGTAGATTGCTTTGAGTTGCATGCGGAAATAACATTTCTAAAGCTTTGATTCACAGATTTTTCAGTTGTTTCTCTAAGAGCAAATAATAATATCCTGAACACCATATAGACTTCCAGCTTGTCTAGGCAAAGAGATGCTCTTTGCTAACTCTGGTTACCTCTTTGGAAAACAATAGCTCCCTTATTAAAAAAAAAAAAAAAAAAAAAAAAAAAAAAAAAAAAAAAAACTTGCACTGCTCTGTTATCTGGCCGTGCAAGGGTGTAGGATGGCCTTCAAGACTCCGGAAGAGTCAGCCTGCTTCGTCTAATGCTGGCAACATAAGTTTAAGTGTAGCTCGATTATTCAAGATAAACGTCCTTATTGTTGTCCTGAAAGAGAGCCCTGGGCTGCCGTCCAGCAAGAAGTGATACTACCCTGAAAATTACTTTATTTTTCCCCCTTCCTTGTTGTTCCAGTAAAGGCTATCAACAACCAAGCAGTAATTTAAATTACCAGAATGACTGGACAAGTCTCCTTTCCTAAGCTCATTACAAAAAGTGCATTGCTCAGAATTGCACTACTTTGATTATAATTATGCTCTGATCAATGAGAATCCAGGTGTGCATAAAATGACGCTGTATCGCATTATTTAAATGAGATCCTTTCATTAAACTGGTATCTACTGGCGTTGGCTACTGCTTCGTGTGTGTGTGTGCGTGTGTGTGTGTGTGTGTGTGTTAGAAACTTGTGACTGTAGTTTCAGTTTTCTGGCCTATTGTATCACTAGTGTTTTTAAATGTTTGTTTCCATGAATCTTATTATTTTCCCTGGAAGAAATGGAAATCCTCTTTGAGCCTAGAGGGTGAAATTAATTTCAGACCCAGTGAGCCCCCCCCTTTAAATTATTTGCTCACATATTAATAAAGTGGATTGTTTTGCCTGCCATGTTTCTTCTACTCACCGGAGGTTATCCATGCCCCACTCTGTTTTAGGATAAGTGATTAGTCACAAGCAAAGTTAGCTGTGTTCTTCTGCTAGTTAGCACTCAGGGAAGGGGGGAGGACTTCTAGCACAATAGCACACTAACTTTTATCACTGCTTAAAATTAAGTACAATGCACAACTGTAAGTAATTACGCCCATGGACTGACGTTGAAAGCTCAATTCCTTGTTTGATTAATGAATAATAGAAGATAGAAAAAGCCTGGAAGCGAATCAGGCTGAGATTCTCCTGGAGCTTTTTTTCCCAAGAACTGTTCCAGGCTATTAGATTCCTTTGCACGATTCATTTTAAGGACCACGTTTCAAGAAATCAATTACAGAACTTTCTAGTAAAGCAGGTATCTAAATGGAGCCAACACGATGATATGATAATCTTTATTTCTTAGATTCCTCCCTGCCCCCTGGGAGATGGGGAAGGGGTAGAAGGAAGGCACTTCTCTCTAAGGAAACAGTTAAATCAGAATATTTTCTCCCAGAATTAGAATTCTTTCTCTCTTTCTAAATCTTTACTGTTCCCCTCTGCTGGGACTTAGGGCAAGAAGAAAAGTTTAGACAGCAGCCTGCAGTACCCCAGGGGTTTCTATATGTGTGGGTGTGTTCGGTTTGCTTTCTGCAATGTACATTGTACTCACCATTAAAACACATCCGTGTTTACCTGCAGATTTCCAGGACTGTGCTCTGGGATCTTTTTCCCCTTGCTGATTTTAGGGAAGACAGAGAAGATGGCAGGGAGGTCAAACACTACACAACATCTTGGTGTTTGCATTTCATAGAATGCAGACTACTTACATTTTTTTAAGAGACTGCAGACATACTCTAACCTGTCTATCCCCCAACAACCCCATCTGTGGTTCACAGACACAGAAACAGAGATTTTTTACTTCACCATCCTAAACCATTACTTGTCTATTAACGCCAGCCAGCTGCAGTAGGGCATGGAATCATCTGCAATCGTGTCCCTGTGACTTTCCAATATGTCTGTAAGTTATACACCCTGCCTCTGCTCACCCGAAGGCATTCTATGCTTCCTTCTTGCTGACTTTCAGAAGCTTTCTGAGAATCCAGTTTCTGTGGCGAGAGAGAAAAGCTTCTGCAATTTACTTTGTTTATTGAAAATGGAAATGAAGAATGCAGATTTTGTTTTCATGGATGTCCTTGTGCGGCAGTAAACATTAGACTATTAGCAATCATTACTTAAAAGTTGCAATTTGCACCTTAATGGCACAGGTTATTTACATGGGAAACCTTCAACAGGGCCAGTTCTGAATACTGCAACAGAGTAGAAATGGCCTCAGAGATCTTTTTCTCCTTTGCAGGACAGTGTTGATTCTGGATTCATGGGTGAGGTCCCAGAAATCTCAACTAGTCGGTGGGGAAGGAAGTTAACACCTGACAGTGAAGTTTGCCATTAATTTACTAGCATGTGGGGTGAGACTCAAGAGAACAGGGACTGGGATTGTTTCTGGGCCCTGGTATTCTCTCTTTGCTTAAACATCCTTCTTGTGGAAAGGCAAGTTCACATCTTGAGCATTTAAGTTGTTTCATTTGCTTCAAATAGTATGATTTGTGGAACACACACACACACACACACACACACACACACAGACACGGGAGCCCAGAAGCCTTCAGCAACACAAATTCTTTTAACTGTTATTATTTAGAGCAGATCCACTAAAAGAGAGGCCAGGTATCTAGAAAAGACTCTGTGCCCTTACAGTGTTTTGTACTGGAATTGATTCTTTAAGTGGTCGCCTCTCCAGCTCCCTCCTGATTTCCTTTTCCTACCTCTGGCTTCAGCCTTAAAGACCCAGATTGGATGGGACATCTCAAAAGCCCATTTGTTTTAGGCATTTATTGATTTCATTTTTAATCTGCCATATCAGGACATAATACATTAACCCTAATCAGCAGATTGCGAGTGACAGGGAGTTCCAGTAGAACTGAGGGAGAGAGGTGAACTTTTCCCCAGTGAAATCTCTGAGGCTTGCTGGAGGCAGGGGTCGGATGCTTGAGCCCACTTTGGAAAGGATAAAAATATTGGTCAGGAATACTCACTGATTTTTTTTTCTCTGCTTTGCGTGTCATTGTTTCCAGACAACTCTATTCTTGCACATGTCAGAAGGCTGCACACCTCAAGGATACCTACTCGGACCACATAGATTTGCCTCCTAACTGTCTTGATGGTTGTTAACACTCTCTAGCTGGGACACATGCTTTCTCTCACCCCAGCTGACTTCCCATTCATTTAGGGGGATCTCTCCAAGTGGATAAGACCTGGGTTGGTCTCCTTCCTTTCCCAGAGCCTTAGGAATTATGCTCTCGGCTGAGCAGGTTTTAAAGAGAGACTTGAGCCTGGCATTATTTAAGGCCATGGAAATGAAGCTTCTCTGCCCATCCCCAGAGCTGAGCTTGGGAAAATCAGCCAAGAAGGAAACCTGGCTCTGTTCCTATTTGCATTGTGTCTGTAACTAACTGGCCGAAGTTAAACGTCCAAAGCGGAACATACCCCAACCCCAGGTATGGGGACTAGCCACGTACTTAAGGATACAATACGAAAATTCCCATCCCGCTGCAAAGGCACTGCCTTCTTGCGTCCAGTTTCCCTTTAAAAACACAGAATCACCTAACGAATTGTACAGTGAGACCAAGCATACATGGAGTATCATTTTCATTGTATACAAAGTCACTTGGAAATACATTAAACTAACAGTTAGAGAATGTCTTGCATTGGTTCCCTGAAGCAGTGAGTTTTCATTACATATTTAATTACGATCAAATTGAACGACTTTTAGGGAAAAAAAATCACAGTGGTATTAAAAAGAAGCTTGGCACGTAAATAATTTTATTGCTTCACAAGTTGAGAATGCTGTTGTATTTTTATTTCTTTGAGAGAAATTTATTTTAATGTTCTAATGTGATAAATATGGAATTCCTTTTACTGTAGTCTATAATCAGAGAGAGCTGAAATTCTACCTTCATAGACTCTGCTCCCACTAGGAGAGGATTGTATTTTTCAGTAATTTGTAACAATTTCCATTGAAAAAAAATGTTTTAAAAAATAGAGCAATTTTTTAAGTTTCAGAAGTTCCATTTAAAGTCTCATGTTCTTTGAGGTGACCTTTGGCAAACAGATTTTCAGTCATGAAGGGACTTAGTCAATCTACCCACATTCAGAACTCACCTCTGTAGGAGTTCTGGTTTCATTATCTGGACGTTACATTAAGGGAAAAAATTTAAAAATTATATATTGACAAGCTTATTTCATAGGACTTTTTCCCTCTTAGACTTAGAACTCCTTTCTTGCCCCTACTTCTGACCTTTGAACCACTGGTCTTAGGAAAAATTTTTCAGGTGCAGGAGTAGGGATAACACTGAAAGTGTATTTCAAGGTTCACCCACAAGTCCTTATAAAATGATAATAAAACGGAGAGACTTCAGAGTCCAACTGCCCAACTGTGTTAGCGCCTTTGCTTACATGCAGCTTGGCTTGAAGCTGTGCATTCTCCAGGGTCACCTTCAGCATGGGGCTGTGTCTGTAAGTTGTACATTCTCCAGGGTCATCTTCAGCTGTGTTCCTAACCTCATTTGGTCTCAGAAAGCCCTACAAGGGCTTTAGACTGAAGACATGTGTATAACTCAGACACATGGGAGAGAAAGCTGAGCTGCAAGTGCGACCGCTGATATATTTGTTTTCAAAGCAAACTCTGCGGATGAGATGATTAAATAATGCAGACGTCTTGGAAAACCATTAAAATGGCCATTTGGAGTTTCCAGTTGTTGCCCCCCCCCCATCTTTTGCATTCTCTCTTTGGAAAAAGATGTCCCCTGAGTATCCTGAAATATCCCAGGATGCCAGAGCCATCCTTAAAATTATTTGAAAATTTAGAAATTAAAATTCAAGAAGCACAGTGTGGTAAGCATGGTAAGCCTATTAATACATCAGTGCTGTTTAGCTTTGCTGAACAAGAAAATGCACAATATGAAAGTTTTAGTACTAATGAGCTTAGAGAAATTAGATAAGAAAAAAATTACCTGGATCATTTTGGAAGGCATTAGTTTTGAATCTTGCTGGTAAAGCAAAGTTCCCTTTCAACTTGCCTTATTTTTTTTCCAAAGCCAATTTTTTTATTGGAGCTTTGTGCATTTCATACAAAATTTCAAATCAAATCTAGACCCATGTCCCCCTCTCTGCCCCCTCTAACTGCCTTATTTTAAAAAGCAACTTCAGTGTGCCCATAGCTACTCCCCCCCCACACACACATGAAAACAGAATTTAATAGCTTCTCTGTGGAGGTATACAGAGCTTAGGATATCCAAGTGTGCATCCCCTTTAACAAAAAGTACTTTCAGATGACCAAATGTAGATGTACAAATGGGACCACAGAGAAGCTTTTAAAAATGCCAGCTAGCTCCAGGTTGAGGATTGAAAACTTTGTTTCTGTGGACTGTGGGAGAAGAACATGGAAAGGCAGCACTCACATCTCTGCAAATGAGGAGCATTGAAGCGGGGAGGTTTTTTAAAGGAGGTTTCTAGCTCTTCTGAATTTGCCGGCAAAGACTAATTTAATTGAAAAGCTATAGTGTCCATTGATGCTAAAGGAAAAGGGCTGTTTGTATGAAGCTACCAAACAGGATGAATTTCTAAAATGGAAACAAATGAAAGAAATAGTAAGAAAAGAAAGAAAGAAAGAAAGAAAGAAGGAAGGAAGGAAGGAAGGAAGGAAGGAAGAAAGAAAGAAAGAAAGAAAGAAAGAAAGAAAGAAAGAAAGAAAGAAAGAAAGGAAAGAAAGCCCTGCATTTCTGTTAGTACAAAAATTAGGATGGGTGAGTTTAATTAGCAAAGTGCTTTCAGAACTGAGTAAATACTCTGAGTCATCTCCAGTGCTTGCTTCTTAAAGCCACCTCTAAGGCATTTCTATGAAGATTGTACCATTTAGCTATTTAAGGTGAGCAGACTGCAGTTATTGTTCCTAATGAAAGTAGGACTGGCAGGATGAGATTTAAAGAAAAGAAAAAAATTGGCAGCTGCTATTTTGTTTCTAGTGAATTTCCAAGAAACTTCCCTCGTGCTGCACTGTATCATGAAAAAATTTATGAAATTTGGTGACATAGGAGATACAAAAATGAGACAGAGAGGTCAAGGTTGTCCACGGAGAAAAAATAACTTCTGTAAGCAAGCACAGCGGCACATAAATATTTCTATATAAACTGCATGGAACGTACTTTAAATCACTTCAATTTATCAGCTCTTTGGAATTTTCTGTGTATTTAGGAATCTCCATCTTACTACCCCCACCCCACTCCTGCCCTGCAGAGATGCTGGGCTAAGATGATGCAGAACAGTTAAATCTGTCCCACGCATTCAGTGCCACTTGGCACAGAAGAAATGGCAGAATAAAAGTGCTAAGTGTGTTCACATCAGAATTGCCCGTGGCTATTTTCCTTTATTGGAAAGTTAGTTGCGTTGCCTCCGACATCTTCTTGTATTCCCCTTGGGACTGAATTTTCAAATGTGGATGGAGCCGTGGAGTAAGAGGAAGTGACTCTGCTTCTGGTAGTAGCTTTGCACTGCATTGATCCAAGTTCAAATCTCTAGGTTTATTATGATTAACTAGGCAGGCAGTCCATATTTCTGCTCGACTTGATAATCTACAAAATGAGACAATCGTATTTTTCTTATGTCTAGGTTTTTTGAGATTATATATACAAGGGCTGAGAAAGGACTCACTAAGTGCTGGATGATGCATGGATTTGAGGGATGTGCTGGGGAGTTCTGGTCAACCTGTCACAAACCAGAATCACCTTGGAAGAGGGAACCTCAGTTGAGGAATTTCCTTCATCGAAGTGACCCATGGTCTTCTGTGTGGGACATTTTCTTGATTGCTAATTGATCTAGAAGGAAGGGAGCAGCCCAACGTGGGTGGGGCCATCCCTGAGCAGGTGGGCCTGGGCTGTATCAGAAGGGTGGCTGAGAAGCCAGTAAACAGAGTTCTACCATGGTCTCTGCTTTAGTTCCTGTCTCCAGGTTTCTGCCTTGAGTTTCTGCCTTGGCTTTCTTGGGTGATGGGCTGTAAGCTGTAAGATCTAATAAGCCTTTTCCTTCCTAAGTTGGTCATGGTTTTGTCATAGTAAGAGAAGAAAACTACAGCAACAGAGAGTCCTTGCCATGGGCCATTTGCACATGAAAGCAGACAAGCATCTCCTCTCAGATCATCATGATTCCAGGATCTTAGGGACTGAAAGATATTTTTATTTTTAATTATTCGTATATGTGGGAGGGGAGTGGGAAGCCAAGTAAACCTGAATTTAGGTGCCCTGAGAGGCCAGAAGAGAGCATCAGATCCCCTGGAGCTAGAGTTACAGGCAGTTTTGAGTTGTCTAAAGTGATTTCTGGGAGAAGAATTCATGTCCTCTACAAGAGCAATGAGTGCTCTTAACCACTAAGCCATCTCTCTAGCCCCAAGACACGGGTATCCTTTGTCTCTTAAAAATGGCACACCAGAGGCTAGATAGATGGCTCAGCAGTTAAGAGCACTGGCTGCTCTCACAGATGACATGGGTGAGATTCTCAGGATCTGCATGGTAGCTAACAACTGTCATAACTCCAGTTCCAAGGGATCTGAGGCCTTCTTCTGACCTCTATGGGCATTTCATGACACAGGTACACTTACATACATGAAGGCAATACACATAAACACATAAAATAAAATAAGATAACTGGGCATGGTGGTTCATGCCTTTAATTCTAGCACTCAGGAGGCAGAGGTAGATATCTGTGACATTGAGGCAAGCCTGGTCTACATAGTGCATTCCAGGCCAGCTAGGGCTATAGGGAGACCTTGTCTCAATGAATAAATACATAAATAAATGTCCCTTCAGTTGTCTGGATAGGATTTTAGCCTCTTGTCCTGAGGAACACTCACAATGGACTACCTAGAACCCTACAGCAGCTCAAAAGAAAAAAAATATTCCTTTTACAAGATATAGCATTTTAAATGTTTTATTCATTATTTTAATTTTATCTATGTGAGTGTATTGCCTACATGTATATAATTGTACTTGTCCCCATGGAGGTCAGAAGAGGTTGTTGATTCTTCTGGATGTAACAGAGGGATTAGCTGAGATGTGGGTGCTGGGAATCGAATCCAGGTCCTCTGCAAAAACAGCCAGTGCTCTTAACCACTGGGTCATCTCTCCAGCCTTAAGAATAGCATTATTAAGCCAGGCGAGGTGACATATGCCTTTAATCCCAACTTGCAGGAGACAGAGGCAGGCAGGTCTCTGGGAGATCAAAAGTAGCCAGTAGCCTGGTATATGTAGTAGGTTCCAGGCCCGCTGGGGCTACAGGGAGACCCTGTCTCAAAAAGACCCCCTCCAAGGAAAAGAAAAGAAATATCATTATTGTAAGACCAACAGGAACTTTAGCAATAACAGGGTCATCTGCCCTGTGAATCTTTATGGTAGCATGTGCGTCCTTAGGGTATGCCCCGCCCTGTTTTAAGTACTTCAAGTATTGACCTTGAGTCCCTTCAACAGCAGCGGTGTCTGGAGTTCCTACTGTGTGTCTGGTCTTTTTGCAGGTGCTGGAATCCAAGGGTTTATAAAATGGACCTGATCTCTGGGGACTTGTGCTCCAATTGAAGGAAGCTGGAGAACATACAAATAAATTCACGAAATGATTTCATGAGATAATAACTTTTATAGGAAAAAGTGTTCTGTAATGACATTCTTTTGTTAAAAAGCAAAGCACAGCGTGGTGGCACACACCTTTAATCCCAGCGCTCAGGAGGCAGAGGCAGGTGGATCTCTGTGAGCTCAAGGCCAGCCCAGTCTATATAGCAAGCTCCAGGCCAGCTGGGACTGAAGGGAGACCCCGTCATGTGGGTAGGAAAACGTGTGGGGGTGGCCTGGAGAGTCCCGGCAGCAGCATATTTTCTTTTTTTTAATTTTTTTATGTGTATGAATGTACTGTCTGCATGTAGGTTTGTGCACCAGTGTCGTGCAATGCCACGGAGGTCAGAAAAGGGCGTCGGATTCTCCCTGGAACTGGAGATCTCCTGGAATTGGAGTTACAGATGATTCTCAGCCGCCATGTGGGTGCTGGGGATCGAACCCGGGTCCTCTGCAAGAGCAGTCAGCACTCTTAACTGCTAGGCTTCCTCTCTAGCCCCTAGCATATTTTCTTACACATCCATGTGGACTACATGCTATCATAGTGCCTATTTCACCACTGCGGCTCTATATAACCAACATGCAGTTTAATCTGGCCTAAGTCACGCCATGGCCAAGCCAAAGTGGAAAGTCAGCTTCCCCAGCCTCTGGGACCCTTGTAGTTTGTCTGTTGTGACAGCTTGACTAGAATGGATATAATGATACATCAAGAAAGGGACCATCAACTCCTACTCACCTTCCCCTAAACTGATGGTGATGGCTACATGTGGCAGGGCAGGGTCAAGAGTATGGGTGGAGGGAGCAATCGTTAATGCTCTCTCTAAAGCAGTGCCTTCAGGTATCTGAGAGCCATCTTCAGGCCAACTGCTGTTGAGTGCTCTTTCTTCTGCATCCTCTCTAGTGTACAAAAATTCATTCATGTACTCTTCATTCATTTAGCAAATGCACACTATACACCTAGTGTGCTGGGTAGCTTTCGTTGTCAACTTGACACAACCTGGGTTGAAGAAACCTCAACTAGGGAACTGTCTCCATTGGACTGGCCTGTGGCCATGTCCGTGGGGCATTTTCATGATCGTTATGGGATGTGGGAAAGCCCAGCCCACTTTGGGCAGTGCCGCCCCTGAGAAGGTGGTCCTGTAGTGTGAAAGAAAGCAGGCTAAGCATGGGCTGGAGGAGCAAGCCAGTAAGCAGCATTCCTCCGTGGCTCCAGGTTCCTGCTCTGAGTTCCTGCCTTGCCTTCCCTTGATGATGGACTGTTCTTGTAAGCCAAATAGAACCCTTTCCTCTCCAAGTTGGTATTGGTCAGAGTGTTTGTCACAGGGATTGCAAACAAACTAGAACACCTACCATGTGCCACGCAGTACTTTCAGTGCTGAGGATGAATTAGAAATGAAAAAGGAAGAGAAAGTTCCCTGTCCTCCCTCCCACAGCTAATATTCTGTGAATGAAATCAGGAAGCTAATGCACAAATGGTTATGTAATATGATAGTGAATCGTGCAAATTTCACTCCATAAAAATGATTCAGAATTTCTATGGCAGAGAGGGACTGGGAAGGGCCCCATGTTCAATAGAGAGGTTAGTAATTCTCAAATGGTGGATGATTTGTTTGGATCTGAACACCAGGTGAGAGACTAGCCAAGCACAGACCCAGAAGCCTCATTCATTCCAGGCAGAAGAGTCAGCCATGGGCCTGAGGCCAGGGGCTTGCATACGCACGCAGAATGGTATGCAGGCCACAGTGGCTGGGCAGGTTAAGATAAGGGAGACTGACAAGGTTCAATTCCCAGCACCCACATGGCAGCTAACAACCGTCCGTAACTCCAATTCCAAGAGATGCCACAACCTCTTCAGACCTCTGCAGGCACTGCATAAAAATGGGTACACTTACACACATGTAGGCTATCTACTCATACACTTAAAAATAATAAATAAAATATTAAAAATAAATAAATAAGGCAGGAGAGTTAGCTAAGCAGGTGGTAGACTATGGTGGCCTTCCAGATTTGATTGTAAGAGAAACAGGATTCTGTTGGAGGGGTTTGACCAGGGAAGCAGTGGTCCTACTGGGCTACTGGTGGAGAGGGAGCTCAGGCCCCTGCACGTAGCCCAGAGGTGATCATGGAGAGCTCATTCTCGGTGAGACTATCAAAAAGCAGCTGCTAAGTGCCAGACAATCCCAGAATCCAGTGGCAGCTCCCAGCCGGCTCTGTGCTTGGAAGCAAAGACCTCTTCCCTGATGAACCTCAGTTTCCTCTGCCAAAGATGGTGATTACTTCACACTTTAGTTGTGAGTATTGAATAAGATGATGTAGGTCAGAATTTGGTGGAAATCCAGCACTTACAGATTTTCTTATTCTTCCTCCTCTTCCACTTTTTCTTCCTCCTGCCCACCCCCCCCCACTTCTCTCTGCTTCCTTTTCTTTTTCTGTAGGAATTCTGGGAGAAATCTCGGCCACTGAATTTGGCACTAAATAAATAGTTCCCAAAGAATGAATAGCAGAGCCTGCACATAAATCCATGTATACTTTTATTAGTGTGTTACTTTGTATACAAAGTAATGACTTTTAGGTACAAAGATCTCTTTCACACAGCTTACATACCTGGCAGGTCTCCATACCAATCCTCATCACAGCTGTACTTTGAATACCTTTCGACTTACAAAATACTAATGACAAGCACTGCTTTTCATAAGAAAGTTGTATTTGTTCATCGTGACCTCGGCCACCTTCAGTGTAAGAGCAGTAATATCCCTAGTGTGTAAATACTGTTTATCTGTTCTATAATGATCATGAAGCTTTCTGGATTTCCTACTTGGCCTAGAGCTGAGAAAGAGTGTGGAGGATGAATGATTGGAGTCAGAGAGGTAGAAACGCTTCACTTCTGAGCCCCAAAGTTCACCTCTCTACACCTGCTCTCTAGGTTCCTTTTTGTTCAAGTCCCAGATGCTCCCAGCTCTCCAGGACCTGTCAGCATTGCCTCACTCTCCACCAGGGAGTTGCCATTCACCCCCTAGGGTCTGACACTGCAGTGCTTAGGAGTTGCTAAGCTGTGGAAGAAGCCCACGGGCTGTTTCCTGGTTATGCCTTCTTCACTTTTTAATTCTCACCTCCAAATAAGTGCTTTAGAAAGGAAAGAAAGGACTCCGGCTGGGTGCCTGTCCATGTGTATCCCATGATGAAGAGACTTGGGGTCCTAGAGAATATGTGAAGGTGCTTGCTCCCTCCTTGAGGCTTCGGTTAATGGCTATTATTGTACTATGCACTGTGGAAAGTTCTGGAACTGAAACCTTGAAACAAACCAACAAAGTGTCTGGCTTCTTGGAATTGACCTTTAGGGTGAGACTAGGTCAGGGACTCTTGGGGGATTAAACCCATCATCTCTGGCAGTGGCATTTGCAGTGAGGAAGATTAAGAGAGGGCATGGGGTCAAAAGTGATGGGAGAGTGAGACATTTGCAAGAGATGCTCAGGAGATGGCCCTCTGTGCAGAAGTGGTGCTGATGCTGGTCTGCAGTGAAGTGGCTCTGGGAGAAGAGGATTTCACTGAGGGAAGTCTGTGCCAGGCACAGCAGGGCATCTAGGGCCAAGAGGACAGGTGTGGTGTGGTAGACGGGGCAGCAGCGTTGCAGTGATGAACTGGAGACTCCAGCTTGAAATGGGAGTCTTAGAGGATGGAGGAGCAGAGAGACAGGTGACATCTGACGGACATACTGGATCCTTCTAGCTATCACACTGTTCACTGGGCACCAGGAATAGAATCAGATGGACCCCTCAGGAGCTTCCTGCATCATCAACTGAATCAAAAGCTTTTGACTCCTATCAGATAGAGGGTGGAGGAGATAGAGACTCATCCAAAGGAAGAGAGAAGGATCACATGTGGGGCAGAGAGAACCAAGGAGAAGTCTACTACATGCAACTCAGAACACATTAACAAAATGTGTTCTCCTGTTCTCTCTTCTCTTTCTCTTCTCCGGTTACTTATAAGGATAGTGCTGAAATGGCTGCTTCGTCCTTCCAGAGCCAAAGTGGAAGCAAGGAACAGTGTTTGGGGCTGCATTAATTCAGTTGATTGTGCTGGGAAAGAGTTTACCCTTCTCCAAGCATGTTGCCTAGAGTCCTGGAATTTCATCCTCTTTTATCTGTACAGAGTGAGGGTGTGGGCAGATCATAGACTCAGATGAGCAGTGGCCTCATTTCCCACCAATAGATTGCATGCATCCTTTCTATACCACTTTAGGCATCTTTGCACCCCAGAGACTAGTTTCCTTGTTAGCAAAACAGACCAAATACAAGGGCTTCTGTCAATGGGTTTTTATGAGAATTGAGATAAATCAGATCATACATTAACACAGTGACCAGAGTAAGTGATCAATAAATTTGAGTCATTACATTAATAAGGTAATAATCTAGTCCATGCCTTGATTTCCTTATTGGTAAAACAGGGTTAATTATATCATCTTCTTAGGATCATTGGGAGAAGTAAAGAACTAATATTAGTAAGGCACTTGAAACAGCACCTTGTATGCAGTAAGTGCTCAATAAGTGTTAAATGATTCAAATCATCACAGTGACTCTGAACTTGTGGCCTTGGTGGACAGACATGGTGTCCTGTTACTTGTAGCCTAGTTGTAGCATAGCTGGTGTACACTGTATATCATTTGTGAGCATGGTAGACCACACCTTCGTTATTAAGAGTGAGAGTTAGGAGATGAAGGTATGTCTGCAGAGACAAGCATTACAGAGCACTAGCTCAAACAGTGGTCACCCCAGTGGAAACTTGCCATAGAGCTCCTCCCCATGAGCTGCCAGCACTTCCCACCACTACGGGTGTGATGGTTAGTTTTAGATGTCGACTTGCCACAATGGAGAATTATCTGAGAAGAGAGCTCCAAATGAGGGATTTCCTGGATCAAGTTTACCTGTCAGCATGTCTGTGGGGATCGTCTTGATTGTTAAGTGGCCCAACCCATTGCGGGTGGTGATATTCCCTAGGCAGGAAGTCCTGAACTACATAGGACAAGAGAAAGTTAAAGCAGCATTCGGGTGTCATGGGTGTACTTCTGTCTGCTCTTAACTGTGGCTATGGAGTGGCCAGCCATCTCGAGCCCCAGCTGCTGTGACTTCCTTCAGGGATGGACTTGGAATGCTAAGCCAAATAAACTTTCTTCTCTAAGTTGCTTTTGGTCAGGGTGTTTGATATCAGCAACAGAGATGACATTGGAATAAAGGTGAAGAAAGCAAGCACATCTTTTAATATTATTTAACCCACAATTGTCCTCAGTGGGCTGTCATGTCATTGATGACAATTTTTAGGTCACTAGGGGGTATGATGAACATAGTGTGTCTCTTAGGAGTATTTCAACCTCCTGATTAAATCCAGATGATTTAATTTTCTCCTTTTTGTGTCCCCTCATTTTCCACACCTCTCCACTGGATATTTACCAGAAAGAGTGGGCCTTATATTTAGCAATAATAGTTCATGGTTCACTATGAAAACACATTATAATCTGAGATTTTCAATTTCTGGTGACCATCAATTGATGACAAATGCTCCCAGTTTTCATTGACTGTGATCACTAGTGACGTATTGTTTTGTTTTAAAATGGAATTATTTAAGTAAACAAAAGAGGATATTGCTTTAAAGAAACATAAAAAGAAACTAATATCTAACGTTGGCCAAATGACATGGGAGGATACCATCAGCGCCAGGGTGGGGGGCACAGCAAGGGACTCAATGGAACCAGCTGTGAGGAGTGGCTGCCAAGTCACACCCAGGTCCAGAGACTGCCGGAGGCTTTCATTAAAACTTCAAACACTTTGGAAACCGGAAAGAACCTCCTCCCCTCCCAGGATAACAGAGAGACTCGAGAAAGTCTTGGCTCTTGCAGGAAGCTTTTAAAATATGCAGGGATTACTGTTCTAGTCTGGTGACTGGAATAGAGCAGTGGTTCTCTTTCTCTGGGGCTCATGGGGAGAACTTGTGAAAGTGAAGATCTGAAGATCCCCAAGTTAGACTCCATAGCTTCTGATGGCATAAAATGAGAGGAGACCCTGAGACCAGGAGTCTACACAAAATATGTCCACTGTGGTTTTGAACTGTAAGATATAGTATACACACACATGCGTAAAGTTATGATTGCTACGGATACAGAATAGATGTATAGTATGTATTTATCACTATTTCAGATATATAAATATATACCATGGAAATACATGTAATTTCTATGATATGTAACAAAATACACAAAGTATGTAAATATATGTAAATTCTTTTATCCTCTCTCTTCTCTCTTTTAGTCAAAAGATGAAAAATGTAGCAGTCTATCTCTTATTCTCCCCATCTCATGGCAATTGCTAATTGAATTTTTTTTTTTTTCGGAAACAGCAGGGAGTGCTGTATTTTAATGGGAAATGTGTCCATTTACGAATTCTGTTTACCTGGCCACAGCACCAAATATCAGAGCCCAGAGAATGACTCAAGAAAGAGTAAAGAGAGAGCTGGGGGGGCCCAGCCCATTGGTGGGGTGCCTGGCTAGTCTAAGACCCAGAATTTCATCCTCTCAACAGAGAGAAAGGGGAAGAGAGAGAGAGAGAGAGAGAGAGAGAGAGAGAGAGAAACTCAGTCATCATTCTGTAACTATATGGAGAGGCTCTGGCTGCTTGGGAGCTGTTGGGCCCCTGAGCACCAAATCATCAAGAGGAAAGAGAGAGAAAATGAGCCAGGCTCTGCCCAGAGTCCTGTTTCTTGCACTTTGGGAAATTCTGGAAACATGGTAGAATGGGAGAAAGAGGAAAAACAAAACCTTAGTTTTGTCCTTTGGAATCCTCTCCACTTTCTTGGTGCCTTTTATACATTTTCCCACACTTTCTTCCAGGATTCTTCCTTCACTTTCTCTTCCCTTCCACCGTCTTTCACCCTAATTGGACTCCAAGTCCCTTTTGCCTAATACCCATTAGTGAATGTAATGAAAATGGTGATGACGCTCATCATGGAGATGAGATAGAGCATAATCGTCATTATGGTGGCTACCAGTTCTTGATGTTTTTATGAAAAGGATACTAAGTCAGGGCTTTTCAATATGCTGTGAAAACCCAGCCTTGCTGATGAGAGCCCAGGTATTTTGATTCTACGCCTCACTGAAAGTTCCATAGCATTCATGGTCCAGGGTTGAAGTAAGTCGAGTGTGCCAAAGGTAAAATTAATAAAAAGATTATCTTGTTTATCTGCATATCCAGCACTGTCTTTAAAATCTGAGCCTATCAGAGTTATAAAACTTTTAGAAAGGGTTTGGAAAACCTCTTGCATTGGAAGCTGAGGGGGAATGGTTCAGTGGATGCAATACTTACCTCATGAAGACCTGAGCTCAGCCCCTAGCACATACTTAAAAAGCCAGGTGAGGATGCTGGGGAGATGACTCAGTGTTGAAGAACACTGGCTGGTCTTGAAGAGTACCCAGATTTGATTCCTAGCACCCACATGGCACCTCACAACCATACTTAAGTCCAGGTCCAGGGGGATCCAGTGTCTCCTTCTGACTCCCACAGGCATTGCACGACACGAGTGCACTTACATACATGCAGACAATATGCTCACACACATAAAAATAAATAAATAAAAATAAAATATTTTAAAAAGCTGGGCAGAGTGGTGTGCACGGCACTTGTGATCCAGCACTGGGGAGGTGGAGACAGGCTTACCAGATTAGCAAGCTCCAGGTTCCAGGGAGAGATCATGCCTCGAAAACAAGGAGGACAGCACCTCGGCATAGCACTCCTGACGTGACCTCTGGCCTCCTCATCCCCCCCACCAGGTACACACACACACACACACACACACACACACACACACACACGCACGCGCGTGCGCATGCATACAAACGCACAAATAAAAATCTCCTGCACTTTCTACATTGGAATTTTTGTAACTCTGCTGTTATTTTATAAAAACAGAGCTTAAAAAAATATGAACCTGGCAGCACAGTTGATTGGAGGGGGTCTCAGTGAAGATCACCCTTCCCCCACCCACAGTGTCTCTGAAGATGGGTCCTGAAGTGAGGTACTGTTGGGCTGTCTTTCATAAATCTCTTGCAGGCTCCATGGGTCTTGCTGGTCATCAAAATATATGGACCCTGCGCAGTAACGCTGCCCTGTTATTTATTTTAGCAAACGGAAAGCTACCCTTGGAGATTGCCCCCTTCCAAGCTCCTCATCATATTTATGGCCAAGCTAGAGAAAGATGTCTCTTACTTGTAAGTATTTAATTGTAGGTGACACTTAAATGAGCACTCTGAATAGCAGATGGGGGGATATGATGGTGAGCCACAGGGAATCATATTTCAGAGAGAGAGAGAGAGAATATTTCTGACAACAGAAACCCAGATAGGATCATATTTGAAAAAAAAATCAGCAATTATTTTTAGTTATTGTTCAAGATAAGTTTTTGTTTTGTTTTTATAATTTCTGTGAATTTCTTTTATGGGTGACATTTGAACCAAAATCACTGTAACAATTGCAAGTTTGGCAGGGTGTCTAGCTATCTGATCTGAGGTTGTTCTAACGAGAGTGAATGAACTTATCAACCTATTTTATTATCCTTAACATTAATGCTCTCTTTGTTGGTATTGAGTAAAAACAGTCAATGTAATAGAGAAAGAATTATTACGAAGAAGGTGAGTAGCCAGGCAGTGTGGCTCACTCCTGAAATTCCAGCACTTCAGAGGCTGAGGCGGGTGGATTGCCAAGATTTTGAAGCCAGCCTAGGCTACATAATGAGTTCTAGGCTAATCTGGGATACAGTGTGAGACTCTGTCTCAAAAAAAAAAAAAAAAAAGAAACAAGTTTTCTTGATCAGTAAATTTCAGATATAAAGGAATCAGAATTTAATCAAATTAAATCCACTTTGAATTCCAAGCTTGCTTACCTGTGACTCACTCCTGCATGGGACAGAGGAGTGCTGACTTGCAGAAGCCACTGTGAGTGCTTAAGAAATTGACATTAAGTAGCAGTTCTTGATGCCTAACAAGCCTTCAACAAGGAGTTATTATTCCTCTTCTCTCCCCAGAGACAGGCACTATTAAGAATTTGGTGTGGTTATTTTCTATTATTTATGGTGTTATTTACATGTGTACGTAGGGAGAAACATTGTTTTTCTTTTGTGTATGCTTAAAATTTTAGTGTAAATTGTTTCAGAAAATATTTTGCAAATGTTTAGCTCTATTTCAGGGCTCTATCCAAGTGAGAGAGAAAGAGAGGGAGAGGGAGAGAGAGAGAAAGAGAGAGATTCATTCCTATCCTATGCCTTACAATGTTCCTCCATAAGACGTATAATTGTTATTAGTTTATCAGCTCCTCTGTAAATAGACACTTAGCATGTTTAAAATTTTTCACTAACACATACAATCTTGTATCGAATTTTCCTGGAATTTTTGTAATTGTCACATAAATAATTTATGTAGAGAAAAAGATCTGTGAGAATTTTTACTGCATTGAGCAAGGGAATCAGTTGGGAAAAATAAATATTATCAAACATCTAATATGTCCCACTTTGCACTTTTTTTCCTGGCTTCACAGAGATAGGTGTACCTCTCCAACCTAACATGTAATGGGTTCATTTGGACCTACTAGGTGCTTGCTGGATGTCTATTTGAAGCAAGAGAACTGGATACAAATATACCATAAAGGTTGTGAGTGTGAGTCTGTGTCACCTGAACCCCCCCCAAAAGTATCCCAGTAAGAATTGTATTAATAGTTTTTTCATCCCATGCTTGACACATAGACTCAGAGACTCGAGAAAAAGAAGATCATAGGTGACATAAAAGAAATGCTTGCTTTCAAAGTTAGTGCCAGATGCTCTGAGGAGATAGAGGCTATTTTTTCCCCCAGACTCCCTGTGATGTGCTAATCCTATGTGCATGGGTGGAGCCCCAGAAGGGCTCTTGATGACCTTTACATTGCAAGGTGAATCAGGAACACTTGTCCTGCAGTTTAACATTTTAAGTGGCTGAACTTCAGCATCGGACAGTTTAGGAAATAGGAACAGAGGTAAGTTGCTAGGCCCCAGGGATAGAAGCAGAAATAGGCTCGCCACGTGGTGTTCACACCTGTAGTGAACACTTGTCTAGTAGAGGCAGGAGACCAGGAATTCAAGGTCATCCTCAACTTCACAGGGAGGTGGAGGCCAACCTAGGCTATATGAACCCCTGTCTCACAAAACATTCTTTTGAACTTCCCTACTATTACTCAGTTGGGGTTAATCTGTGTTTTATAGTCCTGGAGTATTCCTTTTATGAAATTGGGTGCACCAGACTTTGGTACATATATATCCATGATTGTAATGTCTACTTAGTCAACTGCTTCACAAAACATTTATATATATATATATATATATAATATATGAATAATATATATATGAATAAAATAATAACTGGCAAGATGGCTCAGTGGGTAAAGATTTGCTGACAAAAGGCCTGAGTTTAATCCCTTGAATTCCAATGGTGGAGAGAATCAAATCCTGCAAGTTGTCTTCTGACATCTTCTACATGTACTTCCTGACACAGAACACACACATACACACACACCACCACCACCACCACCACCACCACCACCACCACCACGTAAATGTACAAAGAAATAGAAATAGCGTAGAACCCCAGGGTTGGAGAAGACCCATCTGGCTCTAGATGTTTTTCCCGATTTAAGCCAGCATCACCCTAGGATGCAGGGAGGGTGCACACTGCCTGGGTCTTATCCATCGTTTCTGCTGTGTGTGGATAGCTGTGTGTATGTGATGAGTATATGTGTGTGCTGTGGCCTGTTCTACTGTATGCTTGTGTGAGCTGTGCGTGTGTTCATGTTACATGTGTTGTGATGTATGTTTCTTGTATGTGGCTGGATTAACTATATGGTAGATGTTATTGTGTATCTCAGAGCAGGGATCTTATCACATGACCACTTACTCATTCACCTAGTGTACGTGGTACATGTGTGTATACATGTTTGTACAGATATGGGTGCAGATGTGCATACCTGTGTACTCTTGTGGAAGCTGGAGGTTGACTTCAGGTGCCTTCCTCTGTCACTCTTCACAGTGTTTTAGGAGACAGGCAGGCCTGAGCCTTCTGCTCACTAGATGGCTAGGCTGGCTGGCTAAGGAGAGCCCCTTACCACCGTCTTGGGATTCCAGGCATGAGGTCCCACACCCAGATTCTTATGTGGGTGCTGGGGATCTGAACTCTGGTCCTCAGGCCTGTGCAGCAAGCACTTTGCCCACTGAGCTATCTCCTCAGTCTCTACATGATCCTTTTTATTGATAAGATTTGTGTTTCTGGTGAACTCGTACACGCAATGCTATTGCCAAACTGAGCTACCAATGGGATCGGATTGAGATTTGCAGGATGTTCCCTGTGAACTGAAGCTGTGGCCCCAGGGTGCTTCCCTAGGGAAATCTTTGTGGGCCACACCTTGTCTTCCAGGCTCTGATCCAGCCCTGAGAAGAAAATACAGCTAGGTCTACACAGATGCTCCTGCCAGAGAAACCAGATCTAGGTGGGATATGTATAAGAACCAGAAAATGAGGTCCACACCCTACCGTAATGGAGTTCCACACCCTGCTCCAATTCTTACCTCCTTGGCTATCTTCCTCCCCAGCCTGTGTGGTGGGTGATGTCAAGGGTTGATCTTATAACTCCAGAGGCCATGTCATGGGCAGTGCTGGAGCACATCCCATTTTGATCAAATGAATGAATCAATGAATGAGGGAATGTGGGTGCATGAGTATTTATCCAATCAGGACTCCTTGGAATATTTAGCCGTTGCTGCTATTTGTGCACACAGGGCTGACTAGCCCGGGTTCTTAGTAAACATCAGCGAATAGATAAATGAACGCTCGGATCCCCCACACAAACACTGGCTTATCTCTGAAGCAGGCCAGCCATCCTGAGAGCGCACGTCCCAGTGGGGTTTTTATTCTTCCTCCATGGATCTCACAGGAGCGACTTGTCTGCTGTCCCCTTGGGTTAATTACCCTTCTCCAAGATCAGTTCTTCTGTTTACTGTCAAACTTCAGCCGCAGATGGAGAAATAAAGAAGGAAGGGAAAATTCTTCATAACTTAGGTACAGGAATTTCCCCAAAGATACTATTTTTTTTTCTTTTAAGAGAGGTGAAAGGAAGGTGGAAAAGTTGGGGGAATGAATGTCCCAACTTGCCAAACACATAAACCAGCAGAACCCTGTGGTTGCTCCCATAAATGTTTAATCAGTTTTATCATCCTGTGAGTAAGGTTAAACAAATGTGAGTTCTTTGAGGAATTATTTACTGGAAGCAAAGTTATAGCATCAACATCTGTGTTTCCAATCACTTAGATGAGGAATACATCAAATAAATCACAGACAAATTCCACAAAATAACTTCTATATTATCAGCTCCTGGGAAGAATAGCTGCCCTCTCTGTTGGAATTTAGATTTTTTATTTTGGTTAGTCTCTCTCTCTCTCTCTCTCTCTCTCCCTCTCTCTCTCTCTCTTTCTCTCTCTCTCTTCATTTTCTTCAAAGGATAAACCTTCACTTTTTTTGGAGGGGGGTAGAAGTTAACATAAAAACATCCACAATGGAAGAACTGGAGATATTTCTCTGAGGTAAACCCAGCTGTTAGGTCCAGCACTCTCATTTGGGAATGGGCTAACAGTTCCAATATATAACATCCATATAATTTAACCTCATAAATTTATTTTTTTTCCTCAGTGATGTAATCGGGAGAAGGACCTGGAGTTTGTAAATGTTCCTTGCTTGGTGCATTCCCTGGGGCAGCATAACATTCTAGACAGTGTTTTATGTGCTCTGATTAAAATATGAAGTATTGTTGCATTTCCTGTGGGCTAACCCACTAGGATTCTACCGTACATAGAGATATTTTCAAATCACTAACAGTGTGCTGTATGATGATTTGAATTTGTGTTTTTCTTCCTTAAAAAGAAAAACACTGATGTGATTGATTTTCATTTTAGACTGCGGTCCTGGAGTTCCCACTACCCAAAAAGTTGTTTCCTTGGTTTGATGTTAGAGTCTACCACCATATTCTAACAAGTAAAATAAGTTTCAATGCTTGTAACTACAGTTTGAATTTTTTAAAGGTGTGTGTGTGTGTGTGTGTGTGTGTGTTGTACACATATGTGTGGGTGGGTGTGGGTATGGATAGTCACATGCATGTGGAGGCCACAGGAAGATATCAAATATCTTTTTCTGTTGATCCTCACCTTATTTTTAAAAATATATTTTATTTATTATTTTTATTTTATGTGTATGATTGCGTTGCCTGCACGTATTTAAGTACACCCATGTCATGCAGTGCCCTCAGAGGTCAGAAGAGGGAGTTGAATTCCCCTTGCACTGGAGGTACAGACGGTTGTTAGCTGTCATGTGAGCACTGGGAAGCAAACCCCAGTCCTCTGCAACAGCAGTCAGTGCTCTTAACCACTGCTGAGCCATCTTTCCAGCCCCGTCATCTGGTTTTTTGAGACAGGATCTCTCACTGGCTCCCTGCTTTGGCTAAGCTGGCTGATCAGAGCACTTCCAGGATCCCCTATCTCCATTTGGGTTACAGACCTGCTTGACACTGTGGGTGCTGTGAACTCAGATCCTCTTCCTTTCCAATCAAGTACTCTTTCTTATCTACTGAGCCATTTCCTCAGACAGGCAGTTTGAATGTTCAGCACATGCTTTAATCCTGCAGTGGAGAAAAGAAATTGGAAAAAAAAAAATTAACAGGGAGTCCTCCTTTCCGACAAGATGAAACAGTAGTAATGGAAACTTACAACTTTCTTTAATAAAGAGAAAAAAAAATGTTTTAAGGAAAAAGAGGGGAAGGGCTTCCCATAGCTTTCTTGATCACGCAAACAGCAGCTGTGACGCATCATGGACTCCGCAAACCAATTTGTGGATTGAGATGTTTTAATTTTCTATGCTAGAGAAATACATGGCAGAAATAAAAGAAGCTCTTGACTTTCAGAGACACAAAGGAAAGACAAGGCAAGGGCTTGAGTCTGAAGCTTGCTGGGTGGAAGTCGGTGCTGGGTGTAGATCTTCCAGGTCATAAATCCCATCACAAGAACGAGCAGAAGGACAGAAACTTCAAGAGGGAAAGAAGGATGGGTGGATCAAATGAATTCCTGGGAAGGTGAATTCCCTAAAGAAAGTATGTGGATTTCAGAGTCATTCTTTTATTCATTCAAAAAATAACTATTGTTTTCAGCACTTTGTGATATGAGATAAACAAGACTCAACCCCTGTCTTCAGAGGTGAGCAGTGGAACATTAAAGAAGAAAGCCAGGCACCTGACAAGGGCTCACAGAGTGATGGATAAATGGATGGATAAGTGTATGATAGGTGGGAGGATGGATGATGGATCAGTGGGTGGTTGGGTGGATGGATGGATAGGTGGATGGGTGATGGATGGGTGGATAGATAGATAGATAGATAGATAGATGAATGATGGATGGATGGGTGGATGATGGGTGGGTGGATATAGGTGGGTAGAGGGATGATGGATAGATGAATGGTTAGGGGACGATGGATTAATGGGTTCATGATAGATGAGTGAGTAGATGGATGGATTGGTGGATGAATGGACAGGTAGATGAAGAATCAAAGCTCCTAAAGAACCTGAGATCATTTGTTTGTTTCTGGGTTTAATTATTGATTTCCACTTAACTTGTACCCTGTATGGCCACTCCTGTTTTTGTTGGCCATGTCAGAATCTTTACACATTGTCCATTTGGCTTAGCAACATATTTCTAAGGACCCCAGCAATTGTTCTGGCAATTCTGTCGGCCCATGTGGGTTTGGAAGACCCTCTGTGAACCAGTCATCCATGTTCGGCCAGCCTACTCCATGCCTGCTTGCAAGCATGTAGGAGGCAGAAGTGGCTGATGTTGACTTACCAGAGCAAAACCAAAATGAGTTACAAAGAACAATGGGGATGAACATTGGACTGGCCAAGGTCGAACTTCTGTGCCACCTTTTCTGGGAGACTTCTGTCAGAAGCTTTAAGCACAGGTAGACTGATGATCAAATCCAGGCTATTTTATATTTTCTGACTTATTTTATTTATTATTCTCACTTTATGTGTATGAGTATATTGCCTGCATGTATGTAAGTGCGCCTGTATTGCAGAATGCCTGAGGAAGTCAGAAGAGAGCATTGGACTCCCTTGGAATTGTTGGAATTGGAGTTATAGTTAGTTGTTAGCCACCATGTAGGTGCTGGAGATGGAAACTGGGTCCTCCACAAGAGCTCTTAATTGCCAAGCCTTCACTCCAGCCTCTTCTGTCTTATTTTAGACAAGTTACTCAGGCTGTTAAGCACTAAGTTTTCTTATATAAGGTCTATTTTTATTTATGTGTATATGTCTCTGTGTGGATGACACACATGTGGGTACTGGTGGAGGCCAGAAGAAGGTGTTGAATTTCCTGGAGCTGGAGCGGCAGGTGGTTGTTAGCCACCTGATGTCAGTGCTGGGAACCAAACTTGGATCGTTTGGAAGAGCAGTATGTACTCTAAACCACTGAGCCATCTCTCCAGCCACAAAACACCGATTTCTTAAATTAAAATTTTCCCTAATATGATATGAGCTCACCATGCAGTTTATATTCTTTTTTTTATTTTTTATTTTTTAAAAAACTTTATTTATTTTTGTATGTGTATGAATGTACTGNCAGTACAGAATCACAGTTCAGAGCTATCTGTGGCATTATGAAGTCCCGGTTTAGCAGCGGGAAGGGAATTCCAGCTGTTCATCTAAGTCCCAAGGTCCACGAATCCACATCATCGATAGCTCCTGTGAACGCAAAGCTGAGGTCAGTTCTCCAGGACTGAGAAATTCAGGATTTAAGAAAATCAGGATGGCAACCACTGATTCGCTTCCATGGGGTTTCTTATGGAGAACTGCATGAGGTTTATGCTCCTTGAGGCTCTCTACCCCAGTCAGGTGGTCATGTATGGACAAGTGGCCATGCTTTTAATCCTAGCGACGTTAGGGGAAGGCAGAGGCAGGCAATCCGTGATTTCAAGGCCACTGGTCCTACAAGTGAGTTCCAGGCCAGCGGGGCTCACGGGAGACCTGTCTTGAAAGAGACAAAAAAAAAAGTATGAGAATTGAGATTGGGACTGGAGAGAATGGCTCAGTGTAAGAGCACTGGGCTCTCTTATCGAGTGACTGGGTTTGAACCCCAGCACCACCCACATGGTAAGCTAACAACCATCTTAACTTTCATTCCAGGAAGATCCAACGCCCTCCTTCTGACCTCCTGTGGGCACTGCAGGAACATTGGTGAACTTACATACAGTGAATACATTCATATACATAAAAAAAAAGAAAATATTTTTATTAATTGAGATTAGCCCCCCCAATTGATACTTAACTGTGCACCCATTTTTGCATTTGCTGAAATGGTTTTTGTTGTGAAAATACTGGACGGCCGGTAAATGCTAGGATGGAAGCTGGAAAATCGAGAGGCATGTGACTTTGAGCAAATCCTTGCACCTCTTGACCCTGTGGCCTCGGTTTCAATTTGCCCGGTCCTGAACAACTGAATAGAGATATAATATACTGGCGTATTTGTGTAGCCCAAAAAGTACGAAAAGATAATGGAAGACAGGCGCTTTTGTTTGGTTTCTGTTTTATATCCTGACTGGCTTCTGTACTTGACTGACAGTCTGTCCAGCATGTGATGCTCAGAGCTCAGCCAGAGTGTTAAAAGCCTGGGATTTGGAGTCAGATGTTCCCAGATAGGTAAGCATGGTTGCTAACCAGTTCTCAAGAACTTCGAGTGTCCGAAGCTACATCATTACATAGGGGTTCTACGATTCAGTGACCGCTCTATCATATAGCTCAATGTGGTAAGTGGTCAAAGATCTAATGGATCCTCGCTGGCCAAGGACTACTACCAAAGAGAGCTGTTAGACTCCTGCCTGGCCCCGAGCATCTTTTTAAGTTTTTTAAAAATTTATTTATTATCACATCGGTGTTATAGGGTTACACAATAAAGCGCAGGCTACAGTGTTTTTATCTGAGAATCACGAAGTATTGACGTTGCTTCAGGTTTTGGACAATACTTAATTTTATATTTTGAGATACGGGTCATGCCTAGGTTGCCCAGAGGTAGCCTGGAACTCAACTATGTAAACCTAAGGCGGTAACTTAATTGTTCTTGCCTCTTAGCCTCTTGAGCAGCTAGGATGACAGACTTGTCTCACTTAGGCCTAGCTATTTGTTATCTCTAACCAAACATCATTAAGCTCCTCTCAGGGGTGAGAATTAAAACACAAAAATATTGATGCCCCCCAGCACGTCACATACAATAGGTACTCAATACATTCTGTCTCTCAATTGCAGTACAATAAAGTAATGTGAGCTTTTAAAGTGAGACAGTCTTAGTTTGTTCTCCCTGAATTGTTCATCCCTCACAATAGACTGTGGTTATAGCGTTGACAACTTCCGTTTGTCTTTGTTGTACTTCCTTTAAACCCGGATAAAAGGGTCATGGTGATATTCAGCCCACTCTCCATCAAAGCAGAGAAATGTCATCCAAGAACCTCAGGATCCCTACTGGAGCCAGGCCTGCTGCAAACCACAGCTTTCTGCTATCACACAATTGATGGTGTCTGTTTATGAAATCGAATAGTGAGAAAAAGTAGGTACGCTAAACCTTTGTAAAATGTTACCCACTTTTAAATGAGTGTTTCACATTGTGGTCTGTTTTGCCATCTTTTCTTTCAAAAATGAAAACAGAAGAAAAGTTTGGACTCTATTTAGTCTGGCTCAGGAGAAAAAGTTTTACTCAGAATCGCCTGAGAGATGATGAATGAGACCCAGTGGCTTTTTCTTGAGCGAGTCAGAGGCTCTGGGAAGCCATCGCCATTAGGCCTGGACAAAACCAGGAGTCTTCTCTCTCCTGGTTTCTTTTCATCTTCTTGCAAACATGATTCCTTCCTGAATGTGTTTTTGGTACCGCTTTTAGAAAAGGGTCAGGGGTACCTCACTATCCTCTCCTTGCTTGGTAGACATTTTGACTGCTGCCAGAGAGTACCTTTGATGTGTTCCTGTAAAGAATAACACAGACTTTCCTGTTTGTCTCAGAGCTGCTCAACTGAAGCCTCCACCACAAAGGACAAAATATTCTGCCTTAAAAAAGGTTAGCACATCACACCACACACACACACACACACACAACACACACACACAACACACACACGGTCTAGGCATTGTCCCTTTTTGGTTGTCCTAATATGATTTTTCATCATGCTTTATCCATCTTTGTTATTTATGTCTCAAAATAGCAACAGTAATTATCAGATTGCTATCCCTGCCCCCACCCCAGGCTGAACCCAGTCGCCTCTGAGATTTCTCTACGAACCTCTGAACCTGTCAGAGGAATGCTCATCTGTCTAAGTCAAGAACAGGAAACACAGTGAGACAGTGCCTGGAGCTACAGGGAATCCGGGGCGACCCCCAGTGTGTGTCACTGTCTCCTGGGAAAGTTTGTATAGAATCAGAACATAGAACTACATTGCCAGAGAACAGAAAGTCTCACAAACAAGGGTTCTAAGAAACAGTCACAGAATATTACAAATGGAAAGAACTACAGTTATCTCTATCTCCTGTCTTCTCTTTGACACTCGCCTCTGTCTCTCTCATCTCTGTCATCACTCTCATCCCCCCCCCTCTCTGTGCCCCATTGCGACGCACTTTGTAGCTCTTGCTGGCCTCAAACTCATGGTGATCCTCCTGCTTCAGACCCCAAGTGCTGGGATTACCTGTATGAGCCACTGTACCCAGAAACTCCTGTTTTTTTTTTTTTTTTTAATTATTTCTATTTAATATATTTTTAAATTTTTCTGTATAGGTCCTACTTTTGCTCTAAAGTACAGCTTTAGTTTTTATGATTTCCCTTTCTATGTGATTTTTTATTTTCCTAATATCTTGTTATTATTTACTTTTTTAAAAATTGATTTTCAAATAGCTTCATTTTTTTTCTCTGCATTGGGTTCAGTGAGAATATCCATAAAATCAGTTTTAATGTATTTTACATTCATTTTCTAATACACAGCAAATTAAAATCATAAGTATTAAACAATTCATGACTCTACCACCTAAAATTATCTTGCTTCTGACTCATGCATATAACAAGTTGACAAATAATACTCTAGAGTGGAAACCAGAAAACATTTTCTATAAGGCCTGAATAGTAAATGTAGGTTTTGCAGACCAAGAGGCAAGTATTGAGGACATTTTACAGGTATTTATAACAGGAGGAAAACAAGCCTTCAAAATCTAGTCTCCACTACAAATTAATTTAAAAAAACAATATTTTATTATTTTTAAATTGTGTGTGTGTATATATTTGTGTGTGTGTGTGTGTGTGTGTGTGTGGTGTGTGGGTGCCCACAGAGTATAGGGACCCCTAGAAGCTAGAAGAGGGGTGTAGATCCCCTGGAGCGAAGTTACAAGTATTCATGAGCTGCCTGAAGTGGGTGTCAGGAACTGAATTGAATTCTCTGCCAAGAACATCAAAGACTTTTAACTGCTGAGAGCCATCTCTCCAGTCCTTGATAGCCCTTCTGTGCTATGGATCATTAAAAACTGATAGGGTGAATTTGGCTTACATAATGATTGTCATCTCCTGAATGACATCATAGCAGAATTTTATGGGAAACTTCTCTGACATTTTCTAGAAAGAAAATCCAGAAAGAAAGAAATTTTACTTCCTAGGCTGGCTGTGAAGATGGACTACTGGGACCACGCTGAGTTTAGCACAAGACTTGGCACAGACAACGAATAAAACACTATGGTTTTCATCATCATCGGTGCTACCATCTTTGCCCTGGGTGGAGCTGGCTAACTGACTTGGCACAGGAGACATGAAATGAATGAGAAGCAGAGCTCCTAGTTTGATGGTCAGACTTTAGACACATTAGACTCAACTCTGAGCTGGTTGTTAAAAATACGTGGAATCCAGGTATAAAGGGACATGCCTGTACCTCCACAGTTGGGGAGCTGAGGTAAGAAGATTGTGATTTCAAGGCCAACCTGGGCTACATACAAGTTTCTAGGCCAGGATGAACTACACATCAAGACTTTGTCTTGAAAATAAATAAATAAATAAATAAATAAATAAAATAAATAGATAGATGACAGATAGATGCACATATACATATATACAAACAAGATACATACATAGATATACAGATGGATGGATAGATGGATGGTAGACAGATAGATGAGAGATGATATAGAGAGATGATAGATTAGATAGACATAGATAGTTTATAGATGTAGATGATAGAGAGCATGTAGGTAGAGAGTGAATAGTTAGATGATATGATGATAGATATAGATAAGTAGATAGATAGATAGATCAGATTGATAGATAGATAGATAGATAGAAGTAGATAGAAGAAGAAGATAGATCGATAGATAGATAGATAGATAGATAGATAGATAATGTATGGATGATAGAAGATAGATAGAGAGATTATAGAGCTCGATAGATAGTAATAGATAGCATAGATAGATAGCTAGATAGTAATGATGGGGCCCACCCGGCCCCAGGTCAAGATGGCGCTGAGGGGAGGTAGAGGAGGAGGGACCCAGGTTGTTTGCCAAATCCTCTGGTTGGGGAAAGATAAGGACAAGCAGCACGAGTTACAATTGTCAGCCATGATACGCCAATCTGCCTGAGAGGGTCAGAGGGGCTGCAGGAACATTGGTCATTGCTTTCACTGCCTAAATGCCTTTTGTGGCTGTTTTGAATATAAGTCACTGCCCTGCGTTGCAAAAGTGAAATCCTGTCTTGACTGGACCCCTGTGTGTCTGAGTGTCTCGGAACTGAGAGGCTGGGGAATGGGAAGAGTGGCGCACTTACCTTTCCTCAGCCCGGTCAGTTCCAGGACAGGACCCAACTAAGACCCGACAAGATAGAGTTGGGATGAGAAGATAGATGATAGTGAGATAGATAGATGATCAAGTAGGTTGGGACTGAAGATATAAGAGATAATCAGGGCAAAGTTCTGCTTCTTAGAACTGTCTCAGAAGTTTTGAAATCTCGTGATTTCAAAAAGAAACAAAATAAAATCTTGATATGCTCCAGGAAGAAGTTTGTGTATGTGTGTGCAGTGTGTGTGATACATATGTGGTTGCTTTTGAAAGGTTCTAGAGGTAATTTTGATGTCTCCAACCACAAACCTGTGGCTCAAGATAGCATAATGTGACAAGAGGAAGAAATATCCCCGCCCTCAGGTGGGCCACTCTGCCATTTTTTACCCCCTTTGTAAATAACAGCTTCCATCTGTGGGCCATCAGTGGAGGCTCCCTGAGGTGCCAGGCCTTGAGCTAAGTAAGAAGTATATAGTCAAGGAGGAGGCAAGTCCCTGCAACATTACCATTCCCTTGCTCACCTCCCGCACCCTTGTCATTGTTGATTGCCTTCTTAACCCTTTCTGAGGTTATCAACCGATGTTCTGAAGTCTACAATAGTGCTTAGTACCCAGTAAGTATTTGGGTAAAGATCTGTGCTGGGTGGGGGCAGGAATCACCATACTCCTGGAAAGTTAAATTCATGATAACCCAAAGTGGAACCCAAGACAGCAATCCTTCTGGTCTTGGCATCAGGATTAAGGGGTAGAACATAATTCTTAGACCCTTCCCCCCCCTGTGATTAGGTCTGACATCATTCCTATGAGCCTCATTCGTGACGGTATTCATGTATGTGTTGTATTCATTTAGAAAACCCATGAACTGCTATGAGGGTGGGAGGGGAGGACTTTCAATGAGTAGAAAATTCTTCCTAAGTAGGAGAATGTTGGTTTCCTGGGACCTGGGGTTCCATAACAAGAAAATTTCTGAACATTCCTGAAGAGAAACTCAGTAGCCAAAAATGTACCTATGGCATTCTTAATTATTTTGTCTGCTAACAACATTTGTTTTCTGACAAAGTTTGGTTAAGCTTCTGTCCTCTGGGATTGAGGGAAGGAAGCAGACCTGGCTCTGTCCTCATGAAACTGACTGTCTACATGGAGCTGAGGCTGGATGGGAACTCACAGAGCTGAGAATCCTAGTTTTGACCCTGGAGAGATCAAGGCAATGTGGTGCTCATATGTCTGTGTCAGGGAGGACCATGGCTTTAACATGCAGGCCTCAGGGTCACAGAAAGTGGTCCTAAGCCGGGGACACTTAAACCAAAACTGATTTCTGTGATGTTGCTGACAAGACGAGAAAGGAGTGGTGGCTTGGAATAGAGAACAGGAAGGAGCCAGGCCGTGGGCACTGCAACTGTGAGACTTCCGTGTCAGAAGAGTAGCCAACATGAACACTTGGACTAACTCTCCTCAAATCTCTGTGTTCACCAGACACCTGGGCAACATGTTCAAATGCAGATTGGAGTTCAGCAGGTCTGGATGGGTCTGAGATGTGCATGTCTGATGAGCTCCCAGGGGGCACTGAGCCTAATGGTTCATGTGCCCAGCCAGGAGAAGAAAGGTCATAGGCCGTCTCTCCATGCTAAGACTGAGGGCTTGGGCAGACTAGGCAAAGCGTTTTCCTCAGAACCTCTGCACGCTCTGATCCTGTCTTGCAGTTATCATGGATCAAAGCTCTCTCCCTGGAGCCGGGGAGTTCTTTGCCAGCCACTAAGATTTAGTAGAAGTTGCTGCCCCTTCTATTGCCCCAATTCGAGTTGATATCACCTTAAAGAGACTGCCTTTGCCCACCAGAAACTCCTATGCCCAGAGCCACAACTCAGGCACACTTGGGAAGCTAGTAGCCCACATTTATTATTTGAAGTTTTTAAATTTATTTATTACTATTCATGTGGTGCAGTGTGCATGTGTATTCCACAGTGTCATGTAGAGGAGAGGGCCAACTTCAGGAGTTTGGTCTACTTCTTCAAACATGTGGGTTCTAGGGATCAATCCAGGTTCAGGTTGTGCAGAAAGCACCTTTACCCACTGGGTCATCTCACCAGCCACCGTGGATTCATTTTTTTTTTCCATGAGGCTGAGATTGCTTAAAAAGAAACACACACCTAGAATCTCGGAGATGCCATAGTAGCTGGACATGGGATTGTAATGAAGTCTTATAAACACGAATTCATCTCCAGTTAATCATTAAAGGATGGTGCAGAACTGGCTGCTTTTTTTTTTGTTGTTGTTCCTGCTGAAGCCCTAGCAGACCCCTGTGAGAAACTTAGGCTTACCAGGCTGCACAGTAAGGCTGACCATTGCTGGAGTTGTGAATTTCTGTAGATGTGACCTGTAAAAGCTAGGAAACAGGGTAACACTGACCTCTTAGGGAAAGCTGGCCACAGTTCCCCTGCAGGGAGGGCTGCACGGAGGACAGGAGAAAGGCAGCTGGCTGCCTCCAGCCTCTGCTGTAGCCCCAGGGTCAACTGATGCCTTTGTAGGACCATCTGAGTGACAAAGATGGGCTTGAGAAACAACTGCCCTGGTAAGCAATCCTAGCTGCTCTTGACTAATGTTCCCAAACAAAGGTCTTAACACCGCCCTGTGCTTCCAGCTCAATTACTCACCTCTGCAGCTTTAAATCAAAGGTGGTTCCTTAAATCAGAGGTGGTTCCCATTAAGCATAATTACCTTTTCTGGAAGCTTGAGTAACACAGTAAGCAAGGAGCTACTGCCGGGGGCCAGGAATATTCTAGGAGGCATGGGATTAAATCAATAGCAGCTAGGGTACAATCTTCAGGCAGGGACACACATAACTTAGTCGTGGGTACATGCGTGTTGCAGGTGCAATGTTCTGCGCCTTTGTGAACACGTCATTTCCTTCACTGGCAGCCTTGGAATGCTATTAGGCAGGAGAATCAATTACAGTAAAAGGCACTTGTACACCTGGATCAATCCTTGTGCCGGGGTCAGGTTCCACAGGACAGGAAATGCCATCCCACCAGCCAGTCCTGAAACGGCCCCAACATTATTAAGAGAAATGACACAAACTCTGTTCAACTTTCTTCACCACCCTCCTCACCGGGAAAGCAGAAAAGGGACGTTCCCTGAGCTGACTGACACAGTCATTTCTCTCCCATTCAATCTTACCATATCCTTCATTCCTGGCTACAAAAACAGTTTTTAAGCCAGGAGCATCTTTATCATTTGAGGCTCGTCAATTCCCATTTTGCCTAATTAATAAAGAAATCAAAACCCGAAAGGAAAGTGGGGAAGAACTTTCGACCCTGAGAAAAGATCAGCTGTGGCGGAGGCCCTCAGAATGTGCGCCCCCATCCTGACAGCTTACTTTGCAGCTAATATTTCACCCCGCTTCTATAAAGTAAAGAAACATTGCAATACTGAGATGAACCTAGGGCCTCATGCATGCTGGGTAAACATTGTACCACTGAGCAATATCCACAGCTCTCTCTTTTTAAAATTTTTTATTTTTAAATTTTATGTTTATTGCTGATGGTGTAAGTTAACTATGTCAATGTTGCCCTGGAGTCAGAAGAGGGCATTGGATCCTCTAGAACTAGAATACAGATGGTTAGGTGACATGTGGGTTCTGGAAACCGAACCAGGTCCTCTGCTAGAGCAGCCAGTGCTTTTAACCACTGAGCTATCTTTCTAGTCCTACCCCCACCCCACCCCCCCTTTTTTTTTTTTTAGAGACAGTGCTCCCTGTTAGCCCACCTAGCCTGGAAACTATACTATGTAGAAAAGGATGGCCTCAAACTCAGAGTCTGCATCTGAGTCGGGATTAAGGGCATGTGCCACCATGGCCTGCCCTCTTCTTACTTTTTATTTTGAGACAGGGTCTTCATTAAGCACCTCAGGATCTTTTTTTTTTTTTTTTTTTTTTTTTTTTTGTGTCTTTTGAGACAGGGTCTCCCTGTAGCCCCAGCTGGCCTGGAACTCGCTCTGTAGACCAGGCTGGCTTTGAACTCACAAAGATCCGCCTGCCTGCCTCTGCCTCCCGATTAAAGGCATGCACTACCACGCCCAGCTGAATCTCAGGATTCTTAAACTCTGTGGCCCAAGCAGGTTTTATATTTGGAATCCTCCTCCCTCAGCCTTCTGAGTCAGATTACAGGACTACAGCACTAGGCTCCTCCCTCACTTCCACTTTGTGGAAGCTTGTTTATTATATTTATGCTCCCAAGCAAACAAAGACCCAGATTATATATATTTCTACAAAGATATCTATGTGCCTTCAAATGGCTGCTGTCTCTCTCCACTAACAGCACTGTGCATGCATTTACTGAGTATTCATTCTGAGCCAGCTTCTACTCTATACACCAGAGACATAAAGAATAAAAAACTGCGGGGGCTGGAGAGATGGCCTAGCGGTTAAGGGCACCAACTGCTCCTGCAGAGGACCCGGGTTTGATGCCGAGCACCCACATGGCAGCTAAGAACCATCTGTAACTCCAATTCCAGGAGAATTCCAGTTCCAGGGGAATCTGAGACCCTCTTCTGACCTCCGTGGCATTGCATGACACAGGTGCACAGACCTACATGCAGGCATAAGTAACTTAGGAATGTAAAGTAATATTTCTTTTTCCCTGCATGCAAGTTTATGATTAAACTGTAAATCCCCAAATGTGTTTTGGAATTAACCTATAGTTTATTTTCAGACTTTGTAAATTTGGTATATTATGGCATATAATAAAAAAGAAATAAAATGGAAAAAAATAATAAAAAGTATACAGTTCATTTGTATGTCAAATTTGTATTTGTTTCCATTTTAAACAAGTTAAAGACAAAGCTATGGATGGGTAATGGTGGCACATGCCTTTAATCCCAGCACTCAGGAGACAACAGGAGGCAACAGCAGGCAAATCTCCATAAGTTCCAGATCAGCTAGGTCTACATAGCCAGTTCCAGACCAGCCAGGGCTACATTAGACCCTGTCTCAATTCTCCGCCCCCAGAAAAAAAAAAGTTATGATCTCTTTGAGCAATTTCACGGCCTACAACTTTACAGGCTGAGGATGCAGCTCCATGTCAGAGTAAAAGAGCCTGAGTCCAATGGCAGTGCTGTTGCTAATGCTGCTGCTGATGGTGATGATGATGATAACAGTGATAATGTAAGCAATAAAAGAGCCTGATGACGACGATGATGATGATGACAGTGATAATGTAAACATAAAAGAGCCTGAGTCCAATGGCAGTGCCGCTGCTAATGCTGCTGCTGATGGTGATGATGATGATGATGATGATGATGATGATAGTGATAATATAAACATAAAAGAGCCCTGAATTCAACGACAGTGCTGCTGTTGCTGATGGTGATGTTGATAGTGATAATGTAATCATAAAATTTGACAATTATAAAGAGGACAGAAATTTAGAAATGAGTAATTTATTCTGAAAATTAAATGTCCTGGTGAACAGAAACAGTACAATCAGGGAAGGAAAGACCTAGACAAAGAACATACATGAGGGACTAGAAAGATAGCTCAGTGGTTAAAAGCACTGGCTGCTCTAGCAGAGGACCTGGATTCGGTTTCCAGAACCCACATGTCACCTAACCATCTGTACTTCTAGTTCTAGAGGATCCAATGCCCTCTTCTGACCTCCGAGGGCATACATTGACATAGGTTAACTTACACACATGCAAGCAATACACATAAAATTTAAAAATAAACAAATTTTAAAAAGAGAGAGCTGTGGATATTGCTCAGTGGTACAATGTTTACCCAGCATGCATGAGGCCCTAGGTTCATCTCAGTATTGCAATGTTTCTTTACTTTATAGAAGCGGGGTGAAATATTAGCTGCAAAGTAAGCTGTCAGGATGGGGGCGCACATTCTGAGGGCCTCCGCCACAGCTGATCTTTTCTCAGGGTCGAAAGTTCTTCCCCACTTTCCTTTCGGGTTTTGATTTCTTTATTAATTAGGCAAAATGGGAATTGACGAGCCTCAAATGATAAAGATGCTCCTGGCTTAAAAACTGTTTTTGTATGCCAGGAATGAAGGATATGGTAAGATTGAATGGGAGAGAAATGACTGTGTCAGTCAGCTCAGGGAACGTCCCTTTTCTGCTTTCCCGGTGAGGAGGGTGGTGAAGAAAGTTGAACAGAGTTTGTGTCATTTCTCTTAATAATGTTGGGGCCGTTTCAGGACTGGCTGGTGGGATGGCATTTCCTGTCCTGTGGAACCTGACCCCGGCACAAGGATTGATCCAGGTGTACAAGTGCCTTTTACTGTAATTGATTCTCCTGCCTAATAGCATTCCAAGGCTGCCAGTGAAGGAAATGACGTGTTCACAAAGGCGCAGAACATTGCACCTGCAACACGCATGTACCCACGACTAAGTTATGTGTGTCCCTGCCTGAAGATTGTACCCTAGCTGCTATTGATTTAATCCCATGCCTCCTAGAATATTCCTGGCCCCCGGCAGTAGCTCCTTGCTTACTGTGTTACTCAAGCTTCCAGAAAAGGTAATTATGCTTAATGGGAACCACCTCTGATTTAAGGAACCACCTTTGATTTAAAGCTGCAGAGGTGAGTAATTGAGCTGGAAGCACAGGGCGGTGTTAAGACCTTTGTTTGGGAACATTAGTCAAGAGCAGCTAGGATTGCTTACCAGGGCAGTTGTTTCTCAAGCCCATCTTTGTCACTCAGATGGTCCTACAAAGGCATCAGTTGACCCTGGGGCTACAGCAGAGGCTGGAGGCAGCCAGCTGCCTTTCTCCTGTCCTCCGTGCAGCCCTCCCTGCAGGGGAACTGTGGCCAGCTTTCCCTAAGAGGTCAGTGTTACCCTGTTTCCTAGCTTTTACAGGTCACATCTACAGAAATTCACAACTCCAGCAATGGTCAGCCTTACTGTGCAGCCTGGTAAGCCTAAGTTTCTCACAGGGGTCTGCTAGGGCTTCAGCAGGAACAACAACAAAAAAAGCAAGCCAGTTTCTGCACCATCCTTTAATGATTAACTGGAGATGAATTCGTGTTTATAAGACTTCATTACAATCCCATGTCCAGCTACTATGGCATCTCCGAGATTCTAGGTGTGTGTTTCTTTTTAAGCAATCTCAGCCTCATGGAAAAAAAAAATGAATCCACGGTGGCTGGTGAGATGACCCAGTGGGTAAAGGTGCTTTCTGCCAAGCCTGAAGACCTGAGATTGATCCCTAGAACCCACATGTTAGAAGAAGTGAACCAACTCCTGAAGTTGGCCTCTCCTCTACATGACACTGTGGAATACACATGCACACATGCACACAATGAATAGTAATAAATAAATGTAAAAACTTCAAAATAAATAAATGCGTGGGCTACTAGCTTCCCAAGTGTGCCTGAGTTGTGGCTCTGGGCATAGGAGTTTCTGGTGGGCAAAGGCAGTCTCTTTAAGGTGATATCAACTCGAATTGGGGCAATAGAAGGGGCAGCAACTTCTACTAAATCTTAGTGGCTGGCAAAGAACTCCCCGGCTCCAGGGAGAGAGCTTTGATCCATGATAACTGCAAGACAGGATCAGAGCGTGCAGAGGTTCTGAGGAAAACGCTTTGCCTAGTCTGCCCAAGCCCTCAGTCTTAGCATGGAGAGACGGCCTATGACCTTTCTTCTCCTGGCTGGGCACATGAACCATTAGGCTCAGTGCCCCCTGGGAGCTCATCAGACATGCACATCTCAGACCCATCCAGACCTGCTGAACTCCAATCTGCATTTGAACATGTTGCCCAGGTGTCTGGTGAACACAGAGATTTGAGGAGAGTTAGTCCAAGTGTTCATGTTGGCTACTCTTCTGACACGGAAGTCTCACAGTTGCAGTGCCCACGGCCTGGCTCCTTCCTGTTCTCTATTCCAAGCCACCACTCCTTTCTCGTCTTGTCAGCAACATCACAGAAATCAGTTTTGGTTTAAGTGTCCCCGGCTTAGGACCACTTTCTGTGACCCTGAGGCCTGCATGTTAAAGCCATGGTCCTCCCTGACACAGACATATGAGCACCACATTGCCTTGATCTCTCCAGGGTCAAAACTAGGATTCTCAGCTCTGTGAGTTCCCATCCAGCCTCAGCTCCATGTAGACAGTCAGTTTCATGAGGACAGAGCCAGGTCTGCTTCCTTCCCTCAAGTCCCAAGAGACAGAAGCTTAACCAAACTTTGTCCAGAAAACAAATGTGTGTTAGCAGACAAAATAATTAAGAATGCCATAGGTACATTTTTGGCTACTGAGTTTCTCTTCAGGAATGTTCAGAAATTTTCTTGTTATGGAACCCCAGGTCCCAGGAAACCAACATCTCCTACTTAGGAAGAATTTTCTACTCATTGAAAGTCCTCCCCTCCACCCTCATAGCAGTTCATGGGTTTTCTAAATGAATACACACATACATGAATACAGTCACGAATGAGGCTCATAGGAATGATGTCAGACCTAATCACAGGGAGGGGGAAGGGCTAAAGATTATGTTCTACCCTTAACTCCTGATGCCAAGACCAGAAGGATTGCTGTCTTGGGTTCCACTTTGGGTTATCATGAATTTAACTTTCCAGGAGTATGGTGATTCCTGCCCCCACCCAGCACAGATCTTTACCCAAATACTTACTGGGTACTAAGCACTATTGTAGACTTCAGAACATCGGTTGATAACCTCAGAAAGGGTTAAGAAGGCAATCAACAATGACAAGGGTGCGGGAGGTGAGCAAGGGAATGGTAATGTTGCAGGGACTTGCCTCCTCCTTGACTATATACTTCTTACTTAGCTCAAGGCCTGGCACCTCAGGGAGCCTCCACTGATGGCCCACAGATGGAAGCTGTTATTTACAAAGGGGGTAAAAAATGGCAGAGTGGCCCACCTGAGGGCGGGGATATTTCTTCCTCTTGTCACATTATGCTATCTTGAGCCACAGGTTTGTGGTTGGAGACATCAAAATTACCTCTAGAACTTTCAAAAGCAACACATATGTATACACACACACTGCACACACATAAAACTTATTCCTGGAGCATATCAAGATTTTATTTTGTTTCTTTTTGAAATCAAGATTTCAAAACTTCTGAGAAGTTCTAAGAAGCAGAACTTGCCCTGATTATCTCTTATATATCTTCTATCATCCAACTATTATCATCTATCTATCTATCTATCTATCTATCTTCTATCATCCAACTCTTATCTTGTCGGGTCTTAGTTGGGTCCTGTCCTGGAACTGACCGGGCTGAGGAAAGGTAAGTGCGCCACTCTCCCATTCCCCAGCCTCCTCAGTTCCTGGAGACACTCAGACACAGCAGGGAGTCCAGTCAAGCAGGATTTCACTTTATTGCAAGCAGGGCAGTGACTTATATTCAAAACAGCCACAAAAGGCATTTAGGCGTGAAAGCAAATGACCAATGTTCCTGCAGCCCCTCTGACCCTCTCAGGCAGATTGGCGTACATGGCTGACAATTGTAACTCGTGCTGCTTGTCCTTATCTTTCCCCAACCAGAGATTTTGGCAAACAACCTGGGTCCCTCCTCCTCTACCTCCCCTCAGCTCCATCTTGACCTGGCTGGCCGGGTGGGCCCCATCATTATCTATCTATCTATCTATCTATCTATCTATCTATCTATCTATCTATCTATCTATCATCTATCTATCTTCTATCATCCAACTATTATCTATCTATCTATCTATCTATCTGTCTGTCTATCTAGCTTCTATCTATCTATCTATCTATCTATCTATCTATCTATCTATCTTCTATCTATCATCTATCTATCTTCTATCTATCTATCTTCTGTCTATCTATATATCATCTATCATCCAACTATTATCTATCTATCTTCTATCATCCAACTATTACCTATCTATCTATCATCTATCATCCAACTATCATCTCTCTATATATCTCTCATCTATCTGTCATCCATCCATCTATCCATCCATCTGTATATCTATGTATGTATCTGTGTTTGTATATATGTATATGTGCATCTATCTGTCATCTATCTATTTATTTATTTATTTATTTATTTATTTATTTATTTCAAGACAAAGTCTTGATGTGTAGTTCATCCTGGCCTAGAACTTGCTATGTAGCCCAGGTTGGCCTTGAAATCACAATCTTCTTACCTCAGCTCCCCAACTGTTGGAGGTACAGGCATGTCCCTTTATACCTGGATTCCACGTATTTTTAACAACCAGCTCAGAGTTGAGTCTAATGTGTCTAAAGTCTGACCATCAAACTAGGAGCTCTGCTTCTCATTCATTTCATGTCTCCTGTGCCAAGTCAGTTAGCCAGCTCCACCCAGGGCAAAGATGGTAGCACCGATGATGATGAAAACCATAGTGTTTTATTCGTTGTCTGTGCCAAGTCTTGTGCTAAACTCAGCGTGGTCCAGTAGTCCATCTTCACAGCCAGCCTAGGAAGTAAAATTTCTTTCTTTCTGGATTTTCTTCTAGAAATGTCAGAGAAGTTTCCCATAAAATTCTGCTATGATGTCATTCAGGAGATGACAAATCATTATGTAAGGCCAAATTCACCCTCTATCAGTTTTTATATGATCCATAGACAAGAATGGCTATCAAGGACTGGAGAGATGGCTCAGCAGTTAAAAGTATTTGATGTTCTTGCAGAGAATTCAAATTCAGTTCCTGACACCCACTTCAGGCAGCTCATGAATACCTGTAACTATAGCTCCAGGGGATCTAACACCCTCTTCTAGCTTCTAGGGTCCCTATACTCATGTGGGCACACACACACACACACACACACACACACACACACACACATATATACACACACACAATTTAAAATAATAAAATAAATTGTTTTCAAATATTTGTAAGTGGAGACTAGATTTTGAAGGCTTGTTTTCGCTCCTGTTATAAATACCTGTAAAATGTCCTCAATACTTGCCTCTTGGTCTGCAAAACCTACATTTACTATTCAGGCCTTTAAAGAAAATGTTTTCTGGTTTCCACTCTAGAGTATTATTTGTCAACTTGTTATATGCATGAGTCAGAAGCAAGATAATTTTAGGTGGTAGAGTCATGAATTGTTTAATACTTATGATTTTAATTTGCTGTGTATTAGAAAATGAATGTAAAATACATTAAAACTGATTTTATGGATATTCTCACTGAACCCAATGCAGAGAAAAAAAATGAAGCTATTTGAAATCAATTTTTAAAACAAGTAAATAATAACACAGATATTAGGAAAATAAAAAATCACATAGAAAGGGAAATCATAAAAACTAAAGCTGTACTTTAGAGCAAAAAGTAGGACCTATACAGAAAAATTTAAAAATATATTAGAAATAATTAAAAAAAAAAAAAAACAGGAGTTATCTGGGTACAGTGGCTCATACAGGTAATCCCAGCACTTGGGAGTCTGAAGCAGGAGGATCACCATGAGTTTGAGGCCAGCAAGAGCTACAAAGTGATATGGGGAGAGAGGGGGAGAGAGTGAGACAGAGATGAGAGAGACAGAGGCAGAGTGTCAAAGAGAAGACAGGAGATAGAGATAACTGTAGTTCTTTCCATTTGTAATATTCTGTGACTGTTTCTTAGAACCCTTGTTTGTGAGAACTTTCTGTTCTCTGGCAATGTAGTCCTATGTTCTGATTCTATACAAACTTTCCCAGGAGACAGTGACACACACTGGGGGTCGCCCAGGATTCCCTGTAGCTCCAGGCACTGTCTCACTGTGTTTCCTGTTCTTGACTTAGACAGATGAGCATTCCTCTGACAGGTTCAGAGGTTCGTAGAGAAATCTCAGAGGCGACTGGGTTCAGCCTGGGGTGGGGGCAGGGATAGCAATCTGATAATTACTGTTGCTATTTTGAGACATAAATAACAAAGATGGATAAAGCATGATGAAAAATCATATTAGGACAACCAAAAAGGGACAATGCCTAGACCGTGTGTGTGTGTGTGTGTGTGTGTGTGTGTGTGTGTGTGTGTGTGTGATGTGCTAACACTTTTTTAAGGCAGAATATTTTGTCCTTTGTGGTGGAGGCTTCAGTTGAGCAGCTCTGAGACAAACAGGAAAGTCTGTGTTATTCTTTACAGGAACACATCAAAGGTACTCTCTGGCAGCAGTCAAAATGTCTACCAAGCAAGGAGAGGATAGTGAGGTACCCCTGACCCTTTTCTAAAAGCGGTACCAAAAACACATTCAGGAAGGAATCATGTTTGCAAGAAGATGAAAAGAAACCAGGAGAGAGAAGACTCCTGGTTTTGTCCAGGCCTAATGGCGATGGCTTCCCAGAGCCTCTGACTCGCTCAAGAAAAAGCCACTGGGTCTCATTCATCATCTCTCAGGCGATTCTGAGTAAAACTTTTTCTCCTGAGCCAGACTAAATAGAGTCCCAACTTTTCTTCTGTTTCATTTTGAAAGAAAAGAGGCAAAACAGACACAAGTGAAACACTCATTTAAAAGTGGGTAACATTTTACAAAGGTTTAGCGTTACCTACTTTTTCTCCCTATCCGATTTCATAAACAGAACATCATTGTGTGATAGCAGAAAGCTGTGGTTTGCAGCAGGCCTGGCTCC